>CM035419.1:149817474-150184974 GCA_020310875.1 Ceratopteris richardii
AGGTGAACGGTCACATAGGATAGTTGATCAACGACCCTTTGTGACCCTAGAGGTAGGAAAAGAACAGAGTGCAAGAACTGTAAGGGCTTTGATTGACTCAGGAGTGCCCACTAGTGCAGTCCGACTTTCTTACTGCCAAGAATTGCAATTGAAGGTCAATCCTATAGAGGCATATCTTATAGGATTGGGAGGTGTGGAAACCCCTTGCATGGGTGAGGTGGAACTTCCCCTCAACATTTAAGAATTTCTAATGGTAGTCAAAGTGCTAGTATGTGAAGACGAGGATCTTATCGAACCTCTTGTCTTGGGCCAAGACTGGATCTATGATCATGCACTCAACCTCAACCTAAGAAGTGGACTTCTTAGAGCTTGGGTAGGCCAAACCCCATCACGATTGAATTAGAGAATCAAGCACTAAGCCACTAGAAAAGGTACCAAATCCTGGTCCCTCCACGAACTCACATGAAGATAACAATGCTATTCTTGTCCAAAGTTCTATGGTACAGAAGATTGTCACTCTTGATGAAGGTGCATAAGTCAATAAGGAGTTCCCTTCTTTTCCAAAGAGATTCCCAGGAAAGCAAGCAAGACAACATACATCACAAAGAAGGCCGATAATCAAGAAGCATGAGCAATGACGAGTGCAATATAAAGTACCTCTTGGTATGAAGCAGATCTGGGGATGCAAGGGTGAACAACCCTCGGCTTTCGAGATAGGATCCCAAAGATGCACCAAACGAGCTACCGTGTTGAGGATTACAATGGAGTATCCTAGGCATCAATCTAGACAAACCATTTCTATTTGGGTTCCAAAGCGGTCAATGAAGGCTATCCCAAATGCTAGACAGATATGGGTGCCGAAGACTTGCTTACGAGCTCAAATAGCTTCACCTCCATTCACAAGATTGAGTCAACATTCACAGGCACTTTTGGCACAAATCCCAAGGCAAACATCTACACTCCACAACACTACATCTTCGGGCACACCTAGGAATGTCAGGAAATGGGTACCCAAAAAGTCCCAAATCCAACACAATCCAGTCCACAAATCTTTACATGTCATCATCACTAAAAGCTACCATCCCACAATCAAAGTGTGGAGACTGAAACCCTGGATCAAACCCCCTTACCCAATTTTTGTAAATCAGACCACTCTGACATAGGTGCATTCTGAGTACATTGCACATCCAAAAGTATGCATCTAGGGTGAATACTAACCTACTAACCAGCATTTACACACATCACGAACACTTCAACCACTAACCCCTAACCACTTGGAATGTCATGTTAGTATTGTGGAGGGAACACCATAACATCCTATTTCCTATGCAATGCTAATGTGCCTCTCTTCTTCTAGCACATGAGCATCAATAGCTACAAGCAGTCTCATGATAGAAGCAGCGGGCCCGAGCTCACAGGCAGGAGTAAGTGCTACAGGGATTAATGTGGAGAGTCTACCTATTGACGTGCCACCAATGGAACGACCTGTAGAGCTGCAACACCTCCAGCAAATACCTATACCGGACCCTCCCACAAGAGTAATAGAGAGAGTCCATGCAAATTCTCATTGGTTCAATGGCATGCCAGGGCCCTTAGGAGAGGCGAAATATATATGGGAGTCCAAGTGTGAGTATGACAAGTCATGGGTCCGATTCCAATTCTTTTCCAAGGAGTTTGAGACTCTCTAGAACACACAAGAACTTCAAACCATTTGGCAATGTGCAGGGCTGGCGGAGTACTTTGGGGCACCCTTACCCAAACCAGATCTCCTACGATCTTTGTTGGAACATCAAGCTTACACTATGCTTGAGGTGGATTTGATCTACATCAAAGACTATCGCATCGAAAGAATATCCGTTGGAGAGTTCTTTTTCTTATGTGTATCACTCCCATAAAAGGGTTGTTGCTAATTTTAATCACGCTGGTCGCTATGGGCATTTGAAATTCATTGTCTCTTCCATAGATGGTAAGTTTTTGAGCTAGTCGACCCGCGAACATATCTGTTTTGTATCGACTCATTCTCCTTGATGCTCCAAAGTACATAGTGCATTTCTTTGCACTTATCGCATGCCTATAAGGTCTATTTGAGTCTCCATAAGCTCAAGGGCTGGTCTTGTGCCGGTTGGCTAGACCAAACTTCATTGCTTCGAAACACACTTTTCTACCTTCTACAAGCTTCTCCAAGTTTCTTTTAGTGGTATCAGAGCTAGACCAAGATGGGTGACGGCTTTCCCTCAATGATCGAGAAGCTTGATCGACACAACTACGCGGCTTGGCAAATCAAAATGGAGGCCTATTTGCAAGGTAGAAATATTTATGGAATTGTAGCAGGTGATGAAGCTATGCCTATTCCAAGATCCAAAGGAGGACCTACACAAGAGGAGACAGATAAGCTCACACTTTGGTGCACAAGGGATGCTCAACAAGGTCGTACATACTAAACTCTATCTTTGACTTTCTATTACTACATATTAGAGGATGCAAGACATCTCAAGAGACTTGGGATGCCCTCGAGACTTTCTTTTCTGCTAGTACCAAAGCAAGAAAGAATCATCTTTGGAACGAGTTCAACCAAATGAAGAAGACACCTAAACAAACCATCATAGAGTTTGTTACCAAGGTCAAGGAGGTTGCGGATCAATTAGCATCCATTGGAGAGCTGATTGAAGAAGAGGTCATCATGAGGCAAATTCTCAACAGCATTCGAAGTGATAAGCAATGGCAATCCTTCACGACGGCTTATGATCTCATCATGGATGTGCAAACTCTAGACTTCAACATCTTTCTTGGACAACTCTTCAATCAAGAAGCCAACAATAGCATAAAGGAAGGTAACTCTTATCATGGTAATTCAACTAGTGCTCTATATGCAGATAAGAAGGATAAAAAGCAAAAAGGCAAGAAGAAGGAAGAAGATGAAGAAGAGACGTCCCAAGCCAACTTCGCAAGCAAGAGCAAGTGGAAAGGGAAGAAGAAAGGACCAAAGCAAGACAAAACCAAAGGTCAGAATGTTCAACCTTGTTCCATATGCAATAAGACCAACCACACCACTCAGAATTATTGGTTCAATGGGAAGACCCAGAAAGGAAGTGGAAGAGGTGGATATGGCAGCAATAGAGGAAGAGGTGGACACAACTTCAACAATAACAATAGAAGCTATAATAGAAGGGACTACAAAAATTATTCAGAAGATCAACCACATGAAGACTCATTGCCTCTTATGAATCTAAGCCACAAAGAAGGTAAAGAAGATGATCATTTGTTCTACATAGATTCAAGATGTTCGAATCATGTTGCAGGCAACATTGCTCTTCTATCTGATTTGGAAAGTCCAAAGCATAGACATGAAGTGCAAACAGGGGATGACACAAAGCACAATGTGGAGAAGATTGGTAATGTCAAAGCTTCCAATGGTAGGACAAACATTCTAAGTAAGGTTCTCTATGTACCCACTATCACTAAAAACCTAATAAGTGTAGGCCAAATAGTTGAAAAAGACTTGCAAGTTAGGTTCACCCAACATGGAGCTTTTGTGGAAGATCCATGTCAAGGCTTCAAAAAGATAGCCCGAGGTGAGAAGCATGGTAGGCTCTTTACTTTTGAAGTAGGAGAAACTAGGAACATAGCTCTATTCAACTTTGGGTCTCAAACCCTAAGTGAGCTTGAAGTGTGGCATAAGAGACTTGCTCATTTGAATGAAAGAACCTTGAAGGATATATGCGGGGATCAAAGTGTTCTAGGACTGCCGAACATATCAAAGCAACACATGATCAACAGGCGTGATGCATGTCAGATTGGGAAGGCACAAAGACAACCATTAGAATTGCAAAGAGGAGAAACAAGACACTGGTTGGATCAGCCCAACCAATGCTTGAAGAGAAGAAGTTGCCACATTATCTATGGGCATAAACTAATTCAACTGTTGTGTACCTTGTCAATAGACTACCATCTAAATCACTTCAAGGTATGAATCCTTATGAAGCATGTCATGGAAGAAAACCTAGTCTTGGACATTGCAAGGTTTTTGGTTGTTTAGCTTATGTTCATGTACCATCACAAATAAGAGGTAAGCTAGATGAAAGGGCAACAAAGGCAGTGTTTATTGGAAATGATTCAACTCACATGGGTTACAGGTTCTTCAATCCTTCAACCAAGCAATTCACTACAAGTAGAGATGTTGTGTTTGAAGAACACAGGTCTTGGTATGATGAAGACAAACAAAAGGTAACACTACCATATGATCTTGATTATGATTCTTATCAATTAGGAAGCAAGCATGATACACAGGTACAGGATCCAAGAAGTGATATAGACCATAACCAAGATGAAAGGGAAAAGGATTACAAGCTATGGAAGTCAAGAGATAAAGCAAAGATGCAAGAGGTTGGAGAATGCTCCAAACAAGCACATAAAAGTCCATTACCACTTCATCAGGGAGAAGCTCATGGCAAAGGAGATTGACATTTCTTTTGTTCCAACTGAAAAGCAAGTAGCAGATATGATGACGAAGGCACTTGATGAAATAAAGCTTTGTAGATTCAAAGCTATGGCAGGTATTCAACCTATCAGAGAATGAAGACTCAAGCATACTTTAGCTTGAGGGGGAGCTGTTGGAACATCAATCTTACACTATGCTTGAGGTGGATTTGATCTACATCAAAGGCTATCGCGTCAAAAGAATATCCGTTGGAGAGTTCTTTTTTTTTATGATCATTTATTGTATTTTTTGAGAGATTTTTGATGGTTCATTTACCGTTGTAAAAGCCTTGAGCTTTACACATGTAAAGGTAGAAATATAGAGCCCAAATCCCACGAATTTTGGGTGGTTGACATCATCTTCTTCGCCAACAGTAATCTTGCAGAGGTTTTTGCTCTCTCTCCAGAGCTTCAAATTGAGTGAAACATGTCTCAGTGTCAGGGTCAATCTCTACATATTCCTGAAAAATAGGAAGTACCACCAGTGAATGTCTCATTCATTCCTATGGCATATTTTGCTTATTCCTTATACTTTTGTGCATTCTATACATTCAACCTTATGTGTATCACTCCCATAAAAGGATTTTTTCTAATTGTAATCATGCTGGTCGCTATGGGCATTTGAAGTTCATTGTCTCTTCCATAGATAGTAAGTTTTTTGAGCTAGTCGACCCACGAACCTATCTGTTTTGTATCTACTCATTCTCCTTGATGCTCCAAAGTACATAGTGCATTTCTTTGCACTTATCGCATGCCTATAAGGTCTATTTGAGTCTCCATAAGCTCAAGGGCTGGTCTTGTGCTGGTTGGCTAGACCAAACTTCGTCGCTTCGAAACACACTTTTTGTTGGAGACCTTTTAATCTCCAAAGGTTTGATCTACACTGACTTAAGAACACTTCTATGTCAGCTATAAACCAAACTTTACACAAACAATGTTCCTTTTTACCAAAACTTCAAGCAACACTTCTCTGAGTGAAGAAGTGTCAACTTCAGAAAGTCTGCTTCAGATATCAACTTCTTTACCTGCACAAATCTTCAAATTTCTTCAAGTAAATGATGCACAAGTATTAGCAATACCTTTGCGCAATCATACTAGCCATTAGTTCTCAAAACTAATCACCAAAAGTTTAATTTGATCATTAAGATCAAATACATGTCAGAAAATGACTCTCAGAAGTTGCGCCTTCGACATAGCCAACTTCTTAACTTGATTTCTCCCAATCTGGAACCCGTTTTGCTAAATGCTTTTAGCCATAGCTTCCTTATCTTCTAACTTAAATTTTAAGTGCTCACTCATCAAAAACTTTACAGTATACACTCAGATCTGATCAAAATACTGAGACGGAAAAGTGCGCTACTTTCAGACTTCAGTTCTCACATTCTACATATGAATGTTCCTAATGATCATTCTCACAGTAGGAGAGGAATTAGATTCTGAAACTCTAGACATAGCTTCATTAGCTTCTCAATTAGATGTGTACAAAAGGATTTCTGATCCACATGATCAGACAGAGAGCACTCAGAGAAAAACCCGTCGCTATTTTCTGGAAAAAAACTCTCTACACATCTTCCTCAAAATTGTCATCTACAAAATGACTCTATTACTTTCTCACATACATTTCTTGTCATAATTATCTTATATATACACGACTTTGGACTCATCTCGCGTCTATGACTCTACTCCTTATCATCCTAAGGATTTAACTATGGTAGCTTACAAGATTCTTCACTTATATGTACATATGTGTACAAGACAACATCCTGAATTCTTCTTCATTTTGCAAATGTCTTCCTTTGCTTCATTCTGACCATAAGCATTCTCCAAGATCTGTATAATCACCAATTTGTGATTGGTTTGCTCCAACACTTTTCTACCTTCTACAAGCTTCTCCAAGTTTCTTTCAATGTTACTACTTGGTCTCAACATTACAGAAGAATGAGGAAAAGGACAAACCAGGAACATTTGTTCTTCCTTCTTTATTGGGCAACAATGAGTTGAAAAGGTTCGAACTTACGTTGGAAATGGTGAGCTCTGCTTTGAACATGCACAACACGCATGTGCCCTCTGAGAAGGATGCTCTGTTAGCCCACAAAATGGTTGATTTTTATGCACTAATGCGGTTCTATTTGGCAGGAAAATACGTTTGATTTCAGTTTGCAGGAGCTTCCGGCATGCAATGTCACATTACAATCGGGTGCTTTGAAGCAAAACATGGGGCGTGGGAACCCCTTGGTGACACAAGAGGAGCTTTTGGCGATAACCAATTCCGATTCATGTTATTGTGCCATGCTACATGTGAAGCATCTCCATTAGACGAAGAACACAATACTCATGTTGACTGTTCTGGAATTTTGAAGGAACAAACATTGCCACATGTGAATGGCAGGATTCATGCAAGGCACCCCTTTCCATCAAATGAACGCCTCTTTTCTCAATGACTACGGACATGGAGAAATGAATAAAGCTTCCAAATGGCAAAATAGTGACAATGCGGCCACTGATTCTGCAACATTTCAAGTTTGCAGTAAGAAGTCACATTCTCAGGCTGAACAAAGTGCTCGAATATTACATTATGATCCTTGGTTTTTTTCGTCTGGGGTTTTTAAGTGAGCAACGTGTCTCCATCCACGGGGGGGGATACCTTATCTTATCCACGAAGGAGCTTCGCCTAGAGGAAAAAAGGAGAGCATACGAAAAGAAGAGAGGCTTCTTCATGTTTGGGGGTACATGGGGTGCGCTCTGTCGGCTGGGGGAAGAAAGCAATTTCTTGGTATCTGCTGGAAAGGGAATCGAGGAAGGAGCTGGACACTTGCGCAGTTTTGGGTAAATCAAGGAGATCACATAGAGAGGGGAAGGGACATTAAAAAAGAGGAGACCGCTACTGCTGCTTGTTCCACGTGTGTAGAGATAGCAGAAAGGGATTAAGAAGGGGAATGAACAGGAGAAGGAAGTGAGGGGCTCGGGCCTGGACTCGTTTTATTGTCGAGAGTCGCAAAACAACAGCTGACACAGGTGAAAGGCCAATAATATTTGTAACACAGGAGACATTTTTACTTATCATGGAAACTCTTGGTTTTCGAATATGAGAAGCATGAAGTGACGTCGTATGATGGGCAAGAGGTGGAGAACTAAGGAGATGTGCAGTTTGTGCAAAAAGCAATAACAAAGTCAATTTGGCACATCAATTGGTGGGGAGGCATGAAAAAATGGGGCGCATCTTCTTCCCGGAGAGAAAGGAATGAAAGGAAGGAATTGTGTTTCAATAGAGGAGGATCTATAGATGGAAATGGGAGAATGCTCTCAGAAAAAAAGAGAGAACGAACAGTGAAGTGGAAGATATTGACTGCTACGAAGATGGAATCAGCTATATGAAAATTGCAGGTTGTCATGCAATAAGCAGGAGAATGTGAAGTTGGTGCAAACAGAAAGTAAAGATCTCTGAAATCATTTCAAGGAGTTTATGTCATTCTCTGAACCATGCTAGCTAGTGTGTTGAGTAGAGATTGACCTCAATCGAAACACTTCTGAATTTATGGAAAATTTCCGACTTCACTTGATAATATGAAGGCATTTCCAATGCTTTGACAGATATGAACCAACAGATTTTTGAATTCGCAATCGGTAGAACTTGTCCTCCAAGGATGTGTTGATCAAAAACTTCGCAGTATAATCAAACATCTCAAGTAGGTGACAAAAAGAGGAGGATTGTTTGTTTTTTTTTGTGTGGTTGTTCTGTGCAAATATTCGGGGGGTGTGGAAGGGACGGCTATTGAGAAGGAAGGAGAAGGCCTATCGGGGTTCGCTGCTCTGTCCACGGGAGTCCTTCTGTGTCTCTGCAGGCACGCACACACCCAACAACAGCAAAAAGGGGGCGGTGTGTAGGCCCGGAAGCGGGGAAGGGAGGTCATCAGCGTCTCATGGGTAAGAATTCGCGTTTTTTCCGAGTATCTTTGTTTCTGTGGGAGAAGCGGACGTCTGTTGTGTTTCTGACAGAGAGAGAGACCCTCAAATGGCGGACAGAGGGAAGGGATTGTGTCGTATGAGCCTCAAGCTTTATAGTGATGCAACAATTCATGACCTCAATCAAACCTTTTACACATGTAATATTTCGAGTAGCCATAGATCGTTTGAAATGTGCCCAATTTGTGAACATCTTGCTTCGAAAATCCTATCCCCAAGATGATAGCAGTACTGCGCAAGATTAAGGTGTCTTTTAGCACATTGAGGGCCTACAGTTTTGCACATTTTGAATGGATTTGCCGATGTTTTTTATTCTCGGAAGTCTTATCTGCTTATCTTTTTTATTGTTCATTTGCCAACGTCAATAATGATCTACTGTAAACGATGTTCATGTCATCAAGTTGATATACTCTAAGGATATAATCTCTGAGAGATTCATCTTTTGATGCGGATATGATAACACTTGGATTAAGAATTGGTCTTGTAGCAGCTGTAAGTTTTTTGTATATTCAATTTGAGATTCTAATTTCTGCGATCACTTGCAAACATCGAGTCTCTTCTGGAATGATTTTGTGCTGCTATGGTGCAATGAAGCTTTCACGTCCCAGTAAATAATATGTCCTAATGTGTTGGAGTCTATAAATCACATATGAACTTGGCAAATTGCACGTCTGATGTTGAATTGGACTAAACACATCACCTAATGACGTTGAAAGAATTCTCTGACGCACTAGCTGTTAAGATGTGTTGAGTTTTTTGGGGATGAAAAAAAGCGATTGAATCTATTTTGTGCGATTATGTATATGATGCTTGTTCCTGAAACTCTGCCAAACACTCTCGTGATTTGTTCTGATGTTAGTTGTTGAGTAGGAACAAGCTACGATGCATATAAGCTATAATGAAGCTCGATGTCTGAGAATCATTTTGATTATGTCTTCGATTAAAAAGTTTTTATTCGGGGGAGAGACGACAGTCTGTTAAATTGGTTTGGAGGTATCACCCACATTTGAAGAGGCCACTACAGCTATCAGGGGTTGCAGAAAGCGAAGAGGGAAGGTCCGCAAGGGGATGCTTGCGTGTACGGTTATTGAGGAGGGAGAACATGATGTTTTGAATCTCAGAGGGGTTGAGGAGAAGCGAGTGGAGAGAACCTGTCAAGAACACTACTGAAGGCATTTTCAAAGGATTGCAGGAAAGATCGTCTGCTAAACCATTGAGGTATGCTGAAGGATTCGAGGTTTGCATTGGACCATTATTTGTATGCATATTTGAGATGGTGTGTGGGGCTGTAAGGAGTGGGAAGGGCTCAAGTTAAAAGTAGTGAACATTGAATGAGAACAATGAAGTTGGAAAAAGTTTGAACTCTTTCTTTAGGCATTGTGTGCTACAGTTTTAGAATACTTCACCCCCAAGTTTCATGCAGAAAGCTTATGTGCGATCTATAGAGGTTACTTTCCCTATGTTGGGATGCTTCAATAAAGTTTGTGCGAAGTATTAAGGTTGCAGTATAAGTGTACACCCTTGCTTAGGATACGTGTGTGACAGGCTTGTTCACCCTAGAAGGGAGACCCTTTGTCATTATGCCCGTGCAAAGAGATGAGAAATATAAAAATCCTAGATCTGAAGTGAATTATTCCTAAATAAATATGTGTATGAATCGGACTTCTTGTGTGAAGGATAACAAAATTAGGAAGGCATTTTCTTCAAAAAAATGGGCGTAGGAGCATAACATTTTGGTGCGTTTGCCGGGAACATATGAACTAGTACATATACAAAGGAAGGACTCCTCGAGAGATAATTGTGGGCTCTAGGTAATCCAATTGGACCAATTTCGAGGGGGTTAAGCAAAATAAAGGCTTTCACAATCATCTTTTCCGTGGGCTTTAGGAAATATTCATTTGGTGCGTTTGCCGGGAAGCATTGTGGGATAATTGTGGGCTCTAGGTAATCCAAGAAGACCGATTCCGAGGATTTAAATCAAATAAAGTTTCATAAAACCACTTTTTCCCTTGGGCTCAAGAGCGTTTCATTTGGTGTGTTTGCCGGGAATTTATGAGCTAGCGCATTGACACAGGAAGAATCCCTTGCGAGATAATTGTGGCCTCTAAGTAATCCAAGTAGACCGATTGCGAGGGATTTTAACCAAATAAAGCCTCATATAATCATCTTTTCCTTGGGCTTAAGAAGCCTTTCATTTGGTGCGTCTGCCGGGAATTTATGAGCTAGCGCATTGACACAGGAAGAATCCCTTGCGAGATAATTGTGGCCTCTAAGTAATCCAAGTAGACCGATTGCGAGGGATTTTAACCAAATAAAGCCTCATATAATCATTTTTCCCTTGGGCTTAAGAAGCGTTTCATTTGGTGCGTTTGCCGGGAATCGGCTTAGCACATCTCATCGAGAGTGATACGAGTTCGCTTGGTGCCCCAATCGTGTGGCACAGCCAATTCGATCCCAAATTTGCTCTGATCTTCATTAGAGAAATGGCCCAACAAAGACAAGCCTCTAGTTTTGAGAAAGCGAATATAAGGCAAGGGAATTTTGGACAAAATAGGAGATGGATAGATTCTCATCCGACCATGAGACGTCATGTGAACCGAGGGTGGCGATTTGGCCCGATATCAAATTATGTGAGATGCTGGTGTTGCGAGCAGATGGGGCATATAGCCAAATATTGCCCTCGTGTATGCTCCCCGTTGGATTTTGTCCCCACATGTTAGGACTGCGGGAAAAAGAGACTATGCAAGCACGTGTGTGGCTCAAAAGAGGTGACTGGCGTAAAGGTCACAACGAATCAATCTGATAGGTGTTTATCCTCCTTGTATGTGGAAGTCGACAAGGGTGGAGTTACTTCGTCGATGGAGACTGCGAGAGCAAGTGGAAGCAAGGATACTGGATCTCATGATCGAGACTTGGTAGAACTTGTGAAGAGCTTGGAATGTCAAGTCAATTTGCTTCGGGTAGAGCGAGATAACGAGAGGATCAAAATAGAGAAATTAGAGGAAAATCAAGTGAAAATGGCCGAGATCCTAGGAACTTGGGAAAAGCAAGTACGAAGGTTGAAAAATGAAAACAAGGAGCGGAAAAGAGTAAACAAAAGCTGGAGGCAAGATCTTGTGAAGCCCGAGAGTGAAAACGTGGTCTGGGACTTGAGATCCGGCTTGATGGTAGCCGACTGCTTTGGAGTTGCGATCGAAGAAGAGCTCTCAAGAGACGAGGATGACCTGATGAGGAGAGTCGAAGGAATGGAGCATGAAATTGAGAAGGTACAAAGCATAATCCGTCGATACAGTGACCAAGCGGGTAAGGCATGTGACGAGTTCCACCTGGAGTTAGAAAGAATGAAAAGTGGTCAAGCGGAGAGTGATGAGAAAGTGAGATGTGTAGAGAAAGAGAATGCAAGGCTGAGTAGCAAGCTAGGTAGGTGGATGAATCGGAAAGACGACGAGATGCGAGGACAAGTGGAGGATCCGAGAGCGAGGAAAACGGAGGAAGAGCTGAAAGCGGTGTTGGATAGGTTGGATGCGTTCGGAGCAGAGTTAGAAAGAACGAAGAATGAATTGTCGGAAAAAGTGGATGATCTGGAAGTAGAAAATATGAGTAGAATTTGGGAGGAGAGGTCGATTCGAGAAGAGGTTGAAAAGTTGTCTGGCCAAGTCGGGAGGAGCGAGGAGGTTCCTTTAGGAATAGAAAGAAAGATGAGCCAGTTAGAAGAGGAGAAGAAGAAAATGTGGGTTCGGTTCCATCAAGTGGATGATGAGATTTTTCGACTCCAAGGTAGTGATGAGCGAAAAGAAGAAGGGATAAGGGATTTAGCTTTGAAGCTCGAGGCATTAAGAGGTGTAGTAATGAATGGTGGCCTTCCAGACCGTATCGCCTGGTTAGAGGACAATATCAGCAAGTTGTCGAATCATGTAGAAGCTCTGCGAGGCAGAGGATGGAGATGAAAAAGAAAAAGATGATATGATGGATGCCGGTGAGGACGGCTTGAGTTTGATTAGGTTTGCTTTGCAGATTGCGAGTCAGAGATGTGAGGACGGATGGACCAAGTCTGTTGTACGCTTAGGACTGAAGTGACACTTTTAGAGGTTTCAAGTCGACGAGGTGATTAGTATGTGCGGGTTTTGCGAGGACGGGTTGACCATGGCATTAGTGGCTGGATTTTGGCTTGAGTGGCAGCAGAGAGGAGATATGTCTCATCGGGATGTCCATGGGGGGATATATGTGTGTGTTAATTCTCGAGATGCGGGAATGAAAAAAAATGAGAAAAATATATGTTTGTGTATGTGTGAGTGTGGCTACGCGCCTATGTGGGCCGATAGGTGGGTGGACCCACTTTGGCCGGGTGGTCAAAGCCACGAACCGACGTCGGTTTCGCACAGGGCTAGCTGTCTGTGTGTCGTGCGCTGCGTTGGGTTGGTAGATGGGTGGAGCAAACTCGATCGGGTGGTTGGGTCCACGAGTCGCATCCAGCTTCGGCGTAGGCCGGCAAGTGTGAGTAAATATGTGAAAAAAAAATGATGAAAAAAGGGAAAAAATGTGGAAAAAAATGAATGAGAAGAATTCCTCGCTCGAGGGGGGACAGAAGAGAGGTGAGAGAGCATGATGCTCGGATGGGAATATATGTGTTTGTGTTGTGGGGATTTGGGTTATGTGTGGGCTCCCGATGAAACATGTCAAATTGAAGCTTAAGCTCGGCTAGGGTTTTGGTTGCGATGTGTCTATGGAAAGCTTGGACTTGAGGAATCCAATCGTGCTAGTTGCATTGTTTGTCTGCAAACCTTCCAAAAGTGTTCAGTTTGGCTCTTAGGTGGTATGACAACTTGAGAAGTCCTGAATCGCGTTGATAATGAGTGATCTTGTTAGAGTGAGCTCATGTTAGGCTCGAGTGGTCTTTGTCGTGTGTCCATCAATTTAGGAGTGGTGTGGTGGTGACCTAGCAATAGAGTCAATGACAAGAAAAGCGGGTAGTGGAAACCCTAGGTAGAAAGGGAATGAAAAATCGGCAAGAGAACTCAGCTAGAAACGAGAAAAAGAAATCAGGAAAGCGATCGTATGGCCAAAAGAGTATAAAAAAAAAAAAAAGTGGGGAATGGTTTTGATTATATATGGTGTGTGTGGAAAGTGTGTTGAGTATGCATGTGGAACAAGGATTTGTGATGTGTTGAACGAACAGTCGAGAAGAGTGATGAGAGCGAATGTGGACATGTCTTCTGCTTGTATGCATATGGGTTGTGACGAGCTTGCATGTATGACGACGATGTGTGATGTGATTTCCTGATGTGTGTTTGCTCTTTCCATTTTGGTTGTAAATGTTATTGGGATTTGATGAAAAAAGGTTCTAATGTTCTAATGAAGTTTGCAGACAGGTGGACATGTCGATGAAGATGCGAGAAGATGGACAAAGATGGTAAGTGAAATGATTGGATTTTGGTACTAACAAATGATTGTATGAGTATGATTTCAGGTGCTACATTGAGGAAGAAGAGTATGGTCATGCAAGGTAAAGATTTGTATTTGATTGAGTGATCAGCACATGTTGGATGATTTGAGCGCAGGAACAATTTGGCTCGTCGAGGACGACTTCGCAAATAAGAAGAGGGGAGTATGTTAGCCCACAAAATGGTTGATTTTTATGCACTAATGCGGTTCTATTTGGCAGGAAAATACGTTTGATTTCAGTTTGCAGGAGCTTCCGGCATGCAATGTCACATTACAATCGGGTGCTTTGAAGCAGAACATGGGGCGTGGGAACCCCTTGGTGACAAAAGAGGAGCTTTTGGCGATAACCAATTCCGATTCATGTTATTGTGCCATGCTGCATGTGAAGCATCTCCATTAGACGAAGAACACAATACTCATGTTGATTGTTCTGGAATTTTGAAGGAACAAACATTGCCACATGTGAATGGCAGGATTCATGCAAGGCACCCCTTTCCATCAAATGAACGCCTCTTTTCTCAATGACTACGGACGTGGAGAAATGAATAAAGCTTCCAAATGGCAAAATGGTGACAATGCGGCCACTGATTCTGCAACATTTCAAGTTTGCAGTAAGAAGTCACATTCTCAGGCTGAACAAAGTGCTCGAATATTACATTATGATCCTTGGTTTTTTTCGTCTGGGGTTTTTAAGTGAGCAACGTGTCTCCATCCACGGGGGGGGATACCTTATCTTATCCACGAAGGAGCTTCGCCTAGAGGAAAAAAGGAGAGCATACGAAAAGAAGAGAGGCTTCTTCATGTTTGGGGGTACATGGGGTGCGCTCTGTCGGCTGGGGGAAGAAAGCAATTTCTTGGTATCTGCTGGAAAGGGAATCGAGGAAGGAGCTAGACACTTGCGCAGTTTTGGGTAAATCAAGGAGATCACATAGAGAGGGGAAGGGACATTAAAAAAGAGGAGACCGCTACTGCTGCTTGTTCCACGTGTGTAGAGATAGCAGAAAGGGATTACGAAGGGGAATGAACAGGAGAAGGAAGTGAGGGGCTCGGGCCTGGACTCGTTTTATTGTCGAGAGTCGCAAAACAACAGCTGACACAGGTGAAAGGCCAATAATATTTGTAACACAGGAGACATTTTTACTTATCATGGAAACTCTTGGTTTTCGAATATGAGAAGCATGAAGTGACGTCGTATGATGGGCAAGAGGTGGAGAACTAAGGAGATGTGCAGTTTGTGCAAAAAGCAATAACAAAGTCAATTTGGCACATCAATTGGTGGGGAGGCATGAAAAAATGGGGCGCATCTTCTTCCCGGAGAGAAAGGAATGAAAGGAAGGAATTGTGTTTCAATAGAGGAGGATCTATAGATGGAAATGGGAGAATGCTCTCAGAAAAAAAGAGAGAACGAACAGTGAAGTGGAAGATATTGACTGCTACGAAGATGGAATCAGCTATATGAAAATTGCAGGTTGTCATGCAATAAGCAGGAGAATGCGAAGTTGGTGCAAACAGAAAGTAAAGATCTCTGAAATCATTTCAAGGAGTTTATGTCATTCTCTGAACCATGCTAGCTAGTGTGTTGAGTAGAGATTGACCTCAATCGAAACACTGCTGAATTTATGGAAAATTTCTGACTTCACTTGATAATATGAAGGCATTTCTAATGCTTTGACAGATATGAACCAACAGATTTTTTGAATTCACAATCGGTAGAACTTGTCCTCCAAGGATGTGTTGATCAGAAACTTCGCAGTATAATCAAACATCTCAAGTAGGTGACAAAAAGAGGAGGATTGTTTGTTTTTTTTTGTGTGGTTGTTCTGTGCAGATATTCGGGGGTTGTGGAAGGGACGGCTGTTGAGAAGGAAGGAGAAGGCCTATCGGGGTTCGCTGCTCTGTCCACGGGAGTCCTTCTGTGTCTCTGCAGGCACGCACACACCCAACAACAGCAAAAAGGGGGCGGTGTGTAGGCCCGGAAGCGGGGAAGGGAGGTCATCAGCGTCTCATGGGTAAGAATTCGCGTTTTTTCCGAGTATCTTTGTTTCTGTGGGAGAAGCGGACGTCTGTTGTGTTTCTGACAGAGAGAGAGACCCTCAAATGGCGGACAGAGGGAAGGGATTGTGTCGTATGAGCCTCAAGCTTTATAGTGATGCAACAATTCATGACCTCAATCAAACCTTTTACACATGTAATATTTTGAGTAGCCATAGATCGTTTGAAATGTGCCCAATTTGTGAACAGCTTGCTTCGAAAATCCTATCCCCAGGACGATAGCAGTACTGCGCAAGATTAAGGTGTCTTTTAGCACATTGAGGGCCTACAGTTTTGCACATTTTGAATGGATTTGCCGATGTTTTTTATTCTCGAAAGTCTTATCTGCTTATCTTTTTGATTGTTCATTTGCCAACGTCAATAATGATCTACTGTAAACGATGTTCATGTCATCAAGTTGATATACTCTAAGGATATAATCTCTGAGAGATTCATCTTTTGATGAGGATATGATAACACTTGGATTAAGAACTGGTCTTGTAGCAGCTGTAAGTTTTTTGTATATTCAATTTGAGATTCTAATTTCTGCGATCACTTGCAAACATCGAGTCTCTTCTGGAATGATTTTGTGCTGCTATGGTGCAATGAAGCTTTCACGTCCCAGTAAATAATATGTCCTAATGTGTTGGAGTCTATAAATCACATATGAACTTGGCAAATTGCACGTCTGATGTTGAATTGGACTAAACACATCACCTAATGACGTTGAAAGAATTCTCTGACGCACTAGCTGTTAAGATGTGTTGAGTTTTTTGGGGATGAAAAAAAGCGATTGAATCTATTTTGTGTGATTATGTATACGATGCTTGTTCCTGAAACTCTGCCAAACACTCTCGTGATTTGTTCTGATGTTAGTTGTTGAGTAGGAACAAGCTACGATGCATATAAGCTGTAATGAAGCTCAATGTATGAGAATCATTTTGATTATGTCTTCGATTAAAAAGTTTTTATTCGGGGGAGAGACGACAGTCTGTTAAATTGGTTTGGAGGTATCACCCACATTTGAAGAGGCCACTACAGCTATCAGGGGTTGCAGAAAGCGAAGAGGGAAGGTCCGCAAGGGGATGCTTGCGTGTACGGTTATTGAGGAGGGAGAACATGATGTTTTGAATCTCAGAGGGGTTGAGGAGAAGCGAGTGGAGAGAACCTGTCAAGAACACTACTGAAGGCATTTTCAAAGGATTGCAGGAAAGATCGTCTGCTAAACCATTGAGGTATGCTGAAGGATTCGAGGTTTGCATTGGACCATTATCTGTATGCATATTTGAGATGGTGTGTGGGGCTGTAAGGAGTGGGAAGGGCTCAAGTTAAAAGTAGTGAACATTGAATGAGAACAATGAAGTTGGAAAAAGTTTGAACTCTTTCTTTAGGCATTGTGTGCTACAGTTTTAGAATACTTCACCCCCAAGTTTCATGCAGAAAGCTTATGTGCGATCTATAGAGGTTACTTTCCCTATGTTGGGATGCTTCAATAAAGTTTGTGCAAAGTATTAAGGTTGCAGTATAAGTGTACACCCTTGCTTAGGATACGTGTGTGACAGGCTTGTTCACCCTAGAAGGGAGACCCTTTGTCATTATGCCCGTGCAAAGAGATGAGAAATATAAAAATCCTAGATCTGAAGTGAATTATTCCTAAATAAATATGTGTATGAATCGGACTTCTTGTGTGAAGGATAACAAAATTAGGAAGGCATTTTCTTCAAAAAATTGGCGTAGGAGCATAACATTTTGGTGCGTTTGCCGGGAACATATGAACTAGTACATATACAAAGGAAGGACTCCTCGAGAGATAATTGTGGGCTCTAGGCAATCCAATTGGACCAATTTCGAGGGGGTTAAGCAAAATAAAGGCTTTCACAATCATCTTTTCCGTGGGCTTTAGGAAATATTCATTTGGTGCGTTTGCCGGGAAGCATTGTGGGATAATTGTGGGCTCTAGGTAATCCAAGAAGACCGATTCTGAGGAATTTAAATCAAATAAAGTTTCGTAAAACCACTTTTTCCCTTGGGCTCAAGAGCGTTTTATTTGGTGCGTTTGCCGGGAATTTATGAGCTAGCGCATTGACACAGGAAGAATCCCTTGCGAGATAATTGTGGCCTCTAAGTAATCCAAGTAGACCGATTGCGAGGGATTTTAACCAAATAAAGCCTCATATAATCATCTTTTCCTTGGGCTTAAGAAGCCTTTCATTTGGTGCGTCTGCCGGGAATTTATGAGCTAGCGCATTGACAGAGGAAGAATCCCTTGCGAGATAATTGTGGCCTCTAAGTAATCCAAGTAGACCGATTGCGAGGGATTTTAACCAAATAAAGCCTCATATAATCATTTTTCCCTTGGGCTTAAGAAGCGTTTCATGCTCTCATTCCCACTAACATGAAGAATCAGAAGTTACAAAAGCTAAAAGATATGGTGGCACTCACACCAAACGTGTCCATCCCTCTCTGTATGTGCATGCAACATTTTGCATTTCCTGGTCAAGATCGATTCACACAACCCCACAAATGAATATGGTTCATTCTTTACTTGGTTGAGACGGGTGCACTACCTATCAAGCTTCCTGTATGGATTATGGAGCAGCTATATGAAGCAAATAAAAGGTCATCTAGGAAGCTAGTGGTGAATGGTTGTTGTGCAATCATGCGCATCATCTACAGGTGCTTAGCATACGATGTACCCATTGAACGTGCTTTAACTTGGTCACAACTAAAAATGTTTAAGAGACTCAAGACTGCCACACATCAATCCAAGCGCATGAGGGGCTCAATTCCCTGTGTCTAGACATGCAAAGTTATGATGAATCCATAAGTCTCTCCACGAGGGGATGCCACCATGCCTCCTTTTACCATTCAAATACCCAGATTTGGATCCGAAGGCACATCACAAGTTGCCCCATCAGCTCCTCCCATCCCACCTGAATTTGAATTTGCTACCACCGGAGATGTTCAGGGGATGAGCACCTTTGACTTTGAATCATTCTTGTAGAATACACAACTCTCTGATGTAGAATTCTTTTCAGATATAGAAGAACAGGGAACCTCTTCCCAAAGACGAAGGAAATCAAGAGAAGGCCGCCATGTACACTAGGATGATGATCAGCAAAGAACTTCATCTCAACAACCAAAACACCCAGAAGGAGAAGAAGAGAATGAAGAAGAAGCAGAAGAAGAAGAAACCACTAGAGCCCCAGGTTATACAACGATACTCCAGAGGTCGTATCAAATCATGGAGCGAGTGAGGGCACAACAACTGCTCAACGAACAGAATAGTAGAATGCTCATGGTGAAGCTCTTGGAAGAAGCTGGGGTTGACTCTAAGCACACTGAAGGTCTCCTATTGATGGCAAAAACTTATGGTGTAGTGGAAACAGTCTGATCAGTGTTGCAGGGGCCCCCTGTACAATATGATCTACAAAGATTCCAAACATGACCACGGTCCGATAAAAGCATCCAGATTCCAATTACTACGAGGGAAGAACCTATTATTACTTCTGAACCAATTGAGACAACCTCCCAAGAAGCAAGAACTCTTGGCCAAGAACCCACAGTCACCCATGAAGAGTCAACGAAGCCACTACCACCTAGACCCCCACCATCACCTCCTCGAACAGAAGTTGAAGACACCACCTCGACTGCCCAACCCATAGAGCAAACCTTCATTTTCCGTAGTCCCACCTTCAGTCCCACCTTGTTTTCCTCCTTTGAAAACCCTCTATATAACACCACCACCGTCATAATAGAATCTTTCATGGAGACAACCATAGGACAACTAGCCTCCACAACCTCGCTCATAGGCCATCCTGACACTAGATCCATATTCTTTGGATTCCCTGCCACCACACCCCCTTTCATGGCCTTTCTACCTCCAGGTTCTCACTTCCCACCCCCCATACCACCAATCCTTCAACCTGTCCATGATTTCTTTTCTAGAATATTTCAAACCACTACTCAACCCTTCTGGTTGATCCCATTCCCACCATCCACACAACACTTATTCACCACTATCACACACACACCACCTACCATTCCTATATATATATATGGTAGACACCACCTTCACCCCCACAGCTGAAAGCATGGAAATTTCACCACTGATGGCACCTCCCCCTCCCCCAACACTTCCACCATCCCCCATCCCTCCTCCACCAATTTCAGCTGCACACACATCTCCTGTATACACCACATTCACACTTCCCATCCCCCAATTCCCTTCCCTTCCATCTTCCACTATACAAACCACATCTTCATCTATAGGTAATGCATTTGACACCATGTTGGCATGTATGTCATAATTAAGGATAGAATACAATCAATTACAGACACATAACCAAAGGTTACAAGAGCACTCGGAAGCACTACAACAATGCCTCACGACACTAGAAAAGGACAATGCCAGTCTCCAAACTCAATTTCAGACTTTACAGGAGGCTCATAGCATATTGGAAGTAAAGTTACATAACATAGACCAGGAAGCGATACAAGTGGTGGAAGGCCATCTACAAATACAACTAGAACGCAACTCAAAACTTTAACGAAATATGGCACTTCTTAGATGACACCTTGCAGTAGCTCAAGAGGAAAATGGACGTCTACAACTATAAAACAAGGAAAAGTTAGAGGCAGCCATCCAAAGCACACTCAGGGCACCGATCAGTCTCTCAAAATTCCAAGCAGTGACCATGGAAAACATAAAGATAATCCTTGAAGACTATGCTACACTACTTGAGGCACATGACCAATTATCAGAGGCACTAGATCAACTGAAGTAGAAATGACAAAAAGACACGACAGCTGCCCCTCAAACCTCCGCCTCCACTGCTTCACTTCTCACAGACTCAGAGGCCTTAAAAGATCTCCAAAAACAAGTCACAGAATTGCAGACACGAGTACTACAATATGAAAGACCACCATCCCCACCCGAGGGTGCTCCCATAGACGAGGAGACAGTCTCCATTCCTATGGAGCAAACATTCTAAGAGGACTATGATCCGCAACCCATCCCAGGGGGACGACAAACAGAAGAAGGACAGGATACTTTCAAAGCACCACGACCCCCATGGCTAAGACAAGTAGAAGAAATAGGGAGTTCTCATGAAGAGCGCACGGTAATGCAGAATCAGTCCATGAGAGTCATAGAAGAAATAGTATTAAAATCTAGTCACTTCAAGAACTTGTCATATAGACATCTCATCCTATCATGAGAAGTCCAATACCTGCCATACTATGTCATTCTAGCAGATTACAATGCGGAAATACAGAGAGTCATGGGTAAGATTCCTTCCTTCGCGACCTAGTTTCAGCCTGAGGACCTCCCTCCAGAGGCACAGAAAGGCAAGATCTATCAACCAACATGGCGGAAAAAGGGGCGACAAACGCTAGAGAGGGGGGAGTGTTGGCATACAAGCACAAAGGAGCAGTCATGCAAAATCCGGTAACAAGGCCTAATCATTTTTTCCATGAACTACTTCCAACTCAAGTGATTCTCACCACTACACAAACATTGTAAATTTTCTTTTTGGTAGAATAGGCTCCATTTTGTTCAAGTCAAGGAATCCTCGAGCTTCAAGAGTATTAGAATTAGCTACATACCAATTTTCATAATTTTTATATTCCGCTTGAGCCCTCAAATAAGCTCTAGAACCTAATTTTTAACTAGGTCAGACACTATGTCTGGACAAGGCCAAAGCTAGTCAAAAAACTATAAAAAGAGATAGAGAGCTCATTTTTGAGGTTAGATTGTTAGTGATTTGAGCTTATGTAAGAGACTTTTTGACTAATGCAAAGAATTGCATTGTTCCTCTCTTTGTTCTTTCCTTGTGTGCACGTGTGTGTGTATGTGTGTGCATGCTTGTGTGCTTTGCACTCATGCACTTGTGCCATCACTTGCTCATAGTCTTCATATTAGTCCTCATGTCTCCACGGATTGACATTTATGAGGTGGATCTCCTCACGTTGGTACTTGCCATTGTGCTAGAGTGACAGTCACCCATGAAGAGTAAACAAAACCACTACCACCGACCCCCCCACTATCACCTCCTCAAATAGAAGCTGTAAATATCACTTCGACTACCCAACCCATAGAGCATGCCTTCATTTTCCGTAGTCCCACTTCAATTCAACCTTGTTTTCCTCCTTTGAAAACCCTCTATATAATACCACCAGCGTCGTAACAGAATCCTTCATAGAGCCTGCCACAGGATAACCAGCCCCCATGCCCTCAGTCATAGGCCATCCTAACACTAGATCCATATTCTTTGGATTCCCTACCACCACGCCCCCTTTCATGGCCTTCCCGCCTCTAGGTTCTCACTTCCCACCCCCCATACCACCAATCCTTCAACCTGCCCATGACTACCTTTGTAGAATGTTTCAAGCCACCACCCAAGCCTCCTCATTGATCCCATTCCCACCATCCACACAACACTTATTCACCGCTATCACACACACATCACCTACCATTCCAATATATATGGTAGACACCACCTTCACCCCCATAGCTGAAAGCATGGACATTTCACCACTGACGGCACCTCCCCCTCCCCCCACACTTCCACCATCCCCCATCCCTCCTCCACCAATTTCACTTGCACACACATCTCCAATAGACGCAGCATTCACTCTTCCCATTCCCCAATACCCTCCTCTTGCATTTTCCACTATAAAAAATACACCTTCATCTATAGGTAATGCATTTGACACCATGCTCGCATGTGTATCACAATTAAGGATAGAACACAATCAGCTCCAGCAACATAACCAACGATTGCAAGAGCACTCTGAAGTGCTACAACATCGTCTTGCTACACTAGAAGAGGAGAATGCCCACCTCCAAACACAATTTCAAACTTTACAGGAGACTCATAGCATATGGGAAGCAAAGTTACAAAACATAGACCAGGAAGCGATCCAAGTGGTGGAAGGCCATCTACACACACAGCTGGAACACAAATCAAAACTCCATCGCAATATGGCCCTACTCAAGCAACACCTTACAGTTGCTCATGAGGAAAATTGATGTCTACAACTACAGAACCAGGAAAACTTAGAGGTAGCCATCGAAAGCACACCTAGAGCACCCATTAGTCCCTCAAAATTCCAAGTTGTGACCCCGGAGAACATCAAGATAATCCTTGAAGACTATGCTACTCTACTTGAGGCACATGAACAATTATCAGAGGAACTAGATCAGCTGAAGCAGAAACGACAAAAAGACATGACAACTGCCCCTCAAACCACCACCTCCACTGGTTCACTTCTCACTGACTTAGAGGCCCTACAAGCTCTCCAAAAACAAGTCACAAAAGTACAGGCACGCCTACTACAATACGAAAGACCACCTTCCCCACTCGAGGCTCCCACAGATGAAGAAACAGTACAAATTCCAGTGGAACAGACATTTGAAGAGGATTATGAGCCGCAACCCATCCCAGGGGGATGACAAATAGAAGAAGGTCAGGATACTTTCGAAGCACCATGACCTCCATGGTTAAAAAAGGTGGACGAAATTGGGAGTTCTCATGAAGAGCGCACGATGGTGCAAAATCAAGCCATGAGAGTCATAGAAGAAATAGTATTACAATCCAGTTACTTCAAGAACTTTTCATCTAGACGTCTCATCATATCATCAGAACTCCAATCCCGACCTTACTATGTCATTCTGGTAGATTACAATGCGGAAATAAAGAGAGTCACAGGAAAGACTCCTTCCTTCGCTACCCAATTTCAACCCGAAGACCTTCCTCAAGAGGCATAGAAAGGCAAGATCTATCAACCGACATGGCAGCAAAAACTTCTAGAGACATACCCTGAAATGCTGTGCACATGGAACCATGCACCCCTACATCTAATCTACAATCCATGCTATGGCCCAGTTCCACGACACAGATCATGGAAGGCATTCAACATTAAAGTGCAGAACAACGCAGAATGCAAGGAATGGCTAAACTATCCATATATAGCGCCACCACAGGGACCACCATCAACAACTTACATGATGGCAACAATTTGACATTGGATGCCTCGACTCAAGCCCATGCTAGATGTTGCAGCCCAAATGATGCTTAAAATTTTGGATATTATGCAAGTCGTGCTCAAAACTTTTAGAAATGCAGAAGCACCACAAAGTAAGTCTACCGAGGTTTACCAATGGAAATTACGATTTGGTGTATGACATGAGCACCACCCCTAGCATTCGTGTGGCTTACGCTTGGCATGCATGCATCAAGTACCTCCCCACATGTTATAAACAAACATTCGAAGACATGTTCAGATCAGGATTCTGCGAATATCACTCGGAGGTGTTGGCACCTAAGCCCACACACCTGCTTCATCTCTTTACATGTGAACAAGCCATGTACTCCGAGTACTACATGACACCGCAACCAGATGTCCCAGGTGCAATAAATTGGGATGCATTGCAAGCTGATCTCGTAAGAGGGTTATGGATAGGAGAACACGATTTGGCCACCAACGTTCTCCAATACTATATTGACCACCCTACAGAACAGAGGTCTGTCAGGGGTGACAGACGCTAGGGAGGGGGGAGTGTTGGCATACAAGCTAAAAGAAGAGCATACCAGCACAAAGGAGCAATCATCCACAATCCGGTAACAAGGCCTAATCATTTTTTCCATGAACTATTTCCAACTCAAGTGATTTTCATCACTACACAAACATTGTAAATTCTATTTTTGGTAGAATAGACTCCATTTTGTTCAAGCTGAGGAGTCCACGAGCTTGAGGAGTACTAGAATTAGCTACATACCAATTTTCGTAATTTTTAGATTCCGTTTGAGCCCTCAAATAAGCTCTAGAACCTAATTTTTAACTAGGCTAGACATTAGGTCTGGACACGGCCAAAGCTAGTCAAAAAACTATAAGAGTGTGTGATTTGAGCTTACATAAGAGACTTTTTGACTAATGCAAAGAACTCCATTGTTCCTCTCCTTATTCTTGCCTTGTGTGTGAGTGTGTGTATGTGTGTGCATGTTTGTGTGCTCTTCACTCACACACTTGTGCCATCCCTTGCTCATAGTCTTCATACTAGTCCTCACGTCTCCACGGATTAAAAATTATGAGGTGGATCTCCTCACGTTGGTACTTGCCATTGTGCTAGAGTGACACATGTCTTTGGAGCTAATTGATGTCTCCTTAGTACATGAAAGTAATGGTTGAATTGCATCTTCCACAAAAACAATATCATGGCTTACCAAAATGCATTTAGTTTTTAGATTATACAGATGATCACCTTTGCTTTAAGAACTCTACCAAAAAAAAAACAATTTAATACTTTATCATCCAATTTTTTGCATTTTTGTTTAGGCACTAATGCATATGCCAGACAACCAAAGACATGGACATGAGAAACAAAGGACTTGTGACCATGCCAAGCCTCATATGGAGTGATAGACTACAATGCTTTGGTGGGATACCTATTAAGTATATATGCTGCACACATAACATCTTCAAGCTAGAAGCTATGCGGTAAACCTTGACTTTTGACCATACACATCACCATCTCCATGAGTGATCTATTCTTTCTTTCAACAACTCCATTCTGTTGAGGTGTATATGACACAATACACAAATTTTTTATCCCACATTCATCTAGAGATGCATTAAAATCAGAAGTAATGTATTCCCCCCTCAATTTGAACGGAGGGTGCCCATTTTACATGTTGACAAATTTTTAGCCAAAAGTAAAAATTTTTGAAGCACATAAACACTTCAGAATCTGCTTTCAATGGATACACCCATGCATGCATGGAAAAAGAACATCACTAAACATCATGAAGTAAAGGTAGTTCCCAAAAGAGGGTGTCTGCATATGATTACAAACATCATTGTAAATAAGCTACAATTTTTGGGTAGCTTGACCTGAACCATCTTTTGGGAAGGAGGAATGACGTTGCATTTTGCCCAAAATACAGCCTTCATAAACATGTTTACAAGGCACCTCACGTTTGCATAGAGAGGACACCATTTTAGATTCCTGTAGGCATAACAAACTAGCATAATTTTGATGAACAAAGCATGCATGCCAAAGCTTTGCATATGGCATAGCCTCAAAATCTTGAACTAAACATGTTGAATCATTTACATATTTTGCATAATAATTTATGAGTTTATACAAACCACAACATAAAATGCTAGAAACAATAATAACATCACCATTTGAAAGATCATGAATAATACATATGTCATCAATAAATTTCACAATTAAGCCAATCTTGGCTAATGTTAAAACTGATAACAAATTTTTCTTGAGCCCGAGGACAAACAAAACATCTGACAATGTGAAAGATTTACCATCAATCATCAATGGTAGCCAGAATGATCTTATCAACTCGCACTACATGATAAGAGGAGTTGTTAGCGCATGTGAGAGTATTCCCTATAGGGGCAGACTCAAGTGAACTAAAGAAACTGCATTGTGAGGTTATATGTTGTCAAAGTACCAAACATCTAAGTCTATTGCAAACATACATTGTTCATGAGAACATGGTTGATAAGTGAAAACACTAACAAACACCCATTCTTCATTCTACACAAGATTAGGGGACTTTGTTTTAGGTGTAGAGGCCTTTGCAACAACCATTTTGGCCTCTTCTTTCTTTGCCTCTTTTGCAGCCAATTTCAGACAACTCTTTATGATATGATCATTTCCTTTAAACTATTTGAAAAACAGCTTTAGATTTTCTATTTTCTTCTCATCTTTTTCTTCCTTTTTCAACTTTGTAGAATTAGAAGTTTTTTCCTTACTAGCAGATGAACTCCATTTACATTTGCCCTTTTGATTAGCTTAAAAAGCTTGATCTACTATACACATGATGGACCTATTCTGCATGGACTGATCTAAGAGACTTAATCCTTAAATGTTAAGGCATTTGGATTGCCTTTCATTATCAACCAAAGAGTAGAAGCAAAATTCTAATAGGAATCTCAAAGACCATTCAGAACAGTCTACACAAGTGAACCCTATGGAAAGACTTTTTTTACAGAAATCCACTACTCCTTCAAATCTTTGATTTTTGTCAAAAAATTGTCCATAGAATCTCCTTCATTCATATGCTCACTCTCCAAATTTTTTCAGAGGTAAGCAATACGAGCCTCATTTCTTGCCTAGTACAAAATGTTAAGTGTATCCCAAACATCCTTTGTTGTTTTGCAAGAACGAATATGAGGGATAATGGCACATTTGATAGACAAAGCTATCAATGCATGTGCCTGAGCATCTTTGCCATCCAAACCAAATTGATCTATAGTAAGTGTAGTATGAACCATAGCATGAACAGGAATTTGAAGATCGTAATCTTCAATTCCATTTGCATTACCTTCAATAATTATATTTGCAGGTGTAGTAGGTCATTTTTCAAGACCCTGCACAATATTCCATAGTTCTTTTTTGACCAATACATGATGCATCATATATGCTCATAATGGGTAATTGGTACCATCCAACGTTTCCTCAACAACCAACATATAGAATACGTCATTGCTTTTAGCCATGGCCACTGAGTAAAATACCCTAGTGCGAAAAAAATATTGTATCTCAAAAAGCTGAACAGAACTACCCTATCCAACTCTATTAAACCTATAGAAAAATTTGAGGCACTTGTACTGGAAAACTAAAACTTGTATACATGTTTGGCATAAAAAGACAAAATTTCCTACATAGGCATTGTGATAGTGCATTCAAAGGCCAAAATGAGCTCAGATCAAAATTTTGAGAGCACACAGCGAAGATCTTTTGAACTCCTAATCACCTTGAGTATGCTCACCAAATTTTGTGCCATTGTGAGATTGTTACTAGAGGGGTGTTGACGACACCCTAGATGAAGCAATGACCTCCTATAATACCAATTGTTGGAGTTTGACATTTGTGGAAGCACACAAATAGCACAAGGAAGAAGAAGAAGCTTGGATCATAACACACAAATACTCAATGTATTACCAAGTAAATGTACAAAGATAAGTAACCTCTCAAGGTGATAGGAATATATACAAGTTGGGGGAAAAACCTCTTAAAGAAAAAGAAAAGTGACCCAACACTCCTAAGTCTGTTCACACACATCACTACCAAAATTTGTCAATGGTTTAGGTAGATCCAACCAACATTCATCTTTGAAAAGTGTATTTATACACTAAGCTTTTAGTCCTAGGTATGATAGCTGATCATCACACTGAGTGATTTTTGTGTTAATCTTGAAGCTCATGGAGTCCTCCAATCTCTCATTGTATCATACTTTACTTAGCAATACATGTACATTGAATTTCTATAGCTAGATTGACCTCAATTTCTTGCTTTAGTACATTACTTGAAATCATTCATCTTGTCTGGGCCGTTGCAACTTGTATATTGTCTTATTGATTGATCTACTAAATGGAATATGAAGTTAGAACTTTTCTGAATATGCTGACAAAATGTTATTGCCATTTGGGTTATACATCTTAAGTTATGAATAGATCATAGTGATTGTGTCTGTGTATCTTCATACTCCTGAAAAGTTGGGTCGACTTCTTATGCATATTGCTCTCAATATATTCCTTCTAAATTCATGAAATAACATGTTATAGTTCACCCAAAACTTCACTTGAATGTGTACAAAATGTCTCAAGTGAACTCATATCATGCTGTGAGCTTTAAGTAAGACTCTAAGTGCTTTCTTCCATAAATAGAAGGTTTTCTCAAGAAGACAAGTACTCATTAGTATTTATCTATTTTGAAATAGAGTATCGAGAATCATGTTATAAAGTACCATAGTGTTATAAATGCATATATTGGAAGCTTGGAGAGTCTAGTAAAAGTCTCTAGAGTTATTTAGGCTGGTCTGGAGCAAGTTTTTGCCAAGACTCTCTAATCTCTATGAATTAACCATCACTCTTCACAATATACATATGTACACTGATATATACATGCATAGATACATACATACATAGATGCATACACACATTCATACATACACACATAGAAACATGCACATATACATGGAAACACACATAGATGCATGCATACATATATACATACACACCCACACATACATACATACATACATACATACATACATGCATACATGCATACATACATACATACATGCATACATACATGCATACATACATACATATACTGTAGCTCAAGCGTAAGCACCACCTCCTTTACTTGTCAATCCGCGGAGACGTGAGGACCGGTATGAAGACCACGAGCAAGTGAAGGCACAAGTGCGTGAGTGAAAGCACACAAACATGCACACACATACACACACACGCGCACAAAGTAAGATCAAAGAGAGGAACAATGGAAAGCTTAGATTGCAAAAGAGTTCTCTTACAAAAGTTCTATTCTCTAACAAGCTAACCCCCAAAAATGAGCTCTCTAGCTCTTTTTATAGTTTTTTGACTAGTTTTGGCCCTGTCCAGACCTAGTGTCCGGCCTAGTTAAAAATTAGGTTCCAGGGCTTATTTGAGGGCTCAAACAAAGTCTAAAAATTATGAAAATTGGTACGATGGTACTTCTAATACTCCTCAAGCTCGAGGACTCCTCGGCTTGAACAAAATGGAGTTACTAAAAATAGATAATGGTATTTACAATGGTTTCTAGTGATGAAAATCACTATTTTTGTAGGGGATTCTTCTGAAAATTTGACATACACTTCTTGGAGCTCCCTACTTGCTCTCTCTTCTTCTATGTCCACTTCTTTGATGTGCTTCCATGCTTTGTCCTTGACCTTGAGCTTCAACACTCCCCCCCCTCTCGAGTCTGTCGTCCCTGACAGACCCTTGTTGTAGTGATTGTTCCAAGTAGTGCCTCGAGAGGGAGTGTCCCTTTTGTATGAACACAAGTCGTCCGACGTTCTTCATCTATCACTGTGAGTCTTTGCAGGTTGTAGTCTCTTGGTATGTGCTTCTGCCTTGTATTCCAGCATGACTGTGTCGTTGTGAGTCTCCGTTGATGTTTTCTAGATCTTCCAAAGTTGATCTTCATAGTAGTCAAGCCAAGTACTCATAACCCATATTGAGTGATGGGTAAGTGTGTTCGTGCATAGGTTGAAAAAAGTATGTGCCTTGTGCACGGCCTTGTAATGTAGCCCTACGCATGCTTACTTGGAAAATGCATTGGAAGAAGTATGGTGCAAAAATTGCGGGTCTTGAGCTAAGTGCTCAAGGGTATGCTGACGAAGAGGTTTCCTAAACTATCATGGTTATGGTGTTTCCAGAGTAAAGATACTTACCATGGCGAAGGTTGATGGATGTTTGCCTCTTCGTGTTGTACACTCAGCCTTTGGGATGGAACCTTGTTGATGAATGTCCATGTTGATTGTCCACTGATGAGATCTTTTGAGTGGTGGATCCCCTCTCCTCTTTTCAAAGCAACATTTGTCACTAACAATGTGCATTTCTGAGCTTGGGCTCATGCACGTTCACTTCCCTATATTGACACTCAGAGGAATATTGGACACGTGCCGGTTTCTAAGAGATTACCATGCTGATTGACATAGACCATTCACCAGTGCTACTGTTCCATACTGGTTCAGGAAACACTGAGAATTGAATTGCTTTATATTCCTTGGCAAGCAACATCGGGTAACTACACCAAGCTGTGTTTCACATATACTCTTTAGCTCACCATATGCAGGAGTCTTCTCCTCCAGAACTACCTTTTGCAGATATCTCCTTGGATGCTCTGGTACATGAAGTAGTTAAGCATCACGCAAGTTGCAGACCTTCAAGCTCTTCATTCCTACCATGGTAAGAGGAAATCATAGCTGTAGATGCCATGTTCATGCCAAATGCTTGTCCTCTACCAGATAAGGCAGCAATAATCTCACTGCTGGCCGAGACACACTGGGAACAAGCTCTCTCCCACTTCTCTCTCTTTTTTTTTTTTTTTTTTTTTTTTTTTTGAGGAACAGGATATCACAAAACAAGAACACAAAAGTTAGTATCAATAGAAATGTTCGACATATGTCACTGTGCTCTTGTGCATGGGATTCTCAAGTGTGTCTATGCACGGCCGTGTAATGTGGCCCTATATTAATGCATACTTTGGAAATGCATGACCTGAATGGTGCAAAAGACAGGGTTGTGCAAGGAGCACATGGTTGTTGCTCGTTCGAGGCTTTCGATGTTATTTGTGGAGGTTGATGCCGGCCTTAGTGGAGGTATCCATTGAGTCTCGAACTGATGTAATCCTCCTTATTGGAGTCCATTTTAGAACATCATTTGGCACTGTAGAGGTCACTTCAGGCGTCTTTCTCTTTGGATGCTTTCTGAACTGTGGTATCCAGTGTGGTTGATGCTTTGGTTCGGTGGAGGTTACTTGCACTTTTGGCTTCCAAACCCATATCCTTTTTGCATGTCTTCCTACTAATGTTGAAGAGCTGATTTGATCTTCCTTTGGTCTCTGTACGTGGTTCTTACCCTTTTCTCTTTTTGGCCTCTTTGTTGAAACCTTTTGCATGTGGGAGAACAAAGGTTGTTGTGGGTGTAGGATCTTCTTAGGTACCCACATCTGTAATTGCCCTTGTTGAGCTGCAGCTAACTTCTTAGGCACCCAAACTTGTTGGATATCTTGTGACGGAGCTTGTCTGAGCTGCTTCCTTCGTCTTCTGGCTTGGTTAGTGTGCATGGATGGGATTTGTGGGGGTAAGGCTGGTGGTTGCTCTCCTTTGCGTACCCAGATCTGCTTCATGCCCGGAACCGCTTTTTTACCGAATGGTGTCTTTCTATTTGATGTAGCAGTTGTCGTGAACGGTGGTGTTTGCTTGTGTGGTGGGCTCACTACTGTGGCTACTTGAGTCTTTGGAGAAGAAGAAAGATCCACCCGCCTTCGAACCTGGTCTTCCACAATTGACTCCTTCTGCATCATAGAGCTTTTGACACATACAACATCTTCTTTCATATGATTAGTCTTGGAAGAACTAAGAGAGTGTGTGGTGCCATGATCTAGGAGCATGCAGTTCTCTAATTCTAATGTAATGCATTGTTCATGTACCCAAACTTGAAGAATTTGACTTCTTAGGTTTAAGTTAACTGCATGGTCATAGATCCAATCTTGACCCAAGACAAGTGGTTCTGTAAGGTTCTCATCTTGACATACTAGCGCTTTGACTTTCATTGGAACATCTTGAAGGTAGATGGGAAGTTCCACCTCGCCCAAACAAGGGGTTTCCACACCTCCCAATCCTATGAGATAAGCTTCTATGGGATTGATGTTCAACCCCAAGTCTTGGCAGTAGGAAAGTTTAACTGCACTACTTGCTGCACCTGAGTCAATCAATGCTTTCACCGTCCTTGCACCCTTCCCTTGTCCTATCTCTATGGTCACAAAGGGTCTTCGGTCAATGACCTGAGAAGTCGCAATGCCTGACTTTTGACACATATCCATGTGATATTTTGGGGCTTTTGAGTTGATATCTAGGCCTAATCGCTTTAACTTATTTTGCCTAATACGCTCTCTGGCCTCTTCCTGTGCTTCTTCTCTCACTCTTAACTCTTCTTCTTTTCGCTTCTTCGCAGTGTTGAGTCTCATTAGCATATCCTCAGTAAGAGGTTCTTGATATAGCTTGACTCTACAGCCACTAATATAGTTTGGCAAGATATCTCCTTCTAGAGTGGCCAACTGAACTGCACCACTAGTGGAAATTCTATTAATGATCATGGGTCCATAACCTCTTTTTTCCAACTTACGGGCATGTTGTTTTAGTGTGTATACCAACACTAGATCTCCCTCTTTCAATCCCTTATCCTTGATGTGTGCATCAAAGTATGCCTTTTGCCTCTTCTTTGCAGCGTAGATGCCTGCTGCCGCTCGTAGCCTCGTTTCACCCAAGCGTTCGAGATCAAAGATCCTAGAGGACAATTCATGCCCATTCCACTCATACTCTTGTGCTACTTTTAAGGCAGGGATTAAGAAATCTAATGGTAGCACAGCGTTCTGTCCGAAGACCATCTGAAATGGGGTGGCGTTGAGTACCGTTTTGTAGGCAACTCGATAAGCCCAAACAGCATGATGAAGTTGTTTGTCCCAATCAGAGCGTTTATTATTTACCAATTTTGTCAATACGTTACAGAGGATCTTATTGGTACTCTCGGCTTGTCCGTTGGCTTGTGGATGATAGGGGGCGGATTTCTTATGTATCACCAAGAATTCTTGGAGAAGATTTTCAATGACTTCATTCAAGAAGTGTGTGCCTCTATCGCTCACCAACTCTATTGGTAGTCCATATCTTGTGAACACATTCTCGAATAAGAACTTAGCCGTAGTCTGAGCATCATTCTTTGTTGTGGCTTTGACTTCTACCCACTTTGTAAGGTAATCTGTGGCTACAATGATGTATTCTGCATGGGAGTTTCTAGCTGGGGGGTTAATAGGACCTATGAAGTCTATGCCCCACTTCGAAAATGCACGTCCTCCCATCATTGGCCTCAAGGGCATCTCGTCTTTTCTCACTGGATATTGTGCACGTTGGCATGTGTCACATTTCTTCACATAGGTATGTGCATCCATATGAAGAGTGGGCCACCAAAGTCCTGAGAATAGAATGGTTTTAATCACTCGGTCAGGGCCAAAATGTCCACCTGCAACACCACTGTGTGCAGTCTCTAAGACCCTTAAATAGTCTGATTCATGAACGCACAGTCTTAAGTAACCATCTTTACCTCTTCGGTATAGGTTTTCTCCTACTAAGGCATAGCCTTGAGCCTCTTGCTCCATATTTCGTCTTCTTGCTAGACTGGCCTCTTTGGGTAATCTTCCCGATCTCATAAACTCTACCAATGGAGTACTCCAATCTGGAATTAATGATACTTGATAAAGGGTCGCATGCTCCACTGGTGGTTTCTCTCTACACATTGGACAATTCTTGATCCACTCATGTATTTCTTTGTCCATGCTAGGCCAATACACTCCTAAACGTTTCAAATTCTGCAATGTTCGTTGTTTAGAATAGTGATTTCCTAGCAATCCCTCATGAGCTTGCTGCAACCAACTACTATGTTCATCATCCTCGACACAACAAGCTAATACACCCTCAGTATCTTGTTTGTACATGCTTCCTGCCAATATGTGATATTTTTGTGATTTTACAATTTCTTCTTGTGATGTTTTCACATTCTTATTTGCAGGGCCGAAGGTTAGGACTGGTACCAACTTATTTGCCCATTTAGGAACAACTTCCAAATTGAACAGATAAGCATCAGGTAGTTCATCAGACACTCCTTGTGGTGACTCTCCTGAAGTAATGCGAGAAAGGTGATCTGCCCGAAGGTGGGTTCTACCTTTCCTGACAACAACTTCAAAGTCATACTCCATTAGTAAGAGGAACCATCTTACTAAGCGTCCAGTATTGCAAGGTTTATTGACCAAATATAACAAAGCTTGATGATCAGTGAAGAACTTGAACTTGTTGGCCAATAAATAGTGTCTAAACTTCTTTACAGCATATACCATGCCTAACCCTTCTCGCTCGGTTGTGGTATAATTTCTTTCGGCTGGGTTTAGTTGTCTACTAGCATATGCTATGGGCAAATCTAAATTCCCTTCACCTATGGGTTGTGCTAGCACACATCCTATGGCATGATTGGATGCATCCACATGGACATGGAATGGTTTATTCCAATCAGGAGTGGTCAGTATTGGTGCTGTGCACAAACGTTTCTTCAGTTCATTGAAAGAATTCTCGCATTCGTCGTTCCACTCAAAATTAGACAACAAGGCATAAAGGGGTCTAGCTATGATCGCGTACATGTGGATAAACCTACGGTAATATCCACAATGGCCCATAAACACTTGTACCTCTTTAACATTCCTTGGCCTTGGCAACTCCGCTATGGCTCGTACCTTATCTTCATCCGTTGAGATTCCATTCTTAGAAACAATATGACCGAGGATTTTACCTTGACGCACCATAAACACACACTTTTCTGGGTTTAGACACACTCGATATTCTCTACACTTGTTGAAGATTTGTCTGAGCTCAGGGATGTGAACCCTTCTTTCTTGGGAATGAGCACATAAATCATCCACATACACTTCTAAGCTCTTTTGCAAGAACTCTTTGAAGACATGACACATGAGCCTTTGGAATGTTGCAGGTGCATTGGTGAGCCCAAATGGCATCACCCGAAATGCAAAGATTCCCCACTCTGTAGCAAAAGCTGTTTTGTGTTGATCTTCTGGGGCAATGGCTACTTGATTGTAACCTGAAAATCCATCAAGGAAGCTATAAACTTCCTTGCCTGCAACACGCTCCAATAGGTGTTCTGTGATTGGAAGTGGATAACTATCTCTAATCGTAGCGGCATTAACTTTTTTAAGGTTAATACACACTCGCAACTTCCCGTTCTTCTTGGGTACCACAACAATGGGGGATACCCATTCGGTATGCTCAATCTCATAGATGAATCCCGCCTCAATCAACCTATCAATTTCTTCTTTGATTTTGGCTGCATAGGTATCATTATATGTGTAGGGCTTCTGTTTGGTGGGCTTAGCATCAGCAGTCATGGGGATAGTATGAGAGCAAATTCTTGGATCTACCCCTTTCAAGTCTCTATAGTGCCATGCAAACACATCCCTATATTCCCTTAATAGAGCTATGAGCTCCATTTCTTCTCTTGCACTTAGGTCATCTCCTATATATGTGCATCTCTCTTCGTTCTCTTCAATGGTCACTACAATCTTCTTGGTCTTTTCTTTATTATCATATGATTCTCCTATGATGGCCTCTCTCTTAGGCATTCGTACCAAAATTTTGCGGTCGTCAACTTCATATTTCTTGAAGTTTTCTGGTACTTCAAACAATGATTCCTCCTTTTCTTGTTTCACTGCTTTTCTTTTCTTTTTCTTTTGACTACTCTCACTTCCATCCTTTGAGTTTACTGTTTTAATACTTGTGAGAGGTTCTTCTTCTTTCTGGGTGAACACTCCTATATCTTCTAAATAGTGCTGCTCTGAGTTAAAGCAACTATCCATCACAATAGACTCCAGATCATCGTCATTCTCTTCCTCTTCTATGACATCACTAGGGTCACATTCTTCTAGCAAGGGTTGACACATGAACACTGAGATATCATAACCCTCCTCATCACAATGAGGTGTCCACTGTTCCTCATTGACAGCAATGTCCATGGTGGCTAAGATTTCTGGCCAGCCATGAGGCTCAAACTCCTCATCTGGAAAGATCATCGGTGTGTAGGCTGGGTCTCTAACTGGTCTATCTCCTAACGAAGTTCCTTCTTCTCTTGCCTTTAAACGTTTTTCCTCTTCCTTTGCAACCTTGCACATCCACAAATGAGTATCTTCATGCAGCCATGATGGATCAGGTGAACTTTCAGAATGCACAGAGATGGAATCTTCTTTTGCTTTGTGGATAGAATTCCATTGTAGGGGTGGTACATCTCTGAAGGTGTAATCCTTCAAATTGACCTTAGTGGTGACCCCTAAGTGCTGTAAGTACAAGGAGTTAGTTCCCCAATCCTGTACTATTTGCAATTGTCGTAGGAAGGGTCTTCCTAGGATCATCTCAAAGACATTATTTTTCTCAAAGTCACATATAGCAAATGTGTGCTCAAACTCTACACCACAAGTGGTTAGAGTGATCCCTTCTAGCAATCCTAGAGGTCTTTCAAAATGACCATCAGCCATTTGAAGCTTCATTCTAGTTGGTCTTAATGTGGGCTTGCCCCATTGCTTCCACAAGGAGGTGGTCGCAATAGCAACGCCAGCACCTGAATCTATGATTGCTTTGGTTGTGTAACCTTGGTAGGTGATTGGAAGATAAGTATTACCTTCTTCACCCTCACACATGTCCCCTATTTTGTCTAGAGGTATCTCTGGTACCCTTTGCTTAGAGCCTACTTTTGGCATATTGGACTCAAGTTCTGGGACCTGATCCTTCACATGATTCCATAACTCAGGTTTTGCTTTGAGCAACTCTTCTACAGTGAGATGACACTGAACCTTAGTGTTCTTCACGACATCCGTGTTCCTTGGAACCACTGAGTCTTCATTTCTTACTAGTATTGTGGGAGCTCTAATCTGGAGTGATTCAGATTCCCATGGGCCTGGAAATTGAGGCAGTTCTTCTAAGGTATTAGATTCAAAATCTAACCTTTCGTCCTCTTGTTGTTCTGCTTCATCTTCGTAAATAGATGGGATGTCTTGGGGAAATTGATCATGAAGATCATCAATCTCAAGAATAGGAGGGGAATTACCCTTCTCCTTGGCCCATTTCTCTTCTTGTATTTCCCGCAAGAATTCTTGAGAGTATTGTTGAATAGAAGGAGGTATTCCAACATCCGTGGAATTAGGAACATAAGCTCCCCTGGGTGGTGAGCTTCCTCTTTCAATAACTGGTTGAGCCTGTGGAGGTAAAGAAACTTGTGGTTTGTTTACCAACTGCTCTAATCGTTCTAGTAAGCCCTGGAAATGCAAATCCGATTTGATAGAGTTTGTCTGATTGAACTTTTGACTAGTCTCAAGTATGGCTTGAGCTTGTTCTACCATTTTCATGCACATTTTCATCCGTTCAATCTCTAAATCTGCTCTAGGGTAACTCTTGTCTATGTTTGCCGCTGTAGGCCCTTCTTGAAGTCGAGCCTGGTAGGCCTTGAACATCATGTTCAAGCCTTCTGGGGTTGGATCTGCAAGAACAGACCCTGGTTGCGGTCTATTTACAATGGGTGGTGGGGTGGGATGAGGTGGAGTGGATGGAGTTTCGGCATGCGAGGGGCTTTGAGATGCAATGTCTTCTATTTTTGTTTTCGCTTCTTTTAAGCTTTCTTCTAGTTCCGATAACTTTTTATTCCACTTGCGATTGGCCTTCTCTCTGGTATCCTTCCATGTTCTTGTTTTCCTCTTACTAGGCTCTCCCGATTCACTCGGCTCTGATTGTTCTACTGGTTTATCCTGTTTTAAGGCTTGTGCTCTAGTGACAGCTTGTATAGGAGCCACATTGCTACTACTTGAACTTGGATCTGCCACTAAGCCTACCACATTAATGGGTGTAATCTTGGGTGCACTAGAGGGGTTTCTTGGACAATCTCTGGGGAGATGGTCTTTGCCACAATCAGGACAAAAAGCCTGTATTGTGATAGCCTGTCCTTGACTCGGAGATGGTGGGTGGGGACAGTCACGAATGAAATGGTCACCATGACATCTGAAACAAGATCCTCTAGGGGCTTGTGGTCTCATTTGTCTCAACTGGGGCCTAGGGTTAGGATTTGTGTACATGACCTTGGAGTATTCTGGCTCCCAATTTTGCTCCATAGGCGGTGCCTCATATTGATACGAGTAAATCTCACTATGTTCAGGTGACTCTGTGTAATAAGCATGTGGACTACCTTCATGGGAGTAGTCTGAACTATGAGCATGAGAGTCATTGTCTGGTATCAATGGGGTTAGTGGCACCAAAGCTCTATTTGGATTTTCCTCTCCCACAGCATACTTGACTGGAATCACGTTCGCTGGAGCTGGTGGTTGGTTTACCAAGACAGGTTGTGGCCTATATGGTACCTGATATTGCTGTTGTGGTCTGTAATATGGCTGTTGGTATTGATTCTGATACCTACCTTGTGGGTAAGGTTGCTGATAATTTTGTCTAACAGCCTGCCTATTGTAGGGACAATCTTGAGCCGTGTGGTTTGTGTATTTTCTCTCAATAGTGCGATATGGAGCATTCCTTTCTCTAATGTTTTGGTTTTGCATTGGGCATACGTTAGCCATGTGGTCACCTCCGCAAGTATAGCACCGATTCAATGAAGTGACTCCCTGTGTTTGTTTATTTTGGACTCCCAGCTTCTTGGCAACTTGCTCAGCTATCTCTTCTATTTCTGTGGAGATCTTTGAAGTATGACTAGTAGAACTATCCGAATCTTTGTAGAGTTTGGCCAATCCTAACTCCTCACCCAAGTTATCTTCTATGTCTATGCACGTCCGCACACACTCTTCTATGGATCTAGGATCTTTCAAGTATACATAGGATCTTAACTTTGTGCTCAATAAGCCATCTAAAAACAAAGCCACTTGTTTGGCTGGTGTGGGTAGCTCTGGAGCAGGGCATCTTTCTAGGTACTGTCTGAACCTTCTACCTGCTAGTCGCACTGTTTCTTGGGGTGTCTGCTTGAAACTATGGATCAGGGACGATGTGTTATGCCTGATACCACTCTTGGAAAATTCTACAATGAATTCGTCTAGCAGTTGACCTATATCGCGATAGCTGCTTCTACTCAATGGTTGAAACCAAGCTAAGGCCGTGCCTTTAAGGGTCAAACCAAATGCCTCGTACTGGGTGAACCAGTCCTCAATTTGTTCGGCTCTTAACACTTGTTTGAACTCAGCCACATGATCATAAGGATCTCCTGACCCGTCAAAATAATTCTTCATTGCCTTGATCACTTGAGTGGGTCTGAGGGTTCTAGGCAATGGAAATTCATGTTCATTTCTTTGTTGCCTATGTGCTTGATATCTCTCTCTTTCAAGTCTTTCATTTTCAAATCCTGACCTATTCCTGCCCACTGTGTATGCAAAACTTACCTCCGGTCTCTCTCTAGTTCTTTCTCTCTGGGCTTCCTGAGCTTGGGATGACCCTACTCCTTGGAGGCCGTGGAAAACATTGGATCTTGGTGGGGGGAAAATCAATTCATTCTTCCAAGTATATGCATGTCTATCATGTTCTGTTACCAAGAAAATTTTCTCTGATGTGTTATCCAGGTAGACCACCCTTCCTGGTATCTCTGGATCCTTGAACTCGTAGATGATGACTATGCCCAATTGGCTAGGTTGTTTTGGCTTGAATCTCCAAAAGGCTTCCTCTGTTTCTCTATTCAAAAATAGTTCTATGCTTTTGTTGTCTTGAGGGATCCAGTCTGGAGTGATCACTCGGGTCAAAACTGACTTGCCTCTAGGAGTCTGGGGTCCTTGTCCTATATTTCCTTGTTCTAGGTCTCCTATCTCATTCTCATGAATGATATTTCCAAACTCATCGGTCCTATCGGGTTGGTTGGTAACCACATACATGGTTCCTTCCTTATCAATGTATGAACCCTCTTCGAACTTGACCACCGGGTGTTCAAGTCCAAAGGATTGATCTGGATTTTTGAGTTGGACCACTGATCGCCTCAGACCATCCTCATAGATGCGAGCACCTAATTGGTTGGTCCGAATATATTCCAACTGTGTCTTATAGGGACCTTCCGGTGTTTGTAGATGGGCAGTCCCTGAGCCACCTGCAGGTTTTCCCATACTAAAAGACATTTCTGAATCACTTGTGTCTGATCTGAGTAAAAGATGACCACTTAGTTGTTGTGCCCAAGACTTGGATGTATGGTTGACACTAGCCTCAGAAGATCTAATGCTTTGTTTATCCTTGCCTAAGTGTCTACCAGATCTCAGGTTCATAAGCTTTAGTCAAGAGTCCAAATTTTCCCTTTGGTGTGGTTCAAAATCCTTTAGAGCCCCCTTGGTTCCCTAGTCCCACCTGAGGGTCAACTTCAAATTATCCTATCTCAAAATCAACGCATTATTCTTGAAAAAAACAGTTGAGATCGTGTAGGATTTGAAACGAGCTTTCCAACAAGCTATAGAGCTCAAAAAATGGACTTTGGATGAGAAAGTTATGTCAAATCAGGCTCCTGGGGGTCAAACAGGCAAACAGGACCTTTGGAGAAAATCGCGATTTTGTGAACTTTCTGAAAATCGCGATGCTGTGAAGTCAAAAAATCGCGATGTTGAGCACAAAATCGTGTTTTTGAAAATCGCGATTTTGAGCAGAAAATCGTGATTTGAAAATCGCGATGTTGATCACAAAATCGTGTTTCTGAAAATCGCGATGTTGATCACAAAATCGTGTTTCTGAAAATCGCGATTTTGATCACAAAATCGTGTTTCAGAGAATCGCGATGTTGATCACAAAATCGTGTTTCTGAAAATCGCGATTTTGATCACAAAATCGTGTTTCTGAAGATCGCGATTTTGATCACAAAATCGTGTTTCAGAGAATCGCGATGTTGATCACAAAATCGTGTTTCTGAAAATCGCGATTTTGACTCAGAGAATCGTGATTCACAAAGTCGTGTTTTTTCACAAAATCGTGTTTTTGACTGAAAATCGTGTTTTCTCAGAATCGTGTTTTTGACATGAAAATCGCGATTTTGTCCCACAGAATCATGTTTTTTCTCAAAATCGTATTTTTGGCTGAAAATCGTGATTTGTGAGAATCGCGATTTTGAGCAGAAAGTCGTGTTTTTCACAAAATCGTGTTTTTTTTGCTGAAAATCGTGATTGGTGAGAATCGCGATTTTGAGCAGAGAATCGTGTTTGTTGAAAATCGTATTTTTCACATGAAAATCGCGATGTTGAGCAAAAAATCGTGTTTTCACAGAATCGCCTTTTTCACAAAATCGTGTCTTTGCTGAAAATCGTGATTGGTGAGAATCGCGATTTTGAGCAGAGAATCGTGTTTTTCAGAGAATCGCGATTTTGAGCAGAGAATCGTGTTTTTTTTTTTTTTTTTTTTTTTTTTTTTTTTTGAGAAAAACACAGAATCGCGATTTTTTTCAACCAACTTTTAGGCGGGAAAACTAAAAATCGTGATTTTTCAAAAAATTTTGAATTTTCACAGAATCGTGATTTTCATCACAGAATCGCGTTTTTTGGCGGGAAATTCAAATTTCTGAGCGCCGGCTATGGCGAGCTCCGTATGAGCAGAAAATCATGAAAAAAATGCAGCGCTTGCTCTCCCTTGCACCTCCTAACTCCTTCCCACACAATAATGCATGAAAAATGGTATGAAAATGGTGAAAATGCACTAAGAAACAAGAATTTTCTATGAAGAAGAAGATGGAAGAAGGTGGAGATGATGATGATGATGAAGATGAAGAGGAAAAAACAGAAAATGAACTGAAATGACAGTTTTTTTACCTTCCAACGTCGCAAATCTACGATCTTACCATCACAACGCTCGTCCTCGAAGCTCTCTCCCCGGCAACGGCGCCAAAATTTGGTGTAGCTCAAGCGTAAGCACCACCTCCTTTACTTGTCAATCCGCGGAGACGTGAGGACCGGTATGAAGACCACGAGCAAGTGAAGGCACAAGTGCGTGAGTGAAAGCACACAAACATGCACACACATACACACACACGCGCACAAAGTAAGATCAAAGAGAGGAACAATGGAAAGCTTAGATTGCAAAAGAGTTCTCTTACAAAAGTTCTATTCTCTAACAAGCTAACCCCCAAAAATGAGCTCTCTAGCTCTTTTTATAGTTTTTTGACTAGTTTTGGCCCTGTCCAGACCTAGTGTCCGGCCTAGTTAAAAATTAGGTTCCAGGGCTTATTTGAGGGCTCAAACAAAGTCTAAAAATTATGAAAATTGGTACGATGGTACTTCTAATACTCCTCAAGCTCGAGGACTCCTCGGCTTGAACAAAATGGAGTTACTAAAAATAGATAATGGTATTTACAATGGTTTCTAGTGATGAAAATCACTATTTTTGTAGGGGATTCTTCTGAAAATTTGACATACACTTCTTGGAGCTCCCTACTTGCTCTCTCTTCTTCTATGTCCACTTCTTTGATGTGCTTCCATGCTTTGTCCTTGACCTTGAGCTTCAACATATACACATAACATACATATGTACATACATAATTACACATATACACATACACAAATAATTGTAAATTTAAATAGATAAAAATATATAAATACAAACATGAAATAAAAAATATATATACATATATAGCTATGCAAATTGAAACATATATTTTACTATACATACACATATACATATAAACAAACATATGTAAATTTAATTATATGAATAGATCTAAATAAATTATATATATATATATATATATATATATATATATATATATATATATATATATATATATATATATATATATATATATATATATATATATATATATATATATATATATAGTGTGGCTGCATTTGTGTATATAAATAATTAAACAAAAAAGAAATTAATTATAGTAATTTTAACATATTGATGTTGAATTGCATTTTAGTTTTGGATGTTGTTGGTGGAAGACTATGATTGTGTGTGGCTCACTAGTTTTGCATGACACACTAGTTCTATGTTTTGTATGTGTGTGTATATAGAGAATTAAACAAAAAGAAATTAATATAATTATGATAATTTATAATGAAGGTCGACATTTTAGGAACATATAAATCATTCATGATCTAAGTGTTCGGATGGTATTTGATATTCCATCATTTTTTCTTTTGGTTGTAGTTTCAAATCAATTCAAGTTAAGCCAAAAGATGTCATTGATTGAACTTCCTAAAAAAAAGTGTTGGACTGAAAATTTTTCACTTTTGTCTTTGAATTTTTCACAATTTACCGCTCTATCTGAAAGTGAAAAATTTAAATGAGCAGTCCTCCGTGCCGCCTAGTCTCGGTTCAATACATCTTTTTTTTTGAAAAAGCAGGAAAGTTTAGATTAACAAAGGAAGTTACAAATTGTGCTACAGAAAGTACACAACCCTTCATTATTAAAAACTTTCCTGACTTTGTGTCCTATCCACAGACCATGGTGAATCATCATCCACTGAAGGAAGGAGTGTTTACTGTAGTCTGGGAAAGCCCACAAAGATTTGAATCTATAGGACCACTGGTGTTTAGACCAATTGACCTTCCATCTGGAGTTGAGCTTTGACAAAAGTCGATGAACATATCCTCTATCTCTCTTAAATCTTTTGAAGATGAATTCAACAACATCATGGAGCATCAACTTCTTCCTTTGGCAGCACACAAGTTTGGCCTCAAACAAATCTCTGTGATTGGACAACACCTACAAGCAAGACCTCGATAAGTTAGTAATAGAAGAAAGATGCAGATCAGACACAATCTCACCATTAATCATCAAGTCATTCCAAGCAATAAACCCAGCCTTATGACATTTATGCTCTAAAATGGCTATTCTACATTTATTCCAGAAAGCTAGCCACCCCAACCAAGGGGATTCCTGCATATAAAAATCAACAACAACAGTCATAGCAGTAGGAGGTTGGAAAGATCTTTTGGCCTTAAACCATGCTTTCCAAATCTTGTAAGTCAAGGGACTTCCAACAGGGGAGATAGGATGAGGAGACACAATGATATCCCAAAGCTTGATGTTGGTCCAAGACTTGTAATCAGACAAGAAAAAGTTATTTGTGTTCCTCTTAAGAAGGCAAGCCCAAATATCAGTATTGTCCATACTTCTTAAACCCATTTAGCAGCTAAATTGTCAGCCATTTTCATAGGGCAAATGATCCCTAGCCCACCCTAAGACTTAGGCAAGCAACAAATATTCCAAGCTACTTTAGCAAATTTATTGTGATTGCACTTACCAGCCCATAGAAAATTTTTGGCCAAAGAGATAACCTGCTTAAACTGCTTGTTAGAGGGAGACCAACAGGACAAGAAGTACACCAGCTTAGGGAGAATAAAGTGATTGAGGAGAAAGGTTCTATGAGGGAGAGAGCTATTGACATCATACTAGTAGAGCAAGTGTCTTTTGAACTTGTCAACCACCCAATCCCATCTTTGATCTAAGGAGACATGAAATCCCATAGGAATCCCCAGTAACCTGAAAATCTCACCATCTTTTAAGACATTACAACCAAGACTGGAAACACATTCAGGAATAACATTATCAGAAGCTTTAAAACCCGTTTTCTTGTGATTGACTAAAGAACCACTGGCAAGACAGAAGGTGTTTAGACATTCAAGAAATTTGGAAACAGAATTTTCATCAGCATTCAGAACAACATTAGTATCATCTGCGAACATTTGCAATCCAAGAGGGGAAGGGGAATCAGGAATGTTTATGCCTTTAATCAAACCACAATTCATAGCATCCTTAACAAGCCACCCTAGAGCATCACTAGCAATAGCAAACAAGAGGGGGGCTAAGGGGCAACCCTGCCTAATGGATCTACTAAGTCTAAAGGGATCAGATATATGACCATTAATGGCCACTCTAGAATAGGCATTGCCAAAAAGAGTACTAACAAACTTTATGAGTCTTTGGCCAACACCTAAATCATGGAGAGATTGAAGGATAAAATCCCACTCAATCCTGCCATAAGCTTTTTCAAAATCAATTTTGAAGAAATAGTAGTTTTGACCACTTTCCTCAACATAGTCCATACCTTCCCAAAGGGAGATAATAGCATCAAGAATATACCTGCCTTTTATAAAACCTTTTTGTTCAGAAAGAATGAAGAATTTCATCAAAGGACTAAGTCTTCTGGATACGGTGGAAGCAAGAATCTTATAGATGGAGTTAAGGCAAGTGATAGGTCTCCAGTTGTTAAGGTCATCTTTGTTGCCTCTTTTGTGAATGAGTCTAATAACTCCAGTGTTGATATGGCAAGGAAGGAACCCTTTACTAGTAGCCTCTTCCCACACCAAAAGAATATAAGGAGTGAGAAAGTCCTTCAACATCATGTAAAACTCGTTGGGAAGACCATCATATCTAGGAGACTTACAGGGTTCCAATTTATTGATGGTTTCTTTGATCTCACCGGCAGTGACGGGCAGGTCCAAGCTAGGAACTAGGCTTTCAGGAATCATTTTCTTCCTTTTCATAGCAATAGTGGCTCTGGCCCTCTCGATATCCTCCCCCCACTTGGGAGAACCAGAGAAAACATCCATAAAGAAGCTTTTAGCCTCCTGTAGAGTCTCCTCTATATTAAAGTATGCCAACCTCCTTTCTTCTGAATCATGGGGATAAAATCCCTAACTTTACTTTTTTTCAATAGAGAAAACATATGCTTATTGTTTCTGTCAATTTTCTCACTCCAAAACTCCTTTGAGGAGGCAAGAGAGTAACTAGCTTCAAGGTATCTTTCCTTACACTACAAGGAATACGGGCGTATAGCGATGGTTAAGGCGACAGAATTTCGTCATTATAAAATTGCAACATGCATCCTAATTAGTGTCGCGCACGGACCGTCGATTAAATGACGAACTAAATGACGTTTTTTGCGACTTGTGGCATGACAAGGCTGCGTCGCTCCCATACAGCGTCGCTAAAACGATGATTTTAAATAGCATCGCATAAGCGACGCTATGTTACATTACATAAGCGACGTTTTCTGGCGTCGCATAAGTGATGCTAAAAACATGTCGCTTATGCGATGCCAACTCGACGTGTAGCATCGCTTACACGACGGTCTGTTGACGGACAAAAATTAAAACGTTGGAGGCTCTTTGATCAGCATTTTCATGCATTTGATCGAAGAGCTCTCCAACGTTTGCAACTGCACTGAGCCTACGAGCTGAAGCAAGTATATGCACAATTGTTGTTTTGCCTAAGCTCTCTCTTATTGTCTCCCTTTGTCTGCGTTTCTCTCTTTCTACATCTTTCTCTCTCTTTGAATTCTCTCTCTCTCTCTCTCTTCTTTCTTTCTTTATTGCAGGTTATTCAAGAAGCTAACCAAGCAAAAAGTATGGCTAACCATTGTAAGTACAATTTCTATTCTTTGTATATCATTTGAATTGTGTTATTTTCATTAGATAGCATACTCACACTTATTGATATGCACTTATACACTTATACATGATGAAGATGCACTTTCACACATATACACATGCACATACACACACATATATACACACAGATACATGTGCACATACACTTAGACATACACACATATACACATGCATATGCACAAACATTTCTACAACCACATAAAAAGACTTACATGCATGCATTATTGCATATATATATATATATATATATATATATATATATATATATATATATATATATATATATATATATATATATATATATATATATATATATATATATATATATATATATATATACATACACACATTAACATATACACAAATACATGTATATGCACACACACATGCATGCACATTCACATGCATGCACATGGATGCAAATGGAAATGCATCCACATACACATGCATGTGGAATACATATACACATGCATATACATACATTATACACATATATACACATATATATGCACATACGTACACACACATATACACATGCACACACACATGCACATACCTACATATACACATATACATGCACATACACACATATACACATAGAGTTACACATATACACACATATACACATGCACATGCACATACTCATACACGCATATACACTTACACATGCACATGCACATACTCATACACACATATACACTTACACATGCACATGGACATACATACACATACACACACATACACATGCACATACATACATATACACACACATACATATACACTTAGGTACACACATATGAATGAATTATATAATTAAAGTATTAAAACACATATACACATGCACACACACATATACACATGCACACACACATGCACATACCTACATATACACATATACATGCACATACACACATATACACATAGATTTATACATATATACATGCGCATACATATACACACACATACACATGCACATGCACATACTCATACACACATATACACTTACACATGCACATGCACATACATACATATACACACACATACACATGCACATACATACATATACACACACATACATATACACTTAGGTACACATATATGAATGAATTATGTAATTAAAGTATGAAAACACATATACACATGCACACACACATGCACATACCTACATATACACATATACATGCACATACATATACACACACACATACACATGCACGTGCACATACTCATACACACATATACACTTACACATGCACATGCACATACATAAATATACACACACATACACATGCACTTACTTACATATACACACACATACATATACACTTAGGTACACACATATGAATGAATTATATAATTAAAGTTTTAAAACACATGCTTAATATAAACAATAATAACAATCAATACAACAAAACTCTTCATTACTTAATATCATACACACAATTCAAAACATGAGTGAAATGAAAAATATATAGATTATATATATATATATATATATCAACGTAAATACATATAATCCAATGTCATAATCAACTAAAATCCTAATCATCATCATCATCAGCAATATCATGATCATCCTAATCTTCCTCATCCTCATCGTCACGATCACCATGTGACGATTGAGATCATCCCTCCTGTGTCTGTCTCTCCACCTCATCCATATTTGTCTCTCCATAATACTCATGTACTACATATAACAAACATAAATAAATAAAACAATTAAACCATTCATAAAAATAAAATAATTATATAAAATTTAATAATACTCACAAAGGCATCAAGATGATCTTGCATATACTCGCTCAAATGCCGATATCCAAAATGTGTAGCATACTCAATCTCATGTTTCGTAGGATATCGGCCATAATCCTTCCGCTGCATTGAAACAAATAAAAAAGTTTAGTTGCTTGCATTTTAAGTAAAATAAAAAATATACTCACAATAACACATATACTTACAAATGTAGCTACAAAACCATTATGGCCCATTTGGCTTAGGTGCGATGTGTGGCCCGACTCCACTCTCTTCTTTGCAGTAGCCTGTTTATTCAAGAAAAAAAATACATAAATTAAATGTAAAAAATTACTAAAATATATAAAAATTATAAATATAAACTATTATTTTGTGTACCTTCTGCTGAGGAAATGACTCCTGAAGACGTAGCTATCTACGAAAAAACTACCACGTCTCAAGTGTTATGTTAGCTTGCCTCTTATTTTTTCCACCATACAATATCTCCTGTTTCTTATTATGCGCAGATTTTGATCAATCAGAGGGTACTCCACCACCTCCTACCCATGCAACGACTTCACATGTGTCCTCCGATAGGAATTATGATGAATTTTACTATGAAGAGCATATTATATGTTGGTGTAACTCTTGCTATGGCACGTATCGAAGACCACAATTGGAATGTATTGAACATGAGGCAGAGTATTGTACTTTTGAGTGTGCACCATCACCTGGTCAACGTGATAATGCTTGGTTATGTATTTTCTATATATATTAATGTCATTATTTTATTTAAAAACCATATACAAAATCAAATTATTGTTGATATATAGGAATACTTGCTCGATGATGATGATGATGATGATAATTTTTCTCATAATGTTAATATACCTCGTGCACGTCATGGACTTGTTGTTCATCAATTACAAGCAGAGGTTTCTATAAATGCTCTACCTCCTGGTTTAGAGAACCACTTCCTTTAGATGGAGAGGTTTTCAACTTTAGGGGTAATCGCTATATGATTGCTCCATCCACTATTACTCATGTTGGTTATGGTCTCTTTATTGTAGAGGATTTGTATGTGCCTCCGAACTCTGAAGTCACTCTTATGTCATTTTGTGGTCCTATATATGGATGAGGAGATTGGCATCGACTTTCACGTTATGTTCAAAGCATGAGTACTTATGGAATATGCTTGAATGCAGCATCCCTTACTAGTAGAAGGATTTTACATGCAGAAAATGAAAGATTATATATTGATGGAAGACCTTACACACATGGAAATATAGCAGGTTTAATAAATAGTAGTTGAGGGTTAAATAATAGTTCAAGGACTAATTGCACATTTGAGGAGCATGAAAATAGTCATGAATCACCATACATGAGTAGAGATGTATCAAGATACATAGTTGTCAATGCAATTACTACATTACATGCCGGTTATGAACTATTAGTGAATTATGGATGGCATAGACCTCCAAGAGCACCTTTTAGCTAGAGAGAATAAAAATTTTCTATCCATATTTAATAAGTTATATACTTAATTTTATTTTAAAGTTTACTTTTTATTCATTTATGGAATACTAATGAATTTTATTTATATGTGTAGATTCCAACGTATGATGTTGATGATATTCCTCCACAACATTCTAATTATCAGTAAGACCTCATTTATCAGAAGCTTCCATGAGGAGGCTACGCAAAACTAATCCTGTGCAATATGCAAAGTTGAAAGATCTATATTCAAAAGACGATAAAGTACAAGATTTGTGTGACAATGATGAAGATGATGGCATGACAGATTTTATTGAGGATTGGTATCAAAATGACAGTGAGAGCATTGATATTTCTAAAAATGAGAAATATCTTCGAGAGGAATGTCTAAAGCATGTATATGAAGGAAGTCGTTTGACACGACTAAGTGCGAGCTTACTTATTCTCAACCTTCAAAATCGTTTTGGATGGAGTAATGTATTTGTTTCGACACTATTAAGGTATAATTTTCAATTTTCTATCTATTTATATATATATATATATATATATATATATATATATATATATATATATATATATATATATATATATATATATATATATATATATATATATATATATATATATATATATATCGTGAAAAAGTTGATTGTTTGGATGGCAGGATACGATTGTTTGTTTTGGAGGATATGAAGTATGTACCTTCACTGAATGATTTGTTGATTCTATCATATGTTCAGTTTGAAAGTGTGAGAAGCAGATTATAATTGCTATTCAAAGAATTTGGCACTGTTTATAGGCCATACAATGGTGACCTGGATGAATCGCATGCACATAGGTTACTCAAGATAGAGCAATCTCATTATAATGGACTAGTGCCAGCAGGATTCCTGGGGTATGCAGTAAACCTCTTGCATGCCAATGATGAGCATCTGAACTTTAGGATACAAAGTGGAAATCATGGTGGCTTGAGAGGATCACTTTTATACAACTTGTTAAAAAAACTTCAGTGTCATAAACGTGAAGTTCTTTGAACAATCTCTATAAAAGTGATCCTCTTAAGCCACCATGATTTCCACTTTGTATCCTAAAGTTCAGATGCTCATCATTGACATGCAAGAGGTTTACCGCATACCCCAGGAATCCTACTGGCACTAGTCCCTTATAATCAGGTTGCTCTATCTTGAGTAACCTCTGTGCATGCGATTCATCCAGGTCACCATCGTATGGCCTATAAACAGTGCCAAATTCTTTGAATATCAATTATAAACCCGCTTCTCACACTTTCAAACTGAACATATGATAGAATCGACAAATCATTCAATGAAGGTACATACTTCATATCCTCCAAAACAAACAATCCTATCCTGCCATCCAAAACAATCAAATTTTTTGCGAATATTTTGAAAGATGCACATAAGCATACACATATATAAAATTCTATGCATATATATATATATATATATATATATATATATATATATATATATATATATATATATATATATATATATATATATATATATATATATATATATATATATATATATATATATGTGTGTGTGTGTGTGTGTGTGTATTTATTTATTTACTTTTTTTAATATATCTTTTTTTGATAAACCTACAGGTTATTATCTGAAAAGTTTTTACCAAGTCAGAATATTCTTCCTACCTCACATGATGAAATAAAGAAGATAATCAACAATCTTGGTATAGATTATCAATGTATACATGCATGTCCTAACGATTGTATTTTATATAGAAGTGAATATGCAGACTCTTTGACATGTCCCAAATGTCAATCTCCTCGATATAAGGGCGAAGAAGGTAAAATCCCAAAAATGGTATTGAGACATTTTCCCTTGGCTCCACGGATTAGACATATGTTTCAAAGCCCCGAATTATCAAAGCTTTTGACTTGGGGACATGATCACAAAAGTACTGATGGAATAATCAGAATTCCTCATGATAGTGTTGCTTTTTAGCATATTGATTCTACATGGCCAGAATTTGCACAAAATCCACAGAATCTAAAGTTAGGAGTTGCATTAGATGGGGTTAATCCATTCTCCATGAAATCTAGTAAATGGTCAACATGGCCAGTGGTAGTCATAAACTACAATCTTCCGCCATATCTTAGCATTAAAAAGGAACATTTAATGCTTTCACTTTTAATCCCAGGCAAAAGACAAGTTAAAGATATGAATATATATCTTGCTCCTCTCATTGACGATCTTCAAGAGTTATGGAGAGGTATTAATGTCATTGATGTATCGAAAAGCATCAATGAAAGACATATTAGAGTTCGTGGTATTGTGGCTTGGACTATTCATGATTTTCCAGGATATGGTGTTTGTTCAGGTATTGATGTAATTTTTTTATTCAATATGCATGTAAATAAATATGATTTAATCTAATTATATTTTTATCATTTTCATGATGCAGGAATATCTACTAAGGGTTATAAAGCTTGTCCATATTGTGATGATTGGTTGAGATCAATCTATAGTAAGAATCTCAACAAAAATATTTTTCTTCGACATCGATGATTCTTGCCTGATGATCATCCATTAAGATCTAAAAGAGAAGCGATACATTTTAATGGAAATCTTGAAATAGGTAACTGTCCAAAACCTATGACGCCTATGGATTGCTATAAAAAATGGACAGATGGACCTCTGATAGATGCAGAATCAGAAACCTTCAGTGATGATTCAGATAATGAGTATGTGAACAGAGGTAAAGGAAAATTGGCACTCGCAGAGAACATATCAATATGGTATTCTTTGGAGTATTGGAAAGAGTTAAAAGTATGCCATCTTCTTGATCCTATGCATATATTCGAAAATATTGGTTATTCAGTATGGCAACATCTTCTTGGACTAAAAGATACCACAATATCAAGGAATGATTTGAAAGATCAAAAATCCAAACCAAAGTTATGGCCACTTTTTGATAGACATCGACAAGAAACGACTTATGCACCTGCTCCTTGGGTACTTACAACAAAAGAGATACAGACTATCAACAATAGAATTCAATTGATTAAGACTCCTACAAGATATGGAGCATCTTTTCAAAACATGTTTACTATGGATGATAAGAGCTTATCTGGGTTAAAGACCCATGATTGGCATAACTTTTTGAAACATATTTTACCTTTGGTTATCGATGGATGTACAACGAAAGGAGTACGAGCTGTGATCTATCGTCTTGGATCACTTATAAGGTAATTATGATACTTTCATATTTAATATGTATGAATATTGGATATCTTTTATTTCTTAATTAACTTCTTTATAATTGTTTTAATGATATGTATAGGTGGATTACATCCAAAGAGATTGACAAAAACTCGATCCCACAAAAAAAACGTGAATGCAAAGAGCTACTATGTTTGATGGAGAAAGAACTTCCTACTTCATTTTTTGATATTCAAGTTCATTTATTAGTCCATCTTGTAGATGAAATAGAGATTGCAGGTGTTGTCAACACTTGATGGATGTTTTGGGTCGAGCGATTTATGGGAATATTAAAAGGTTATGTGCGACAAAGAGCGAAACCAAGGATCCATGGCAAAGGGTTGGATGCTTGAAGAGTGCATGTATTATGTTAGTGAGTACCTTGAAAGAGTTCATGAAGAAGCTCCACATGCATGGAGCAACGAGTCTTCTTCAAAAATAATAGATGAGGTATTATCAGGTAAGGGGGTTCCATTCTTATTTACATTTCAATAAAAAAATGATGTTTCTACTTTTGTAGCATATAATAGCAAATGCATGCAAGCATTCCTTAGCGAGTACAAGGAACTTCAAACTCTCCGAAGTAAAAGGCAAAAAAACAAAAGATTTAGACGTAATCTTGATAATAATGAGATTACATATATATCTTCTTTCATGGATTGGCTATATAGTCGTTTGCAACGTGCCAACACAAATAATGAAGAAATCTCAGATGAGCAAAGAGAGTTAATGATAGGTTGTGAACGAAAGGTAATTTTATTAAAATAATATTTTATTTTTTTCATATATGTATATTAGTTTCTATTTACTAATTGAATTTATTTTGCAAGCTCGAATGTTACTAATATGTGGGCTTTTGGACAACATATTAGAATCAAAGCCATTGATTCTTTATGTAAAACAGAGGATTCTATTATTGTTGCTTCTTTCAAGCAACTATCACGTGCTAGCTCAAAAGACACGAACCTTATAGATAGCGAACTTGGTTACGTAGGAACTATTGTTGGTATCTACGAAATTTCATTTCGTATTCAAACAAGTAGAAAAAAGTTTATATTTTTGTTTATAGAGTTAGTTATTTTTTTAAGCACCTAATAATGGGTTTTTGTTGTTATATATTTTGATAGGTCATTTTGAAGGTTGACTGGTTTTGAGCCGAGTATAAAGGTAGTAATTCCACATTAAGAAAGGAATTATCTGGGTTTTGGGCAATTGATTCTTCCAAGGTAATGCGATCTACTAAAGAACCATATATTCTTCCTAGGCATATTGAACAATCATTTTTTTATAAAAACCCAGATGCTTATCCTTGGTGGCAAGTCATTCATGTGCAACCTAGAGGTAGGTCATTGTTTGAACAGTTTATTGTTAGAGAGATCGAAGAAAGTCCTCTTGATGATTCAGCATCAGATACTGATACATCAACATCTGAAATAGAAATTAGAATCATTATACGTGATAATGATACTAATCTTTTTTATGAGAGAGGATAATTCTCTACATGCTGATTCTACTGATGAGGAAGAGGAATTACCAGAAATAGATATTAATCCATCAATAGATGATGTGATTCATGAGAACATAGATTTAACAATACAAGAAATAAATGAAATCAATAAGGATAATGAAGATGAGACTATATTGATGTCTTACCAAAATGATGGCAATAATGAAAACATATGAGCAGATTAGATAGTAAATTCTACTCTAGTTATCGATCAATAACTTGAGGCTTCTGAATGGATATCAGATAATAGATTTTTTTATTAACTTGAATAACGATGAATCCTACTAGAGAGATGAAATCATGTTCTTCTAAGTTAGAACATGAAGTTCGGGGGTATGCCTAATTATTTTATATATAGCTTTATCTTCGAGGATAAAATTTTTATCATGTATGTATGCATATGTGTGTGTATTCATGTGTATTATGTGTATACATATGTTAGTATGCATATATATGTATTTCATGTATATGTATGTGTTTGCATGTGTGTGATATATGTATACATGTGTTAAATATGCATATTCATTTATGTAAAATATTCATGTATTCATGTAATATATGCAAGTGTTTATAATTGTGTACATGTATATATGTATATGTGTCTATGTGTAAATATGTATATGTAAATATGTATGCATGTATATATATGTTTATGTGTGCATGTAGGCATGTATATGTGATGTGTACATGTATATATGTATATATGTCTATGTGTAAATGTGTACATGTAAATATGTATGCATGTATATATATATTTATGTGTGCATTTAGGCATGTATGTGTGATGCATAATATATCTACTCCATTTTATATTTATGTATGTGTATCTACATGATGTGTATATATCTTTATATATACTATGATCCTTGTTGATTTGAGTAGCTATGTATAGAGGCATAAGGTTGGGAGGAGAGACATCTGTCTAGTAGGATGTCGGAGGAATAGATGCAATGTGTACATATACTTCAAACATATGGCTAAAATGTTGAATTAGAGTTTTTAAATTAGGGGTTTTAAAACCCTAATATCGAAATTAGTGTTTTCAATTTAGGATTTTTGAAATAGGATTTATTTATTTATGTGTATGCATGTGTTGTGTATGTATGTGTATCTATATGTGCATATGCATGTGTTGTGTGTGTGTGTATATATGCATGTGTATATGTATATATGCATGTAAATATGATTATATGAGTTTATGTGTGTGTACATATGATTATGCATGTGTATGTGTATGTGAGTATGTGTACGTGTATGTGAGTATGTGTATGTGTCTATGTGTATTCATTATATGTGTGTAACTGCATGCATGTGTATGTGTGTGTAAAAATGTGCATGTATGTGTGTGTATGTATAAATGTGCATGTATGTGTATATGTGTGTAAATGTGCATGTATGATGTATATGTATGTGTATGCGTGTATTTATACCTCTAGTCTCACTCTTTTCTCTCTCTCTCTCTCATATACATACATACATGGATAAACACACATACTCATATCCACATATATATATACATAAAAGCAGTGCATACTGTGCATTATCGTGACGATGAGCCATAAGTGTCTGCATCTCTTTTAGACACCACTTAAGCGACCATCCTGTCCCAAAATCTGTCTCAAGTGAACTAAGTACATATTTTTTAATCCCTCTCATCATTCTCACTACAAAAATAAAAAACATCATGTAAATAAAATGTAAGATATTTATTTCAATTTATATGTAAAATTTTTACTTACTTCCATGGTAAGTGGACAAAGTGCAGGTAAGAGTCGCATAGTGCCCACATTCTTCTCTTGAAGTACAATCCATTCCCTATGTACACAATGTTCCCCTCTGGCTCTATATCGCACTCTAGTCCTAAGATGCCTATGCATGTCCTCAAAGGCAACTCTGCTCAGCTATCACGATTTGGAGGTGTTATAGGTGTCCTGAAAATAGATACATAAAAATAAATAAGAATATGTGTTATAATATCATTAAAAAAGTTTAAGAAAAAAAAAACCATACCTATGAGTAGATAGCTCTCTTCTTGCATGTGGAGCTACAGAAGAGCCCTCCTCTGATCGCTAGGTAAGCAACTAGATCGTACATTCCAGCTCTTCATCAGACATCTCTGAGTAATCATGCATGATGGCCCCTAGAGTATCAGACGGAACTCTTGCTCTCATAAGACTTTTTATGAGAGTGAGTTTCACCTTTCTCTCTCTACTGGGATCCATAATACCTAACATATAAAACAAAATGGTTAGAAATCAATTATATGCATCTATGAGTGTGTATGTGTTTATGTGTGTGTATGTGTCTATGTGTGTGTATGTGTCTATGTGTGTATGTGTATGCATGTATGTATGCATATGTATGTGTATGCATGTGTATGTGTGTGTATGCATCATTATGTGTGTATGTGTCTATCTGTGTATGTTTTTGTGTATATGTGTGTGTGTATGTGTGTGTCTATGTGTATGTGTCGCTACACGTCTATGAGTGTGTATGTGTTTATGTGTGTGTATGTGTCTATGTGTGTGTATGTGTCTATGTGTGTATGTGTATGCATGTATGTATGCATAGGTGTGTGTATGTGTGTGTATGCATTATGTATGCATATGTGTGTGTATGCATTATGTATGTGTATGTATGCATGTAAGTATGTATGTGTGCATATGCATATGCATTATGTATATGTATGCATGTATGTGTATGTGTGTGTATGTCTCTCTATGTGTGTGTGTATGCATATATGTGTGTATGTGTGTATGTGTGTGTATGTGTGTATGCATGTGTATGTGTGTGAATGCATCATTATGTGTGTATGTGTCTATGTGTGTATGTGTGTGTATGTGTGTGCACGTCTATGTGTATGTGTGTGTGTCTATGAGTGTGTATGTGTTTATGTGTGTGTATGTGTCTATGTGTGTGTGTCTATGAGTGTGTATGTGTTTATGTGTGTGTATGTGTCTATGTGTGTGTATGTGTCTATGTGTGTATGTGTATGCATGTATGTATGCATATGTGTGTGTATGCATTATGTATGTGTATGTATGCATGTGCATTATGTATGCATATGCATTATGTATGTGTATGTATGCATATGCATTATGTATGTGTATGTATGCATGTGCATTCTGTATGCATATGTGTGTGTATGCATGTAAGTATGTATGTATGTACACATATGCATATGCATTATGTATGCATATGTATGTTGTATGTGTATGTGTGTGCATGTCTCTCTATGTGTGTGTGTATGCATATATGTGTGTGTATGTGTGTGTGTATGTGTGTGTGTGTATGTGTGTGTGTATGTGTGTATGTGTGTGTATATGTATGTGTATATGTGTGTGCATGTGTGTATGCAACATTATGTGTGTATGTGTGTATATGTGTGTGTATTTGTGTGTATGTGTGTGTGTTTGTGTCTACGTGTATGTGTGTGTGTCTATGTGTGTATATGTGTGTGTGTATGCATATGTATGTGTGTAAGTGTGTGTGTGCATACCTTGCTTCAACGAGATGCATCTCTCTCTCTCTCTCTCTCTCTCTCTCTCTCTCTCTCTCTCTCGGTCTCTTCTTTCTCTCGCGTCCAAATCCCGGCACAAATGTGATGGGAGAAATCGATTTTTTTTTACATTCTAGAGCGTCGCATATGCAATGATGTCCAGTTTGCCAACGTCGCAAATAACATCGCTAGTTAGCGACGGTATTTATGACGCACTAATTTAGCGTCGCATAAGCGATGCAGGCATCGCTTATGCGACGAATGCCTGAAAAAAAAAATTCGAAAATAGCACCGTCGCTTATGCAATGCTAGCATCGCATAAACGACGGTGTTTGTTTTTTTTTCAATTCGAGGGCGTCACTACGCCCCCCTATTTCTTGTAGTGTTACTGAGTCTCAAGTTGATGTCATGGAATTCTTGAGAAGTAACATCAAGAGTTTTCAACTTATTCATGAGGGCCTCTCTTCTTTTGGCTCTAATCTCTCTAGCATGCTTCTTACATTGAGTGAACAGGAGTTGTACATCTTTCACCGACTTATCCCATGCCCTACAAGGGGATCTGATGATACTAAAATTGGTGTAAAAGAGACTTTTAGTTTGGGCCATAACACTAGGAAGCTTAAGGAGGTTAGCATCAATGTGCGGCCATCCAGATCTATATGAAGGATTACCCATCTTAAAAGAAACAAACAAGGGTTTGTGATGAGAAACCATCAACAGAGTCAGTTTGGACACTTATGTCCCAACAGTTTTGAATGATTTTATTATTAGCATAACATCTGTCAAGCCTAGCAGCTACAAAGGCATTACCAATTTTCTTATTGGTCCGAGTAAAACCATTATTGCGAGATAAATCAGAAAAATCATGAGCATTACACAAATCAGTCCAAGCATCTTTTTCCCCACCTCTAATAAAATTACCCTTACAGTCCCATCTATCATTTAAGGAAGTAACCATATTAAAGTCTCACATAAAGATCACAGGATCTTGAATTTGGATAAGCTCTTCCCAACAAGATTTTCTACTCAAACTGAAGTTAGAAGCATAAACAGAGACAATGGACATATCATAGGGATTTCCCAACTTTATGCCACACCATTGGTTAGAGATAATGACAGGCTTATCAACAACCAAATGAACCAGGGATAAGGACAAACCAATTACAGCTCCTCCTTTGCCCTCAAGATGGTTGGTACAATACCACATATAGCTAGAAGACAAAAAATTAAGATTAATCTTGAGAAGAGCACCACCTATCTTTACCTCCTGCAAGCAGAGAACATCTGGCAGCTTAGGCAAAGAATATAACCACTTATTAATCATCTTGGGTCTAACAGAGTCTGTGAGACCCTTAACATTAATGGAGATATTAGACAAATCAGACATGAAAAACAGAACAAAATTACTTCCTACTATTCTTTGTAGGCTTTGATGTTGAAAGAGATGACCTCACCACTTCTTTTCTTTTAGGCTTAACTATGGTAGACAAAGCCCTTGAGTCTTCAACTTCCTAGGAAATAGGGACAATATCATGAGAACTCAGATCATCATCCAACTTATCCAACTTATCCTGGTCCATGGCATCAATTTCCTGACAAAAGCCTTCTGGTGACAGGCCTGAAGGAGTATGAACTTGGGAAACAGGGATTACACCAGAGGAGTTAGCATCAACATTATTATTTAAAATAGGTGGGTGTATTGCTCTATTTTTCTTTTCCACTAAAGACCATCCATTGCTATTAAGATTTTGCTATTGAGGATCCTTGGGAGCAGCATGCACTCCCTTACTAGTACCAACGAGATGGGAATTGGGATCATCATTTTCTTTTGTACCTGATACATCATGGAAATCATGAGGGTTAACTTTATTATCAAAGGGATTAAAAACATCCTCAAGAAGGATATCATACATATTATCCGACTTAAAACCCTTCTTTTTATTTTTAATTAATGGTTTTCTGACTTGTGGTGTCAAAGAAGGATGAGCACCTTGAGCATCTTTTCCCATTTCTTTATTTTTCTCAAGGCATACTTGGTTACCTTGGTCCTGGATAAGGGGGCAATCTTTGATCAAATGTCCTTGCTTGTAACAATTGTAACATGCATTAGGAAGATTTCTATACATGACCTTCTGGGTATGCAGCTTTTTGCCTCTAGAATCTTTAATAATAAGCTGAGTTTTAATTTCTCTAGCCGTATCAACTTCAATTAATACTTGAGGATCCCACTTAGGGTTTATGATGGAGCTCCTAGATTTTTGCCCCAAAACTTTCTTGACCATATTGCCAAGGTTTTCCACCCAAGGGTAAAAATCAAAAAGCAGTTCAGGAAATTCTACCCAAACTGGGATCTTGGTGGGCTTTGGGCCCCTAGGGTTAAACCCAATATACCACTTAAAAAAAGACACAGGTGTATTTCGAATAAGCCACTGACCTTCACTGATGACATGCAAAGCACTACTAGCTTCTTCAAAGAAAAACAAAAAATAATTATTTGGGCAATAGAGATGCTTGACAATGAGGTCCCTAGTTTCCCAATGAGTTTTAATCGAGGATTTCAAAACTTCCTGGGTTGGCCTTGGCCCATGACAAAGCCCTATCACAACTCTGTTAGTAAGTTGATCATGCCAGTTACCCCAAGAGTTTATTTCTATAATGAGAGCATCCTCATCATCATCACTAACATCGATTAAGACCTCCTCACATAGCCCTAAACCATCGTGATGAAAAAACCCTAAGCCATCGCTAATGCCTTTGTGCCTTTTGAAATTGGATTTGGTTCAATACATCTTTTGCTTGGCGCACAGAAATGAATGAAATGCCCTTCTATCTTCTTTTTTTCGGTATTTATTGCTAAAGAAATAACAACTTTCGTGTGCATGGCCAGCCTGCCGTCGTTTCGGACAAGAGGCATATCGCTTCCCAAGGGGTTTGAGGCCGTGTCCTCCCAGGGCGTTCCTAGAAATTCCCCTCCGGCAAAGGAGGACGAGAGACAGAGAGAGACAGAGAGAGAGAGATCAGCCATAGAGAGAATGCCTGAGGGACACTTGGAAGTAGAACTGCTGAAGGCCACTGGCCTGAAGGACGTGGAGGCGTTCGGTATGGATTTGAGAGAGAGAGAGAGAGAGAGAGAGAGAGAGAGAGAGAGAGAGAGAGAGAGAGAGAGAGAGAGAGAGAGAGATGCCTTGCAGGAAAATCCGATCCCTATGCAGTCTTGACGTGTGGTTCTGCTCCCAAGCAGCAGAGCAAGGTCCTTCCAGGTAAACATGGATTTTCTTGAGAGAGAGAGAGAGAGAGAGAGAGAGAGAGAGAGAGAGAGAGAGAGAGAGAGAGAGAGAGAGAGAGAGAGAGAGAGGTCTTTATGCGTGCACAGACGCGGGAAGCAATCCAGTATGGAACGAGACTTTGCTGGTCGAGATACATTCGGACAACCCGCCCGAATTACTAATCTCTCTCTTTGACAAGGAGACGAAGGGAAAAGATGAACCAATGGGCACTGTGAGGTTAAGCTCTCACACTTGCATATATTAAGCCAAGCAGGACGAAGAAATTTCGGAGCTTCCGTACGCAAATGCCTAGTGTCTACTGCACCATTCTCCTATCTTGCTACATCAAATTTGATGGCAATGCACAGTCTTTTACATATCTGTCAGGAAATAATTTTGTAAAGGGAAACCTGACGGCATAAAATAGACCAGAACTTCGTCGCAGGCCTTAGTTATGCTTCCTCTAAGCGGATAAAAGTCAGGTGTATTAGAATGGATGCAGAAGATGCATGGCGTCCATCTTTGCATCCATCCCCCCCCTCCTCCTCCTCCTCCGGGGAAGGAAAAAAAAAGGGAAGGACAGATGTTCAGTAGTAAGAGAAACAAGAATACAGAGCTGATGTTGTGAAAATCCAACGTTGTAAAAGTATTTACCCTAGTTTTCTGTCACCGCCTTGTGCAGCGAACCTATGAATGGCAGCAAAGCTCCCTGCAAATTTCCTCCTGTGCTGCCAAGACTATCGTCTGGACCCATCTTTATTTGGATGGAGGAGGTGCTTCCTTTGCGATTATTGAGAGCGCTGTGTATATTGTGCAGGGTACCCCTAGCTAATGCTTATTCACAGAAGAAAGTTCCTCCTACAAAGTACAAAGTACAGTTGGCCAACGGGAAATTCCACGGTGAGCTTGAAGTGCGCCTCAAGTTCTATCCCAAGAAGGCTTACAAGGGAACACTCACTGTCAAGCTTTTGGAGGGCCGTGATCTTGTATCTGCTGATTTTGCAAGTAAGTTCCGTATGTGCATAGAATGCTTTGACATGTCCAGACGAGCATGTATACAATGCTGACTTATTATATATTCATTTGACTTTGCATGAATCGATTACCTTTGATTCATTGCTGAATTGGCCAAACGTTTCTTCTTCCTAATTTCAAAGCGAGGAGGCATGCAAATTTCACTCTCATCAGTGAATTTAGTTTTACTTGTGCTTTCATGTGTACTTAAAAGGAAACAAAAAAACTCTGTATCCCAATCTGCATATGTACAAAAAGAATTGTCCATATATGATAGTGTCAATTACGTATTTAATCAGATATCCATGTCTCGGTGTGCATGTTTTCTAATTTTTCCAGCTGAGCATACGCATGTGCATCTCAAATAAATAATGTAGAAAAAGCAGGCAGATCTGTATTTAATTGAGTAATCTCTACCCAGCTGTGTTGCTAACAACAGAAAATTGTACTCAGTGACATGAGTTCTGATGTTTGCTACCATGCTCACCTTACAGGTAAAACTGATCCTTATGCAGTGCTCAAATGTGACTCTCAACAACATAAGAGCAAAGTCATGAAGAGTAATTAACATTATCAAAACCCACCTCATTAGTACGGACAATATCACGACAATATGTTTGACAAGGTGCATGAGTGTGGATGTGAAACAGATGCTGGTGCGAACCCTGTGTGGAATGAAACCTTTGTCTTCGAGACATCTGGCAATGCAACTAATCTTGAAGTGGCTCTGTTCGACAAAGACACTTTCTCAAAGGATGATCCTCTTGGAGATGTCACGTAAGGCCATATCCACCCCAGTTACATTCTTTTTCTTAATAAGTTTATAACATCTCTGAACTTGAAGAAGTTCAACAAGATGATAAATTCTTAAGAAGTTCAACATCTCTGAACTTGGAGAAGTTCTTAATAAGTTCAACATCTCTGAACTTGGAGAAGTGTCAGCTTCCAGTCTGTATATGTAATTGATGCATGCATGTCAAGGCCCTAAAGACTGAGATCGGTTGATGTCTTGCTGTGAAATAGGATACCTCTTTTAAAAGCATTCATTAAGGGTGAAGTAGCACCTATGCCATACCAAGTGCTGGGGAAGGCAGGCCAACCTCAAGGCAATATTGTTGTTGGTCTCTCATTTACTTCAAAGGTAAAAGATCTGTAGATAGAAACTTTGCATGAACTTCATAAATTTTATAATGTAACAGAAGAAAGAACATACTCGTTTCACTTTTGTTTCCATAATATGTTCTTTTCATTATTTACAATGGTACATCGAAGTCATCAGCATTGATCTTCGCTTCTGTATTTGTGTCTGCAGGCATGAAATACGGCAGGATACAGGAAAACAATTTTAAATCCTTCTACAGATCATGCTCCAGGAAATTTATATTAATCGTGCTAATTGCCTGATTGACGTTTTCTTCTTCTTTTTCTAGCAAAAAATGCACATACATATCAAGAAAAGAAAGGTGATTTTAGGCTATGCCATGATTAATCGGTTGAAATCATTATTGCACAGTTATATAGATTATATTACATGAATTTCTGTTGCATTTTCAACTTAGTTTGCATTACGCCATAGCCACTAGGTCGACTCCATTGCAATGCTGGAATTTGTACACTGGAGAAGAATACGTAAGAAAATCACTACTTAATGATAAATTCCACTTCTGTTCATGGAACTGCGTCTTATTCCTAAAAACACCCCTCCTAGCCTTTTCCTGTCTTGTTTTTTTTTTTGTTTTCATATTGAAGATACCATAAAAACAGTGTCGTCTCTAGCATCATAATGGATCCTTGATCAAGGAGATGAGTGAATGTGTGTAGCTTGTCAAAATTGCTAGTTCTTTTTTACAATAAATTAATTTGAGTGCTTACTTATGGTTTATGTAGATATCTTGAAGTTATAAGGAGTATTTTCATTGACTTGTAGTTACTTTCTGATGCCTTCACCATTACAATTCGTGTTTCTTCAATTGAAACTCAATCTATGAATTTTTCATCTAAGGCTTGATAAAACTAGAATGACGTAGATGGAATATTGTATGAGTTTATGAGTTCTTTAAAAGTCTTATGATAAACTGAGTCATATCAGGTTGAGTCTCAAGTAGATATAATTCATACATACACTTCATCAAACATAGTCAATGTAAGATGACTGGCCTATGGTGAAAGATATCGGCTCTCTTCTTTTATAACTTATCTTCTACATCCCACATGGATTAAGTGGGATTATGATGGAATTTGACACACAAAGACATCGGTAGAGAAATATATATTGCACACCTTTCAAGACCTTAGTATACTAGATGGTAAGGAACCATTATGAGGATATGAATATCAAACCTTTTAGGTCCCTCGTATGAGGAGAAACCATATGCACCTCAAAACCTGGATTCCCAAGTTATAGATTGGAAGGTTATCTAGCCAATCTAGGCCTTCATGTTTATTGAAATCTTCCGTCCTTGGGATCCCTTTTCTCATTGAATGGTCCCTTTGTTCTTCGTTTTTTATTATGGTTCCAAACTTCTTCTTCTTACTCGTTCCCAAAAAATCCAATAACTTGTACTCTCATTCCAAAAAAATCCAATAACTTGTATCAAAACGATTCATGACTTCTTGAGGTTCATTATTGACACTCCGATCATTCTCACAAAGTTCTATGAGCTATTCTGATTATTGTCATGCAAAAAGATAAATTTGATTGTGAAAAAAGAATTGAAATTCAAACCTCAATGTTCCACGTAGAGATTTTGTTGTTCTATGTATATTTTGTTTTAGATTACTAAAAGCATCTCAAATATTTTGAACTTTACTCCAAGTGATACAATTATTCAAAATCTAATTGATGTTTTCCAAAAAATGATCATTTTATGGACGAAGGTACAATCATCAGAAACTATTGAAAAGAATGACGTATTTTGTATGTTTATTATTGAGGATTAATTGAATAGTCAACTAACCATTGTGGTCACGTATAGTGCACCATGTATTGGTTGAAAGGGATTGCGCAAAATTTCGAATGCTGTTGAAATCAATCCTACTACACCAAAAAATACTCCAAATCTAGTTGAGGAGGATGGTACTTAAAATGGTGAAAGGTCTAGTTTCATTATAGTTTCTATTCCTAGGCCTCTTTTAGTTCCTATTTTGGCATGTTGAGTGTGCTAGCAACAAGCCTCTATCACTAATAGCAACCTTGACGTGATGGAAAAGATGCACATGCATATTCTTTGATCCATTTGCTTCTCAAACATGTCTACCTTTTTTTTTTAATCCAAAAGGGCAAGGATAAGTTTGAATCTTCATTTAATAAGAAAAGTCCTAAACTTTCAAAGAGTAAAAGAAGGAATAAAAGGATGAGAGGAAATCGGAGTAGAAAAAAGAAATTGAAAGTAACCTAAGGCTAACAATCACATTGTGAGGAATTGTATGTGGAGTTAGATGTTTGGTACTTCAAGTCATGATTTCTTAACTTTACTTGAGCCCAATCCTAATCAAAATATCTTCATATGTGCAAATGAGAGTTGGAAAGATTATCCTTATTAATGTTGATTGTAGAACATTTACAATATCAAATTCTCAATTTTCCAAATATAAACAAGATTCTATTATCAATGTTAGCACTATCCATAGAATGTTTTGATAGTGAAATTTATTCATGATAAGTTCTTGATGTTTTGGAATGTCATTATTTCATTTTTCATGTCATATCATGTCATGGTGAGACATGTCATGTCATACCTGTGCCCAAAAAAAGGTCTAGGACCCAATCATCATCATTGGAGAATAGTTGAAGCAATCTCATTATGAGCTTTTGTGTTAACCAATGTCCTGTCCCCAGCTACATGACGAAGTTTCTTGGTAATGGTTGGGAACATGCCCCCAAGTCGATGCCAGGCATGGACTTATGCCACGAGGTCGATGCCAGGCATCGACTTATGGCTAACCAATCTCCTGTCCCCAGCTACATGAGGAAGTTTCTTGGTAATGGCTGGGAACATGCCCCCAAGTCGATGCCAGGGCATGAAATTGTGTGGCTCCCTTATCTCAAGGGGCCTCCTCCCTGTGACTAGATCCATTGGTGGCTTATGGATGATATTGATTGGCAGGTGGAACAACTGCCCCTTCTTCACAATTTTTCTTCTAGCTATGTCCTCCCTCATCTTGTTCTTCTCAGTACCAAGAATACCCGAGGCAAGCTCCCCACCAGGTGCAACTATCATATCCTTAGAGCTAGAGCTTGAGTAAGAAGACTCCTCATCAGCAATTCTCTTCTTTTTCTTCAAGAACTTTTTCTGCACGCACTGCTTACCCCTTGCCTTTACAGGGGTTGTGATCTTCTATTGTGTTGGCATGATGTTGCTCTGGATCCATGGCATCAAGTCCTTGATAAGATTCAATGAGTCCCTGCATATCTCTGCAAGCCTCTCTGGAACACAACACTCTAGGCACAAGAAATCCATCTTGCATATTACATTTCTTAAACCTTTCGATGTCTCTACCAGGACAAGGAGGTTGTCAGAATCCTCATCTTCATAATCCAGTTTGAACACAAGGCCATACTGAAAACCCTATGTTGTCATGATCTTTCCTCTCCCGTACACCCCTGTGAACACAAGTAGCACTGCATTCTTTTCTTCCACATATTGAAGGCACCACTCCAGGTTTGTCATGTCCCAGAGTGGACGATCTGTCCTTAATACCTCTACGTCCCTCGACCTTTCCTTCCTAGTTGCATCATCCTCAGGTATTTTGATGCTACTCTGTCCACGAGAAGACATTCCAACCGGATTGATGGCCTTCTCAGAGGATAAGGATGTGATGTTTTTCTTCGGTCTTGCTTGGTGACCAATGCCTCTGTCACATTGCTGATCCACAGAGCTCATTGTCACTTTGAGCTTCTTGAAGGACCTCTCACTTTTTGACTTAGCATCCCTGAAATGGGCTTGGAAATATGAGCTCATACATTAATGTGTTTTTCAAGGGTCCAAGTCGATGCCAGACATCGACTTTCTGTGCAAGTCGATGCCAAGCATCGACTTGAGGGTGCAAAGTTGATGCCAGGCATCGACTTGAGGGTGCAAGTCGATGCCAGGCATCGACTTGACAGTGTAAGATGATGCCTAGCATCGACTTGCACCCTCAAGTCGATGCCTAGCATCGACTTGGAACCTCAAGTCGATGCTTGGCATCGACTTTGCACCCTCAAGTCGATGCCTGGCATCAACTTGCACACAAAGTCGATGCCTGGCATCGACTTGCACCTAAAAGTCAATGCCTAGCATCGACTTTGCACCCTAAAGTCGATGCCTGGCATCGACTTTCAGGCCACATTCGATGCCAGGCATCGACCTTCCAAGTCGATGGCAGGCATCGACTTGAGGGTTTAAGTCGATGCCAGGCATCAACTTGACGGTGCAAGTCGATGCCAGGCATTGAAGTTAAGTGAAAGTCGATGCCAGGCATCGACTTGAGGGTGCAAGTCGATGCGAGGCATCGAGTTGGACCCCAAAGTCACTGTGTGGCATCGACTTGCACCTAAAACTCGATGCCTGGCATCGACTTACACCATTAAGTTGATGCCTGGCATCGATTTCTACCCTCATTGGATCTATATTTCATGAGCTAAGAAAAATAAAAACCTAGAAAGCATACTATTTACTCAAACATACAAAAGGAATCTTTTAGGAATCTTTTTTTGTGGTATGATTTTGTCTACCTCTTGGTACTCTTGCCAACATTCTTCTTCTCCATGAGAGTTGCCTTGCTGGTTTGCTGAGCTCTGTGCTCCATTGCTGTCTGTGCTCTGTTTCTCTCTCTTGCTCGTGGATTTTGGAAATGAGAATGATCTCCTCCTCTGCTATTTATAGGCAATTGGGTAACTTGAACCAGAGACTAACTGGATCTAATTGAATGAATCCAGTTGCTAACTAGATCTGTCAACTTATCTAACCAGGAAATACCACTCACACAAATAGGCTGTTTTACCTCGAGTTTAGTGAAATATTTATAGAACCTTGCAACTATTTATATGCATTTGCATGAAATTTACACTTCAATGGCAAGAGTATGGTATGTACATGAGGAAGGCTAATCTCATGTATAGATTGTTTCTTAGAATCTACTGCTTGGGGAAAAATCAAGTCTAAGTTGTGTTGAATATGGGAGATTAATGACATCTTTATAGTTTTATCCTTTTCACTTCAGTTCATATTCACATTTATCTTGTAACACGTTGTTGGAAAGGAAAATCAATGTATGAATAAACGTTCAACAAAGAACTTTGGAGTTCAAACATCTTGAACAACAAAATAGGTTGGTAATTTCAACAAAATAGGTTGGTAATTTCAAACGTCACTCATTGTCTTTGCAGAAAAGAGAAAATCAAATGAAGTTATCTATTTTAGAGCATCCAACGTTCATGTGAATCTTAGATTCAAAATTCATCTTTCAAAAGTGAATCAAATCTTTGGTTCCCTTATTACTGTATCTCATCTTTCAAAAGTGAATCAAATCTTTGGTTCCCTTATTAGTGTATATCTGAGTAATTAAGTACTTTAATTTTAGGCTTTTTTAAGAGCTTTAATGTAATTTGATGTTTAATGCACTTTAATGTATTTTAATGAACTTTTGATTTCATATCTACTTGATGTGACATTTGATGTGACATCTTCACTTGATCTCAGACTTCTACTTATTTAAAAAGGTAATTCATGTTGAGTCTTCTTTGAACTGAGTGAAGATGAGCTCAATCTTTTCAGTGGATGCTTGGGCATCAGCTTCCTCTGCTCATATTGATACAGTTTCAGATTCATTGTTCTCAATTGACCCTTTCCTCATAAGTGTTGATCCCTATGGTTTAGAACGTGGTGATGATTCTATGTTTTCTGTTGAGTCATTTAAGTTATCCAATTCACAGTGCAATGCTGCTCAACCAAATGCACCTCTTGATCTCCCATCTGATCCAACCATTGATCTCCCTTCTGACTCAAGTGCATGTGGAGCAATGGAAAGGCAAAGCAAGCTCAATCTACGTTTTAAAAGAAGGCCTCGTGAAGTAAGTAAAAAAAGATTTAAATTTCTTACTTCAGATAGACATATTTCATTGGATATTGTGAAGCATTGTTGTGGTTTGAAATGTTTATACAATTTAGGAATGAAGAAACTAAAGCACCTAAGAGAGAATTCCTCCATTTAGATAGTGAAAGGCAGGATATATACCTTATTTCTCACATGCAAATGATTGAGGATAACATGTCAGTAACACGTGTTGCTTTTGAATATTTCTTTAGTCAAGGGATGCGATGTTGTAGGGCTGCATTTAAAATTGCAATGGGTGTGGGAAATTTTAGAATACATAGGGTTCAACAGGGGCTTATGAATGGGGATCTCATTTTGGATACGTTCCATGTTGGGACCAAAGGATCTGTTGGACGTCATGCAATGAATTGGATGATGAACTATTTTAGCTTGCATTGTGAGGTTATGCCTACAACTGGAAGGTTGCTCTTGTCAGATAACTTTACTCGTCGAGAGGTATTTCAAATATATAGAGAAGACATGGAAAATAGAAAATGAGAAGTATGTGTTGTATCGTCACTTTACTCGATTATGGAAGCAAGAGTTTAACAATGTGTCTATTCCTCGTAAAGTTAGAATGGGTGAATGTTCAATTTGTGCCACTTTGAAAAACATGGCAAAGGGGGCTACAACACCACAAGAAAAGGATAATTTTAAAAACCTTCTTAACAACCATCGTGAGAGTCAAGCTTTAGAGAGAAAGAAAGCAATTCATCATCGAAGTAAAGCACTCAGAGATTCGGAGCATTATATGTGTTTGTTGATCAATGGTATGGATAAAAAAAAACTTGTTTGCCACATTTTTATCGCATCCCTAAGGACATTGAAGATGAAGTCCTTGTGCAAATGCATTTGGTTGGTGCTTTGGTATACAATGGAACTGTAATGCCCAAGGTCTTCTTCACATATCCAAATGTGCATAATGATCCAAACCTTACAGTTACTGTCATTCATCGGGTTTTCAACATGGAGGGGTCTTTTGCCACCAACTCTATATTTGCAACTTGATAATACTGCAAGAGAGAATAAAAATTCTACAGTCTTTGGATATTTAAGCATGCTTGTTGAAAAACAGGTATTTCAGAAGGTTAAGGTAAATTTCCTCCTGGTTGGCCACACTCATGATCACATTGATCAAATGTTCAGTACTTTCTCTAAGAAGTTGGCACGTAACAATGCTTTTACTCTTCCGATTTTATCTGAGCTGATTTCAAAAGCATATACTCCAAAACCAGAAGTTCAACACCTCACACAAATTTATAACTTTAAGCACTTTTGCTCAATGGGCCTTGATAACAGTGCTAAGGTTTTGGCTCCATTGCAGAATATTAGTTTCAACCATGTATTCTTGATGAGGAGGGTTGATGAAATAACCCTTTTATTTGCAAAGCAGTATTCATCTTCTCTTAGGTGGGAGCCTAAAGAGGGATGCAGATTCTTATTCCAGATGCCTAATTTGTCTACAATCTATGGTGCAGAACAATCACCATATGAAGATAAAAACAATACAGAAAGATGTGGAAATGTGGTTGATCAAAGTAAAAGTTGGATGCATGCACTCATTGAAAAGAAGAGACATATTGAGCGTGCAAAAAAATATGCTGGAGATCAAGATGTATCTTGGTGGGAGGACTTTTTCAATCATCAAGAAGAGATTATACAGTATACAATTGCAGGTCATTGGCCAGTTGATGTTCCATTCACATGGGATTTTTGTACACAAAGATCCGTGAATGTGGCCCAAGCATGTAACATAGATGCACTTCAAAGTTTTATACATCCACCAGAAAGAAATATTTATGTAGGCCCAAGGATGACAAAACAGGCAGAAGCAAGATGGCAAGGAAATTTAATAGAGATAAATGTTGGAACACTTATTGCAGTACTTGCTGATGGTGATGAGGCTACGAGACCATTTTGGATTGCAAAGGTTTTAGAGATAATTAAAGATATTGATAAGAGAAGAATAGAGGCTTTGATGGTGCATTGGTATTACGCTAAAAGTAGTAATGCATTCACAGGTAAATATAACTTAGAAATGGTGTGTGATACTAAACGAACAGGTTCAAAAAAGAAAAAGAATATTCGAAGCACATCCACTCTTAAAATGGATGATGTAGATATTCTTGTTTAATATGATTTTTCCTTGATAAAAATAGGTCACTTGAGGAAAGCAACCATCAATATGATAAAACAAAAGCTTCCAGATGTATGTGGTACAGGAAATCATAGGCAAACAATAAGATTTGTGCATGATCCTGCAGAATTTGGTATGTAGGTGGATGAAGATAGAGCTCTTGTGGATATAGAAGAAGAAGAAGAGAGCTCTCAACAGTATGAGACTGAATCAAGTGCATCAGATGATGAGGGTGTAAACATAGATCGACATAGTTGTGAGTTGCATTGAAACTCTCTAACATTTTTAGTGCTTATGTAAATGCCTCGAAGTAGTTTGGTTAATGAAACCATGTTTTGTAGCAATTTTGAATAACAATCAGATATCCACCCATTGAAAATATGTCTTAAATGTTATTTTTGTATAAGAATTATTCAGTTTTACATTCTTTATATAGATTTTAGACATGTCAATGTCTTATCATATAGATTTTGGACATGTCAATGTTTTATCATATAGATTTTAGACATGTCAGTGTCTTATCTAGTGAAATTTTGACTACATTTTGAGCTCTTTTTTTATGAGAAAATGACAAAATCCATAAAGATTTAAACCTTGTAAGTAAGCTTCCATTCTGATTTCTAAAGCAACATAGTTGTTCTTGTCAAGCTTCTCAATCATTGAAGGAAAACCATCACCCATCTTGATGTAGCTCTGATACCACTGAAAGATTCTCAAAGAAGAGAATTGATTAGAAATCTGATTTTGAAGATGTTGAAGTTTGGCTTAGTTAACCAACATAGAACCTACCCTTTACTATTGGAGAATTTAATTCACCTCATAAGCTTCCATTTGATGCAAGAAAATAGTCTAGATACTTTGGAAAGTCATAGAGAATAATTTCTATACTTCGCACATGAGCTAGTGCATGAAACTTACAATTTATTATTGGAACATGCACCTTCAAATGATCTCTCTTTTAAGTGAGTTTGATGCTATCTTTTCTCAATTGCAAGCTCCTCAAAATGGAAATAGATGACTAGATGAAAAAACTTCTTTTTATATATACATGAGCACCCTCATGGGATATATTTTCGAGAATCATTAGTACAATTTGTTGGAGGCAACCTTGTCTCTAATGACATATGTAGTGAAGTTATGCGTGAAACAATTCATAGAATTGTATGGTTGTCACACATAGTGGAGATGCATAGAAGCAAGAATAGAGTCAAGAATAGTCAACGTGGCAAGAGTAGAAGAAAATCATTGAAGACGCACATTTAATGCCATCATTTCCATAATGAAAAGGCATATGAAGAAGGATTGTTATGCTTTGAAGAATGTCAAAGGTGAGGGGAAACATGTTTATGGGCATGTTAGAGAGTTACCTACCCCATCTACTCCATCTCTAAAGATAGAGTAAATAAATTCTATTTTTGATTATGTTGATGTATTGACACTTGATAATACTATAGCTAGCAAGGATCTTATTGTTGATTCATTTTCACGCACATGGCTTCCAAATTTTGGTGCATTTTTCATGTGACACCATATCAAGAGTAGTCATCTAGTTATGCAACAAAGTCTCTTGGTAGAGTAAGGCTTGGTGATTCTTATCATTGTGATGTTTTTTGGAATTGGAGATGTGGTTGCATGGTTTGTTGATGGTCGTGCATAATGTACATCATGTACCATGTGACTTGATTAGCTTGATGAACTTAGCTAAAACGTGACTTTCTATGCTCAATCCTTTTGAATTTTGAAGTGCAATTTGGTTATTTCTAAAGGGGGAAAAGTTATCTCATTTTACCCATTATTTATATCCTCGTAAGAACCCGTGTTGGTTGTCATAAAAGTATCCTATGGATTGTAAATGGCATGGCCGTTTGTGCCATATATCTCCTAGTGGAATGTAAATTCCTTCACTACTTTTTTGTAGTTAGTGGTGTTATCTTTCTCTTGTTTTCTCTTTTCGTAAGCATTTTCAATTTGGAAAGCAAAATAGGAATGTCCATAGAATGCACATTAACTCTTCAATTCAGCCAATTAGATATTGTCTGTATAGATGTATATGGTCCTATGCCCATAATGTCGTTAGGTGGTGCTCTTTCCTTCCTCACTTTCATAGATGATGCTACTAGAAAATTTTGAGTTTATCCTATCAATTATGAGGATGCGATATCTCTTATTTGAGAAAATTGATTGTCTCGGTAGATCCTAAGAAGGGAACTAAGCTTAAGGATTTATGTTCAGATAATGGATATGAGTATACCTCATATGAATTCAAACATTTTTGTCAGTATAGAGGAATATGAAGATACCTTAGAACTCCGTGTAGCCCTATATAGAATGGTGTAGCTAAAAAGATGAATAGAACTATTCATGATAGAGTAGTTTCTATGTTGCATCATGCAAACCTTCCATAAGGATTTTGGGCTTAAGAAGTGTTGACTGTAATTCATGTGATAAACCTTCCATCTAGTACCACAAAAGTCTTCAATGTGGCATAAGAGTTATGGACATGGTAGTCATTGTTGAGATATCAAGCTCAACGTATGATGATCAAGGATGATATATACCACTTTTCATTTTTGTGATAGTGATACATTGATATATGTCAGGAATACTTTTAATGAGCTTTACCAAATTTATCTATCGAGGGTGATGACACATCTATTTCTTAACAACTAACTCATTCATGGACATTATGGTTTTCTTTTGTACTGATCTTTATTTACTTTGCTCATTGTATTGTTGTATTAGGTCATTCTTCTATATTCTCTTTCTATAATGGAAGAAGTAGAAGATCACACCCCTTACCTCAATTTGTGTGTGCTCCTCTCTTTGTGTATGAGAGTGTGTGAGAGATCGCTTCCTTATCTCCTTTCTCTTGACATGGTATCAGAGCAAGTGTGGTTGTAAATAGCTTGTGAAGAAGGCCAAGAGTGAAGAGTTCATGAGAAGGCATGCAAAATGTGCACTTACAAACGATCTAAGACTGCTATGGAATTTGTTGTGTAGGTAGAAGGTGCCAAAATATTTTTGAGAGTTATTGCTTTAGAATCACTTGTTTTGCTCAGATTTGAGTCTTGGAGTCATTTGAACTTTCATTTTAAGCTTTCAATGTAGAACCCATGGGAAAATTAAGTCACTTTGCAAAATTTTAACTTGAACTCTATTTGATATCTCCTAAATATTTCAAATCAAAATTTTAAAGTGACTCCATATATTGTTGATACACAAAAACTATGTTTTGTTGAGATTGAATGGTCAAGTCATAGTGTGATAGTGTTCAAGTAGAGGTATTTTTTCTAGTGTTTTTGCAATATTATAAGTTGTTGTAGAAATGGTAAATGTTGATGAAATGAGTCAGCTTATGAGTGATAAGTTGGACAAGTACAAATTTCATGCTTGCAGATTCAAAATGATAAATTCCTTGATGGGAAAAGGCTATTGGAAGTAAATCAAAGGAGATAGTGAAAACCCTCTATAATTACCAAAGAGGAATTTGACTCTAGACCAATTAAGAGTATATGAAGATTGGAATCAAGGAGCATGGAAGGTAATGTATTGGCTCTCGATTGGCATACAAAATAGCATGATCGGGCACATACAAGATGCCAAAACTTTGAAAGAGGCTTAGTAAATTTTGGTCACATTCTAGGAGACCAATGCAAAGGCATGAAAATTGTAGCATAAGAATGAGCTCCATATGTTTGAGAAAACGAGCATGTCACTAAGTGACTACACCTTAAAAATAAAAACTATATGTGAGTTACTTGCATCTATTGGGGTCAATATGGATGATGATAAGTTTGAAATGTGACTTCCTAGTTCAACAATTTTATATAAGCAGTTCAAAACTTCTATTTAGACTAGGGAGTTTATTCCAAATTCAGTTGATCTTGTGTCCATGTTGATAATTTAAGAAAAGAACCTCAGAAAGGCTTGAAGTCCTAAGGAAACCCTAGTTTTGATTAGTTATCTACTCTAGTAGAGGCAGAGGCCAATGGATAGACCTCCAAAGTGGAAGAGGAAACAATAACTAGGACTAAGCTCAACAACAAACTAATGTACGATGTTATATTCCAGAGATGTACATACTTGGAGGAACGAGAAGTTCCTTGCTCGGGGGATAGCCAAGGCCAAAAGCTAGAGAGTTCATACGAGGTACCTACTCATGATGGCCAGATGAGTAGAGGAACCTTAGAGAGAACTATAGATGGTGACTAGGCAAGGGCTATAAATAGGCTGGGAGGTGAGTCCCAAGCATGTCATTCTCCACTTCTCACTATTTGGTATCAGAGCGAGTGGGAGAGAGAGAGACCTTGGGCAAGGAGATGGAGAATTCTTGAGCAAGTAGATCTTGCGAAGGATTTGGGAGATCATCTTCTTCATGAGGAGGATCATCATCATCGTTGGCAAGAGCTCGAACAAATATGGAGAAATCGAAAGGGAGGTTTCCATCATGGCGTGCGGTTCCCGGAGGCAAAATAATGTAGAGGGTGCAGTTCGCGGAGGCAATATGCTATAGAAGAGTCGGTGCTGCTCAATTACAGGTAAGTACAGATGCATTTTGCTCTACAAAGCTAAGAAATAGAAGAGTAGTGTGCAAGATTCGAATCTCTGACCTCCAACTAGGAGGCAGATGGTCTAGCCACCATGCCACATTAACATCGATGACTCTGGATTCACACTTTATAAACTAGACCGATAATCCGGTGCAATATATTCAACAGTTTTAGATATAATCCGTGTACAGTGCACCCCCTCTCGGAGAGAGGTTGAGAGAGAGAGATAAAGGGAGAGAAAGAGAATAACGAGAAAGAGGTGGAGAGAAGAAATAGAGATAGAAAGAGAAAGAAGGAAAGAAAGAAAGAGAAAGAGATAAAAAAAAAGAAAAGAAAGAGAAAAGAGAAGTAGAAAGACAAGAAGGAAAGAGAGAAGGAGAAAGAGAAGAAGGAAAGAAAGAGATAGAAAGAGAGAAGAAGAGAATGAAGAGAAAGAAAGATAAAGGAAGAGAGAAAGAAAGAGAGAGAAAGAAAGAAAGAGAAGAAAGACAGAAAGAGAAGAGAGAAAGAGAAAGAAAGAGAAAGAGAAGGAAGAGAGAAAGAGAAGGAAGAGAGAAAGAGAAAGAAAGAGAGAGATAGAAAAAAGAGAGGTAAAAGAAAATGGAGCAAGAAAATGGATGAACAAAGAGGAAGAGAGAAGATGAAAATGAAAATTCGAGAGAGAAGAAAAATATTAGAAAGAGAGAGAAGAGTAAAGAGAAAGAGCATGGTTAGCATACCTAGTTTTACAAAAATGGCCGTAACTCTCTAATATGATATTCAAATTGGATGATTCCACTTGGTATAGAAAGTAGACTCCAAGGGCTTTCCAATGAATGGCTGGAAGCTATTATTGGATATTTAGAAACCACCTATAGAGAGCATTTAATTCTCTGCATATCTCTTCAAAGAGGTATGCTGCCCACTCACCTAGCTTCATTGTTTTGGCCATAACCTCCTAATGGAAGCTCCAAATCAAGAAATGCAACTTGGTATAGATTCTAAACTTCAAGAGATTTCTTTTGATTGGTCATAATCCATATTTGGACCATTGAAAGCCATCTCTGCACAAGCTTTTAGATGTTTGTTGACTGACAAGAAACCCTTTTTTAGTGAATTGAATGTCCAATTGTGGTAATTAGGAGTTCCTACTCATATTTTGAATCATTTTGGATAGGAATGAATTGTTTTTCATATATTTGCATCATATTTTTGCTTTCAAATAAATTCATTTGAATGCTTCTTGCATCAAAGTTTATAATTTTGCATTGTATTTTCTTCCAGTTTTATGAAATCAACATTGAAGGGTGCATGAAAGATAGTTTTTACATGAATTTATCTATGTACATGAAGTTAAACTAACTTATGTTGATTCATAAAAGCATGCACAAATCTTTTTTGTGTGTTTTAGAATCTTTTACACGTATTGAAGGCAGAAAAAGACATTGTAATGAGGGTGTGTAGTGTCCAACAACACATTTTGGCAAAGTTTCTTATTTGTAGGTTTCTCGAGTAAAGAGAGTGGTTTGCCAACCACTAGGCTGATGCCTATCATTGTAAAGACTATTATTATTATTATTTTTTGGCTTCATTTTCCTGGCGAAATGCTGTCGAAAATTTTGTAGCCACATGGCGTTATATGCCATGTGAGAACTAGAGTGATGTTGTGTTGTGAGAGAGAGGAAGTCTTATGTCTGCATAGCTAAAAGAATATAAATTGATTGAAGTAGAGAAGAAGATGCATGAGTGAATGCATGCATACATAAACAACATGATTGCTAGAAAGTTGAAGTGCATGATGCATTTTCTGTTTGTAGAAGATCACTTTTATGTATCACCACGATGAGTTAGGGTGAGCATGAGGTATGTGATAGAGGTATCATGCATAGAATAATTGTGCCTTTAGAGAGTAAAGGACAAGGTATATACATCAAGAGCAACTAAGATGTGTTTTTGACTAGTAACGCATGAGCACAGAAATTGTTTTTCATGTGGGTCTATGTACTTGATATAGACGTTTATCTCGAGTCCGCACAAGAGTGCTATGGTTGTGATCATCTATACAAGTGTTAAATGCTTGTATGTGATTGTTTGTAATGGGATTAATGAATGTGCAAGAAGCACAATGAATAGAATGACATCCATAGATATTCACTTTCACTAAAAGGTGGATACTATGTAAAGAGTTGATTGTTCAACGAGACGATTTGGATGGTTAATTGATTTGCATTGATCTAGACGATCATTATATGCATCGATACATATCCATGTCATAATCCATCCAAGATAATGAATGAGTTTGTTTAATCATAAGGATTAACATCTCTCGTCATTTTTAGATTAAAAAAAAAATGATTGAGCAAATAGTTAGTGAGGTAGCAGCCTCATAGAGATTTGGATGCTACTCTTTGTGGGAATGCCCAAATTTATTGAAATTTTGAGGGCAAGTATCTTCTAGGATTTTCTTGAAACTGACCAATTTTCAAGTAATTTGGACACTTTTTAGATAGCTCAAATGACCTCTGCACTAAAAGTGCTGCTAGTAGAGGTAGAGGCCTGAAACAAGTGACATAGGCCTGTTACAAAGGGCATTTCTCTTAATTAGTAGATCCAAATAGAATGATTTTTATTGGAAATTAACATGTGATAAACGCACTTTGTGCACACCAATTGTCATTATTTTTGAAGATCGTTTGACAAGTGGTGGGCTGGCAAAGCCGACAAGCCCACCAAAGAGATGTGCCGAATCCTTAAAAGAAAACACAACCGAGAGTCGATCCCCCTACTGCTTGACCCTCATGGCAATGTATGTAATTCGGAAGAAGATAATTTCGACATCATCGAGGGACACTTCACGAGACTCCTGGGAACCTCGAACCCCCTTTCCCTCCATAGAAGGGACTGTATGGCTGCCATTTCTAGGGTCTCCCCCCGGAGGATACCAACCAACCTCCTCTCCCTGCTTCATGCCCCTATCTCGGAATCAGAAATCATTGAGGTCATTGATGCCCTTCCCCTAGGCAAAAGCCCGGGACCCGACGGACTCACTAACGAGTTCTTTAAATCCTTCAAGCTGGTGGTTGCCACCCCTCTTCGGATGGTTTGGAAAGAAGCGCTAAAGTTTGGTGCTCTTCCTTCTTGTCTAAACAATGGTATTATCAAGTTGGTTCACAAGAAGGGGGAAAAGAACAGAATCGAGAACTGGCGGCCTATTACGATGCTCCAAACAGGATACAAGATCATCGCCAAAGTCATTGCCAACAGACTCTCGTGCCACCTGAGGTCTTGGCTTAGTGAGGACCAAAAAGGTTTCATCAAAGGCAGGTCTATCCTGGAAACCATTATGGATATTTGGGAAGGTATTCAATTCGCAAACGAATCCAATCAAGATGTGGTTTTCCTCAAAATCGATTTTGACAAAGCCTATGACAGGCTAGAATGGGACTATATTCTGCAGTCGCTCCAAGATCTCGGGCTCAGTCAGAAATTCACCAAGATGATAGCGACCCTTCTCGGAAACGCAACGACCCATATCAACGTCAACGGCAAACTCTCGAAGGCAATCCATCTTAGAAGGTCGATTAGACAAGGATGCCCTCTGGCCCCCCTCCTTTTTGCCATCGCCACTGAGGGGTTGAGCAGACTTGTGGCTCATCATGTGGAGACTGGCAATATCAAAGGCCTCCGGCTGCCTCACGACCACAATCAAATCATCATGAGACTTTTTGCTGATGACATGAACGCATTCGTCTACAATGATAATACCAGCCTGGAGACTTTCTGGAGGTGTCTTGCTACCTTTTGTGATGCCTCTGGATCTAAAATCAACCACTCCAAGACCGCCTTTAGGGCAATAGTGGGGCAGCATCCTGACCTTCTCATTGATCATGGCTGTCAAATCATTCCGCAGGGCCAAATCTTTCGGCTTCTAGGAATCCCCCTGGGGTTTGGCGTCTCCATGGAGCAGCGATGGAACTAGGTATTGGCTAAACTCGAAAACAAGCTCAACTATTGGAGAGGTATGCAAATCAATCTCGCTGGGCGTGCGATGGTTATCAACACGTTTCTCCTCTCCTCTACAATCTATTTCCTTTCTTGTTGGAGACCGAACGAGCAAGGCCTGTCCAAACTGAACAGTATTTGTAGAAATTTCCTTTGGACGGGCGACCATAACAGAAGGGGGGTGCCTAAAATCAAATGGGCCACCTGCACCAGCCCCAGAGAATGCGGGGGGCTTGGCATCCTGGACATTGGGCGTATGGCTAACAAACTGGCAGCCAAATGGATGATTAGGGCTTGGTGCAATAGGGAGGCCTCGTGGGCCAAGCTGATCTTCAGAAACAAGCATGAGTTGGCCCTCACGGGGCTCCCGAACTGGAAGAATCTTAACATCATGACCCTGCTTTTCTCCCCGATCCCCGTCTTCCCGAAAGGCTCCAATCTCGTGTACTCCCTTTGGAAGGGCTGGAATAAAGTCAAAAGCTTCATAAGAATTAGTGAGGACTGGAAGTGGGCGGCCGGAATCAGACAAAACGACTCTATCTGGTTTCCGATTCACGGCATCCGGAGTGTGGAGTCGTGGAACATTCAAAATGCCAAGAAGCTATGGAGCAAAGGATTCAAAAAATGGAAACACCTCTGGAAACAAGACACCAACAACTGGATCAACTTCGAGGATATTGACCCTCGCATAAACATCTCCTACGAAGAATGGAACACCTTGCAAAGCAGATGCCTCGCTTGGGATCGCCACAAGACGCGCCTTCTCATGGGACACGATTCTCCGAACTCGCTTGGCCTCAAATGGCACAACGGAAATAGCCTTCTCAAAATCCCGAACATCAAAGAAACGGCCGACCCCCAGATCAGCCTCAACAAGAAGTGGTGCCTGTCTTGGACGCGGCTTCGGTGGGACATGAAATTCATGAGTATCTGGCACCCCCTTATTGAGATTAAGAAGTCTGTCCTCTTATGGCAAATTCTTCATCGAGGAATTTGGACCAACCACAAGGCTAACAAACTTTGTGGGATCCCTCCTTGGTGCAAACGCTGTCACCGTGCTATCGAAGATGTCCCACACATCTTCCTTACTTGCCCCAACTCCTACAGAATCTGGCAGACGGTTGGAATGAAACTCAGACTTCAAAAACAGCTTAGTTGGAAACATGTCCTTTTGGGAGAAGCGATCGGCTGCTCTGCGACACTCTGGAACGCCATCAGAGGGGAAGTCCTGTGGAAAATTTGGCGGGAGCGGTGTGCTCTCAACTTCGGCGATTCCCCCAGGGAGTGGTCGATTGAGAAATGACTCTTCCTCTTGGGCAAAAGGATTGTCAACAGCAAGAAGTCCCCCCCCTTCAGACACCATCAAGTTCTCCAGTTGATCAACAACAAGCTTAAACCCAAGTGGGCCCCGCATGAAGGCGACGAGAGGGCGATTAACCTTCTCTGTAATGCAACCTAGGATTCAATCAAGCTTCCCCTGCTTTGTGGGATTTGGGGGGTCCCGTGGGCACTAGTCCCTTTCTTTTGTACCTTTGTTTCTTAATTTAATTCAAGTCCGGGAGAGTAGGCTATTGCTGAACTTCCTTTACATTAAAAAAAAAATAATCTTTGCACATCAAAGTGCAGCCTTTGGAATTTATGAAATGACCAGAGACCATGTCACTTAGAGGTGTTTGGTTCTCTTAGCTCATTTACTCAAATTGAATGAATTTTGGTTCTAAGATTAGATAAATACCTCCAAATAGGGTGTATAAAATTTCAAGATGAAATGTTTCTCCATTTAGGAGATATAAAGAAAAGAATAAAAGTTAGCCTCTGTAAACTTTTAAAATTTTGCAAGTATGGAGGGTTAGTATTTTGGTCATTGTGCAAGATCCAAATGTCAAAATACTATGAAACTTATACTAATCAAATAACATAGAAGTAGCTATATGCTATTAAAATTTGGAAGAAATTGGACATCATTTGATAGGTCAAATGACCTATGCTTCACAAACCAATCACTAGCGAGGATTTTCCAAAGAGTTGTACATGTGTCTGATGAGCACATGATATTTTCATATTGGAAACTCCAAAATTAAAGCATTTTGAAATTTATCTTCATAGTTAGAAGATATTCTAAAAGTGCAGCAACATTGTTTCTAGGCTCACCTAAGTGCAGGTGTAGCAGAGATAGAATTATACATTTGAATGAGTATTTGATTTCATTTTGAATTGAAACTTTGTGAGACTAAACTAGATAAGCTGATCTAGAGTTGGACAGAAAGAATATAGAATTTGGAGTTTTTTTTATCATTCTAAGGGCTTCAAGAAGATGGCCCTGTACATTCTCAGAGTTGGTCATCAAGTGTTCGATCCTTCCAGTAAAATGGTCGAAAATATCCAAATCAAGTGAATTTTGTGCCTAATGAAAGCTTGAGAAAAGTTACAAAAGGTTGGAGAATTTCATAGATTTTGGATGAGCAAAAGTTAGTTAAAATTAAGATTTAATCTGCTACTATTGGAAATTGTTTATGCAGGAGAGATTATTGAAAGGAAAAGACTTTTCACAGGTTTTTTATGATATTTTTTGAGATGGTGTGATCACCATGGGCTAGCCATGCCCTAGATACTTGTTTGTTGATCATTGGTTTATGGTGACCATTCTCAGTAGGACAGAGGAGACTCTGTCGAAATTTTCTAGAATATTTATAGTGCCATGAGAGCATGGAACATGAGAACTTTGCTAGTTGTTCTCATTTCATATAATTGGATTCATACAAGTTGTTTAAATTCCAATTTATTGTCAGTTCATATTTGATTCAAGTCACATGGCTTGATATTTGATGCAAGCCGCATCCTTCACAACTCTAGTTGAGTTGATTTATCATATAGTTTCTCATTTCTCAACTCAAGATGAGTTGATGTTAGAGATAGTTATGAGTGATAGTCTTAGGAATGAATTTGTTCTTTCCATCGAGGGAAGGAAACACTTCAGGAACACTTCATGATTTCATTTATTATTATTCATTGTTGTGAGTACTCACCGATCTATTCTTGTATTTTTTTTGAGAGAAGTGTTCGACTTTAATCTCATACACGCATCTATGTGGGGTATAAAGTTTGGTGGTATGGGACATCAAACTTTGTATTCTACCTAGGTGTAGGACAGATGGTATGGGAGAGAAGTCTCTGAGATTGTATTTTTGATATGATTTGGAGTTCATTTATAGGATCTTCTGGTATCATCTTATTATTAGACAACAGAGGGGCAGTTGAGGTAGTCACTCTATATGTGATCGCAAACAAGGCAACTCCGCAGCCTAGAAGTGGAAAGGCAAGGTTTTCACATAAGAACTATGCATAGGCAATCACATTGAAGAAACTTATAGAGTACGTACTACTTTATTTGATATGCCTAAGAATAGGCCATGGTTCATACATAGTGTGTATGAGGTGAGCTAGATGCTTAGCCTAGTGGGCTATGGGTGTGCACACATCTACTTATCATTGTTTGGGGTATTTTGTGGACTCACATTATGGTCGTCAGTATATCTGGGAGTGCCAGATTATCACAATACTTTACTTGAGACACCTTATTCCTAGTTAGGAATGATTTGATCATAGTGATGATAATATGGTAGTCATCGATAAAGCAAGTTTCATCCACTTGGAACATCTTGCATGTTATTATTGAGAAGGTGGTGGTAGTTCCACTAGTTGCTACACCTTCTTAGTATGTCTTCATTTGGCATGATGGACTTAGTTCCACAGAGTGGATTGAGACTTACTTTGTATGGGAGAGATTTTGATCCATAGTTTGGATTATATATATATATATATATATATATATATATATATATATATATATATATATATATATATATATGAATCCATCGTTTGGATGTGATTGATTGAGATCTTAGTCCATAGTTTGGATGTGACAGATTGATATCTTGGTCCATAGTATAGATCATTGATAGATGGATATATTGATATCCATAGTTGATAGATTGACATATTCATATCTTGGTCCATAGTCTGGATCATTGATAGATTGTCATCTTGGATTCATAGTTTGGATCATGATGAGATTTTCTTGAGTTTTATTTCATTACAATGAGTAAATCAAGCAGTTTTACTTGATCTTAGAGATAAAACACTACTTGGAAAAGATGTCCATTTCTTTTTAGTATTCTTCCACAGAGAGTTGGACATAGTCACATTGTTTTGATTAGCATAATAATTTGCATTACTCTAGTGGAGTAAGTGATTTTGCACAATTATACCATATGAAAAGTTGTCAATGGGTATTCCAGGGAGACAAGGGCAAGTTGCCAAGGTTTCTATAGGTGACAAGCCGTCACAAGTTAGTGGTCAAGGTCTAGGCATAGGGAGTCCGAGGATATTCCGAGTACTTATGCTGCACACATATGGACTCATTGGGCCTAAGAGGGATTCCTACAGTATGCCCAAGGCAAGGACTAATATTTATGGATGGAAATGCTAGATAGAAAGCGGAGAGACAAGTTGTCCACTTTTTGATTATCTAGTATTTTAGACATCTAGTACACTCTACTCTTATTATTTGGAATCACAGATTTTGATTCCTAGGTTTATAGCTCCTTCTATATCATTGAGGACAATGATCTTTAGAAGGGGGAGAGAGTGTTATATTCCAGAGATGTACATGCTTGGAGGAACGAGAAGTTCCTTGCTCAGGGGATAGCCAAGGCCAAAAGCCAAAGAGTTCATATGAGGTACCTACTCATGATGGCCAGATGAGTAGAGAAACCTTAGAGAGAACTCTAGATGGTGACTAGGCAAGGGCTATAAATAGGCTGGGAGGTGAGTCCCAGGCATGTCATTCTCCACTTCTCACATAGGAGGTAGAGGAAAATTTTGATGCAAGGGGAGCCAAAGAGATCATAGAAATTTCCAAAGGAATGATTCAAGTAATGAAAATAAGGATGCTAGAATTGTGCTAAACTTGGTTGCTTTCAATGTGATTGCAAACTAAAGAATTAGAATAGTAGAAAGCAACAAAACAACTATGCATCCACAAGTGTAGATGATTAGAAGAAGTTGTTCATGGTCCAACATCAAATGATGAATAAAATGTTTGATGATGTTTAAAATCCAATGGCAATGTTTGTTATGTTGATTCTGTTATCCTTAGTGTCAATGTTTAAGGCCAAATAGCCGTCAGGCACTCTTATATATGTAGTTTAATAAAACATATAGTGGGATGTTCAACCACAAAATGTAAGTGCGATCCCATTCATAAAACCTAGGAATCTATGGTTGTGTGTGTACCTAAGCTCACAATGTCTTAGGGACTTGTGATGATGGAGGCTATACCCCAATCATCCACAACTACATATAGTGGTGGATTGATACACGCGTTAAATTATCAATCCGTGGACTTAAACTATATCGTGTATGAGGACATGTTCTCTAGTGATGGTTAATGCAGTGAATGGGCAAACAATGCATGCAAATTAGGTTTAATTACATCTCACATCACCTCTCTCATTGGAAGCGTGTATCATGATACTTTTAACAATAGTAAGCACAAATTAAGCCATATCTCTCAGCTCTGATACCCAATTATATGATGGAGATGTTTAATCTCCAAAAGACAAGCTATACTTGAGTTTAGAACACCTCTATATCAAGCATAGCTCAAAACCTTCACAAACTTTGGAAGTCTTTACCAAAATATGAAGATTTAACATTTCAGAAAATTCTGCTTTACAAAACTCACTCATTAAAGTTAGACAACACTCTTCTAATTTTTTCATAGCTACTCCAAGTGAAAGTTCTTCAAAAGAACTTACAAAACTTTATATTTACTTCAATAAGTAAGCCTATGTTTGAAACAAGTTTTCTCTATAGGCGACTTTCACATATGCAACTTTAAACACTTGGTTCTCTCAATCTACAAACTGTTTAATCAAATGCTTTTAGACATAGATAGATTACCTTCCAACTTAGATTTTGAGTGTTGATTTTTGTAAAACTTTACACTCTCCACTAATATTTGATCAAATCTTTCACCATCGAGATTGCACCTATTTCAAAAGCCTCTCATCATCTATCACACATATGAATGTTCCTACACACAATTCTCTCGGCTTGATTACAATTAGACTCTCAAAGCTTGACCATAGATGCATCAACTATAGAATTAGACACATACAAAATGATTTCTCAATTGGTTAAGCGCAGATGGAGAATTTGGAGAAATATCAAGGCCCAATTCTCAAGAAAAACTTCTATTCACTTTTACTTACATCTGATGGATGATTCTCTCTTTTTTCATCATCTACGCATACTCTATTCATCTATACTTCTTCTCACTTGTATGACACATCTATATACAAGTGTATATATCAAAATTCATCACTAATACAAAGTATCTATGAACTATTTACAATGTTAATATACATGAGTTTTCAAACCACCTTTCTCTCAATCATTCTTCATTCCTCATTCTTCAATCCTCTTTGTAATCATCAATTTATGATTTTCTTGCTCCAATACCTCCCCCTCAATCATTAATTGTGATTACCTGGCTCTTCTTTATACTTTCCATATCTTTAAACCTTTGCAACTTAGGTCCATCCAAGATCTTTGTTAACATATCTGCAACTTGATCTTTTGTAGGTGTATACATGATCTCTATCTCTTTTTCAATCACATTTTCTCTTAAGAATTGCTATTGAATCTCAATATGTTTGGCCTTGGCATGAAACACAAGGTTAGCTCCCAAATACAAAGAACTCATATTATCTCCATAAATGATAGGAACACTCTGATTGATGTCAAAACTCTTCATGAGAGTTCTCAACCATATGACCTCCTTTGCACCCTCCACCATACCTTTATACTCTACTTTTGTAGATGATAAAGCAACTATATGTTGCTTCTTAGAACACCAAGAAATCAATTTATCTCCCACATAACACAAATACCCATGTGTTGATCTTCTATCATCAGAGTTACCTACCCAATCTGCATCACTGTATATCTTGATTCTTGTATTTGATGTAAACCCATAGTACAAACCTTCTTTAAGTGTGCCCGTAATGTCTCTTAGCACCCTTTGACCTGGAATCCAATGTTCCTTCCTTGGACAGTGCATGAATTGAGATAGAACTCCAATTGCATATGATAAATTATGCCTTGTCAATGTAGCATAAATCAAGCTACCCACCAAACTTTGATAAAGCTTCATATCTTTGAATTCCTCTCCTCCATATCTACTCAATTTGTGATTCACCTCCATTGGGATTGATGCTATCCTACAATCTTCCATGTTAAACTTGATTAGTAAATTCTTCGAATACCTTTCTTGAGTTACATATACTCCATGTTGAGTATATAGAATCTCCATTGCTATACTCACTCAGAACAGTAAACTTCAGAAGCTCATATCTCGGGCTATACATAACCTTTTATAGAGTTTTAAAGTGCATTGGATAGCTCTCTAAGTCCACGCTCATAAAATGGCATGTCCATTGCATTTACCATTTGTGAGAAATCTGCATTTTACTGCTCACCAGTATATCTTTGTAGAGCTCAAAAATGGTAGGAATGCTTGATATTTTGCTAAAACTTTTTCTTAGTGCTCAGTTGATGAATTGAAGTTTATTTAACTTGGATTGGGAAGCCCGCTAACTCTATTTTCTATTTCCAAAAGTAATCTACCTAATTCCTACCAGGTTGAGAGCACTATTCATTTTTTCTAGCAGAGGTATGTACAAAAATAGCAAGTTTTGGAGCTAGTCATTTTCTGTCTTGACCCAAACTTTTGAGATACTTGTTCTAACACACTTGGGTGATTTTTTTGTGGATTTAGGAAGCTCAAAGGGTCTACTAACCAACTCTGAAGTCTAAGTTGGCTAGTGTGGAGCTGGTTGTAGCAGCACCAATTCATCTTTAGGTTGCATCCACCATCTCTCCACACTTCTAGAGAGATTTCTGCCAACTCTGCCTCTAAAACTTCCTCTCTCACTTCTTCCACCTTTGCCTCTTTTATTGAACTTTTGATTAAAATTACTAGTGCTTTGATTATTATGCCAACATTCAAGAGCTAGATGATTGGTCTTATCACATATCCAACAAGCTTTGAGATTTTCCATGTTGATTCTACCTCTTCCTCTAATTCTGCCACTTCCTCTACCTCTTAAGAAGTTTGCTTGACTTGAAGTGCCTTCATCTTCAACTGATTGTCGCTTTCCTTTGCTATTCTTCTTCTTATCCTTGGAATACATTGCTTGAAGTGCACTCTTATCAATATCCCCTTTGATGTCATGCTCAAAAGTCAACATGACCTAGTAATTGATTCAAATCAAGAGTAAAATGATCAATGAAAGTTCTGTTGACAATATGAAAGGCTTCCACTTCTCATCTCTACTTAAACATGTAAGGATTTGTCTTACCAATTTATCCTCCGCAATGTCTTCATAAACTACACCTAAAGAATCAACAATGTCTTTCATCTTTGTCACATAATCAGATATTGATTATGAGGCCTTCTTCTTGAATGTGGTAAATTTTGCCCATAGTGATGCCTTTCTTGATTTGGTTGCATTCTGAAAATGATCTCCAAAGCATTCCATATATCATTTGCACTTTCAAGTCCTCTGATATAAGGAAGCAAGTAATCATTCACTGCCATATAGATAATGCTTCTTGCTTGAGCATCATTCTTCATCCAAACCTTCAAATTTGCAAGCTCCTCCCTAGTTGGAACACTAGGATCTTTGAATTCTGGCTTTTCTTCTTCTCTTGTGATGTATCCCATCAGATCTATTCTCATAAGATGAGCTTCCGTCCTCATGGACCAAGTTGGATAGTTTTATCTATAAAATTTCTCAATTTGAAAACTATCTCCCATTCTTTCTTCACTTGTACTATCAAATCTTCAACCTTATGAGTAATGAACGTACCTTTGCTTAGAAATTTACTCCTTCTCATCCTTTGGATTGCTGTCATGTGTCTTCCTTTAGCTTTTCCTTTAAACTTTATCCTTTTGAATCTTCATATGTTGAATTTTGTATGTTTGCAATAGTCAGGGTCCTTCTTTCCTTTAATTTTGATAGAACCAACTCTGATACCTCTCATGGAGATGTTTAATCTCCAAAAGACAAGTGATACTTGAGTTTAGAAAACCTCTATATCAAGCATAGATCGAAACCTTCACCAATTTTGGAAGTCTTTACCAAAATATGAACATTTAACATTTCTGTGAGTTATGGCTTCACTCAAAAAAGTCTACTTCACAAAGCTCACTCATTGACTGATGAAATCATTAGACTTTCCTATGAGAATTTGATATAACACTCTTCAAATGTTTATGCAGCTACTCCAAGTGAAAGATCTTCAAAGAACTTATAAAACTCCAGATTTACTTCTATAAGTAAACCTATGTCTGAAACACAAGTTTTCTTTATAGGCAACTTTCAAATATGCAGCTTTAAACACTTGGTTCTCTCAATCTACAACCTATTTAATCAAATGCTTTTAGACATAGATAGCTTACCTTACAATTTGATTACTCATTTGAGTAAAATTTTACACTCTACACTGAGATCTGATCAAATCTTTGACTATCAAGATTGCACCTATTTCAGAAGCCTCTCATCATTTGTCACACATATGAATGTTCCTACACACAATTCTCTCAGCCTGATTACAATTAATCTCTCAAGTCTTGAGCATAGATGCATCAACTATAGACTTAGACATGTACAAAAGGATTTCTCAATTTTTTAAGCATAGAAGGAGAATTTGGAGGAATATCAAGGCGCAATTCTAAGAAAAAACATCTATTCACTTTTACTTACATCTGATGGATGATTCCCTTTTTTTCATCATTTACTCATACTCTATTCATCTATACTTCTTCTCACTTATATGACACATCTATATATAGGTATATATAGGTGTATATATCAAGATTCTTCACTAATACAAAGTATCTATGAACTATTTACAATGTTAATATACATGAGTTTGCAAACCACCTTTCTCTGGATCATTCTTCATTCTTCATTCTGCAATCCTCTTTGTAATCATCAATTTATGAATGTCTTGCTAGAACATTATAGTTACTAGTGGGTTAATTTCAAAGCTCTCAATGAGACGCATCCAATGAACTATTTTCGGCTTAATCTGACAAACATACTTCAAGTTATGAACAACATATTGAGTGTCAAGAAACACAAACTCTTGCTCCACATCTCACCAAGCTTCACACATAGTACAATGGAGAAAACAATAGAGGAAGGGGTAGGCAACATCTATAGGCACATATTTCATGCATCACACACACATAAAAGCTCATGGAGAAGAAGATATGCAGGCAAGAAGAAGCAAATTCGAAATTTCAACTTGATTCTTCACAATGGCAAAAAAATTCTTTACAAAGAGTCAAAAAATGACTTATATACATGTGCCCTGAAAATGGTCCTTTCACATAGGAGACTGACACTTTCTCTAAAAATTAGTAATTTCCTACTATTGTACAAGGCCAATATTACATTCTTCAAGGATCATGCAATTAGAGGACTTCTCTAGAGCATTTACATGTCTTTTTGAAGTTTTGCAAATGATTCTTGAAAAGAAAATGGACTAAAAAAATGAAAATTTTGGGGCCCACTTTTTTTTCACTTCTTTCTCTTGCAACACTCTTCCCCTCTTAGTCTCTATCGTCCCTTGACAGGCTTCTATGGGTTTTCATGATGCACAACAAGTGGTTGGAGATGGACCAATTGTTTAAAAATGTTTTTACTTGTTTATCTCCCACCTGATGTTGCAATTTCCATGTGTGTAATTGTTTTAGCTGCACACTACCAATGATGGAGGAAGTCTTCAAGACTTGGAGACAATGTTACCTTTTCCAAGCCTCTCTCCAATGCTTCTGTCTGCCCCTTGATATTCCTTATATTCACACACTGGGGTTGCTATGTTAATTTGGGTTGCCACACATGCAACCAACAGCTGGTAAGGTATCCCATTTAGTGACTCTTTTCCACTTTTCAGCTTCTAATTGTTCCTTGAAAAGATCCTAGTTTTTACTTCTTAGTTCACACTCTTTGGGACCTTGATGCATTCTTTTGGCCTGTATCCTTTCTTTACTTGTGCTTCCTTTAGCCTCATTCATGACCCTACAAGGCTTTGGGTAGAGAATGAACTTATTTCTTGAATAGTTTTATGTTTGATTTTCTTCTTCTTCTTCTTCTTCTTCTTCTTCTTCTTCTTCTGCTTCTTCTTCTTCTTTTGCTCTTGTTGGTTTCTCCCTTCGCACATCCCTCCTCCTAAATTCTATCATCCTCAATTGGCTTTTGTTGTTGACATAAGTAGGTTTCATAGACTCTTTGCTTGGTCTAATTTGACTCTTTCCATTGGTTGGACTTTATTCCGTCATTTGGGTCTTGTCAATGATCAGTTAAAAAAACTTAATTCGTATGCGACTAATTTGACATTTAAATTTGATGACATTTTCAAAAATATTTCTGAATCTATTTCAAAAAATCTTGTGAAAAATGCTTCTTCAAATGTTTGTGTATAAGGGCTCAACAAAAACATTAATTTGGAATAAATAGCAATGATGGTGAGTTTGCTTGGTGTGATAGAAAGATAAAAAATTAAGGCATTGGTGCCTTGGTTAATGCCGATGAAGTTCAAAAAGCTATATTCAACATGTTTGAATACCTTCAACATTGTTAGAAGCATACTTAGTACTTTATTCATCATCTTTATTTCTATATCTCATGCAGAGGTGTATCTTGATAGCCAAAATTTGATGATTTTGACCATATATTCTTCTATTGATAGATAGTTATGAGCAAGCTCGATAGTAATGAAAAATTAAGCCATTTCTTATAAAGTTTGACTATTCTACTCTTCCCAAAATTGTTGCCATGGTCTATGCCACTAGGCAAAATGAAGGATTGACTTGTAGTAAATATGGTGCTTCTTGCTTGTGCATGTGGAGTGTAGGATATGTTTCCAAAAACTTCCTTCTCTAGATAGGATTGGCTTCCTCAAATTAAGCTTGAGTGTAGTTGAATGTATTTGCTATATAGTTCAAAGTAGCACCCAGATCCTTGTGGGTAGTTGTCTTTATATATAGGAAGGTCTACTCTTTCAAAATGTCATATGGTACATTGAATGGATTCATTATTTCATCAAGATCCTTGCTTTCAATCTTTGCTTCTTTCATGATTGGAACCACTGCATCTTCAAAATTTATGCTAAGTAGAACACTAGTAGTGCCCTCCCTTGTTGACTTATTTCTGCATTGTATGGCATTGAATGTTCATCAATTTGTAGTTGTTGATGATCTTGTATTGGTGAACAAATGATGGGGGGAGTAAACGGGCATACCTCAGTCTCCTCTATAGCGAGATAGGTGCTTGGAACTACTGGTGTCCCCATGTTTATTCGTTGTGCTAGTTGGACCTATAAGTCCGTAACTACTTGAACTTTTTCTTCTATTTGTTTCTTTGCCGCTTTAAGCTCTTCTTCACTTTTTATTTTGCTTTCACATACTATAGCCAGCTGATCTGCATCTTGCTTGTATTGCTCGGTGTACTTAGACACTGCCTCCTTTCATTTATTTTAGAGCTCAGTCATATCTTGTAGATATTTAGATTCCCATTGAATATGTAATGTTTGTCCTTGCTTGAGTTGATTGACATGCCTTTCTAGATGTGTTTGTTGCTTGATAATGTCTTCATTTCTAGTCATTGGTGCTTCCCTAAGTTGATTCAACAAAATTGAAGTCACTAACTCTTTATTCCTACTTCATAATGAGTCGGCTTCATCCACATATACTTTTATTTGCATTTCCAATAGCTTGCTCTATTAGTTAAGCATAGTTTTTCTGCTTCATAGGTGTCATATTGCTGCTTGATTTTTGCTAGTTGGTTTTGAAAATGGAAATTATCTTCTTTTAGCTTACCAATCTCTCTAGTCACCTCCATGGATTCTTCTTCTTTTTTGGTAAGCGTTAGTTGCGGTTTCATTATTTGTGCAGACAATCGCTCACTCAAAGCTTTGAACTGACATTTTTCCATGTTTGCTTGTTTGTATTCTTTGTCTTCCTCCATCAAATGCCGTTGTGTGTCCATGGCCATTTGCATCATATGTTTTTGTTGATTGGCAAGCCTAGATGTTTAACCAAATGATCAGGACTCCTCACATATTCGTTTGATCACTTATGAAGTGCATATGAATACCTCTTGTAAAAGTCATGGACTTTACCTCAATAGATAAATTTAATGGAAATGAGTTGAAGAAATCTCGTGATGTTAAGAGCCAAGAACCATGACTATTTGGTGCTTGGAATCAAATCAATCAACAACTGAAGTGTAGGAACACTTTTAGGTGAAAGAAATTCAAATTTCAAAACTTCTCTATGTATATAAATAGATGTGACTTTTAGTCACGGATATGATAGGGAAGAGAGAGCCATTGAGCCTCATGGTTTAGCATACATCACCGTCTCATATGTATGAGTAAGTCCACAACATCTCCTTTGCATCATACATTCATTAGCACATACAATTTGAGTCATTAGTTCATGATAATCTATGTCTACTGTTCTCTGTTGCAACCTCTTCATTTCAGTGATATTGTTTGATTGAGCTCTCTGTGTATACTTGATCTTTTTACTTGCTTTAACTTGGGATAGGTAGAGTGATGAGTCTATTTGTTAGTATTGAATCTCATTAGATTTGATTCACTAGATCTTGATTTTACAATCATATAAACTACTTGTGTGTGCACATTGTTTTCCTCCTGAAAAGTCAGGATCACACCCCTATGTTCTCAAACTCATTCATTAGAGTATACTCAATCTAAATTAGTGAGATAACTTGGAATATTTAGCTAAGCTCTTCACTTAGATGTTTCTAAAAGTTCTTGGGTCAATTTTTATCAAACAATGAGAATTGAACATTTTCTGAGAGGTTCAAGTCCAAAAATAACAAGCTTTTCATAGTGCATCAATGTGCAAGTTCTCTGTTTTGGTACAAACATTTGACAATGATGCTCCAAGGTACATAGTGGGTCTAAGTGAATATTTGAAAAGCTAAAGGTGTCTACTGAGGTGCCCTAAAGTTACATTGGCAGGTGTTGAGCAAGATTATTATAACACCATCTCCTCACAATGGTATCAGAGCTGCATCAAATCAACATGGGAGATGGATTTCCTTCATCCATTGGCAGGTGTCTAGATTGTAACAAACCATCTCCTCACAATGGTATCAGAGCTACATCAAATCAACATGGGAGATGGATTTCCTTCATGCATTGATGAATTGGATTGAGGTAATTACTCAGCTTGGTGACTTAGAATGAAAGCATATCTTCAAGGCAGAAATCTATATGGTTACATTTCTAAAGATGAGATGATGCCAATCCTAAAAAACAAAGGACAACCAACTCAAAAAGAACAAGAAAGGCTAACCACATAGTACTCAAAGGATGCTCTAGCCATGTCTTACATTCTTAACTTAGTCTCTGATTTTTTACTTTCACACATTAGGAGTTGCAAGACTTCACAATAGACATGGAATTCCGTTGAAGCATTCTTCTCATCAAGATAGAGCTAGGAAGAACCAACTCTGGATGGAGTTTACCACACTCAAGAAGATGTCCAAGCACAGTGTTGTATTTTATGGAATCATGGAAGGTTAAATGGATTTTTAATGTTTTAAATGTCCAGAAGGTTTTAATGTGGTTATGTTTGATCTAGTAGGTGAAGAAGCATGAGGGCGTGGATACAAGTGGATGCGAGTAAATAAATAAATTCGAAGACTAAATCGAAGACTTTTAGAATAGTTATATTTAGGTTTATCTTGTTGTAAAAGTAGTGGTTTGCTTTAGAAAGCGACGCCTTTTGTAAATAAAGTAGTTTTTCCTAATAGATGCTTCTAAAAGCAACGGCCCTCATGTAACTTCTATTTTTAGGACATAATAGAAATAAACCTATAAATATGTGTACTTTGAGAGACTCGTCCATCAGAGTACACGGGGGGAGATTGCACCCAATATTGCATCGATTGTTTCTCTTTTTCTGATTCTTGTTTCGTCTTCTTTTTGCCTTTGTGTGTGCATGCATTGAAGGACCTAATAATACTGGTATCAGAGCCTGGCACGTATCACTCCGGAGGGGTTTGTTTGTGTTTATCTCCATGCTTGATTCGTATTTGTGTTCTCTCTTCACGATCCGAATCCGAATCCGAATCCGAATCTGAATCTGAATCCGAATCGGAATCGGAATCCGAATCCAAATCTGAATCTGAATCTGAATCCGAATCCATGTCCACGTCTGCGTCCGCTTCCGCTTCTGCTTCTACTTCTGCTTCTGTCTCTGTCTCTGTCTCTATTCCAGTTCCAAAACCAAAACCTACGTTTACACCTATGCTTACACCTTGAACCTATGTTTACACCTACGCTTACACCTTTGCTTACTCCAAGGCGTCGACTAAGGCAAATAACTTAGGCAATACATTGGCACCCAAGGCTCCCTTGGTGACCGTCGGTAGCTGTTGGCTATGCACGAGGCAATTTTAATTTTGAGTGGCAATAGAGAGTTTTAGATTCCCTAAGGTAGGAGGATTTGGACCCACAACCTCCTACTTACAAGGGAAGTACTTTAACCACTACTCCATCTCTTTGAGTTATCACTCTATCTCCCTTTTGTCATATTTACATCAACTTTCACCTCCCTCTTCCTTATACAATTTTCAAGATGATCTCACACATGTGGAAGCGCCCATCGATTTTCTAGAGGAGTGCATCAAAGAATAGGGCATAATTCACAATATATAACTCGGATTTTAGCATATAATATATCCTTGGAAAGCTCTCGGAACGAGCTTTTTAATTAAACTATTAGATTGAGGATCCAACATAGTTTGAAAGAGGGGTTTTGTTCTTTAGATACGCACCCTACAATAATGGATGATTTTGGCAATTCACCTTTACCTGGGGTCTCACTCGAGCAACAATTAGAGCTTATGTGACAAGCACTTCAAGCAACTCAACAAGCTATAAAAGAATGTGATGCTATGCTCCAATAAGTATAAAGTGATGATCGTAGCTTAATCAAAGTGGTGAAAGCGATTATCACTCCACAAGAAGAAGGTGCAAGTTCCAAGATACGTGCTAAGAACTTCCAATTCTCCATATTCGATGGACGAAAGGATGACCAATTTGTCCTATCATCGCTCTCTCAATTCGATGATTTCTACTCTGATGAGTCATATTTAGAAAGTGAGAAAGATAAGCTTTCTACCAATTATTTGGTAGGAAGAGCTCAACTATGGTGGAATGTTTTACGGAATAGTACCAGCTGTCCTACCACATGGGACACATTTCAAGCAAAAATTAAGAAGTCTTTCCTTCCTTCCTAGTTCCATCGACATGCACGTCGTGCATGGACAACTTTTGGATGGAGAGAAGGAGATAATGTATCCATTTATACTGAACGTTTTTGGCAATGTCTTTTATTACTTCTTTCACTTAAGCAGGTTCCTGAAGTAAGTTTGCAACGAAAATATGAAGATGGCTTGGAGATGGGAATCCAACAAAAGCTCCATACCCTCCGACCTACAACCTTGCATGAAGCTATCTCTTTCACGCATGATGCTGAAAAGGAGTTCCAATCTATCACCAAAACACTTTGCTTACAACAAATTCATCAACATCAACCACCCGTCAAAGCCAATTCTCCTTTTAAGCATCCTTTTACTACGTTTGCTTCACCTACTTTCTAATGCCCTCCTCAATCCCATTTAGTACCATCCAACAAATCAACCCTTGGCCAGCCTCACAAACCTACCACTCTTCAAAATACCACGATGAATGCTCAACAAAAACAAACCCGTATAACTTGTTGGAATTGTGGAAAGATTGTTCATACCAAAGCTGCCTGTAGGATGAGACCTACTAATAGGCAACCCATTGAAGCTCAAGTACACAACATGGAGGTTGTTCTTGCTGACACTGAACCTAACTGGTCTAAAGAAGTATTAGCACAGGAACTAAGTACCGTGGGTAACAGAATTTACAACCATTATCTACTCTGCATGTATGGCACCATTAATGGCATAGTAATAAATGTTTTACACGACGATGGTAGCTCGCATGATTTTATTTCTCATAAGCTAGTTTAAAATCTTAACCTTACTACTCATACTTCTATAGATAAGGTCAAGGCTGCGTTTATAGGGAATAGGTAAAATGTTACGAATGAGGTGCATAATGTTCAAATTTGTATAAACTCATAAGTAGATGAACGTTCATTTTAAATTGCTATGTTGCAGTTATATGATGTTATACTTGGCATGCCGTTTCGACATAATTACAACCCTTGCATTGATTATGATACACACATGATTACTTTCAAATTTCGAAATAAATATGTTTCACTATCTGTGATGCATGATTTTCAACCCTTCGCGTTGTTAGCTCAGAAAATGGTTGGTTTTTATGCACTAATGTGGATCTATTTGGCAGGAAATTATTTTTGATTTTAGAGCTTTTGGCATCAAGTCTTTGGAATTCGACGAAGGAAAACACTAAGTGGACTTTGACGACAATGCTCCAAACAATTACATCAATATCCTGGAAGTGTCAACTAATGTTATTGATCAAGACATCAACACCATCCTTGTTAAGAGGGGTGGTTTGGCTAGCGAAAGCAAATCCCAGTCTTTGCAAAAGCAGGATTTCGTGCAATAGCTCCAGACATGTGTGGCTATGGATGAGGAAAAAATTTCGAAGGATAAAAGATCAGAAATGAGAGCACGAAAAAATGCATTGTGAAAGGCTTCTAGGAGCAGTTTGGTGAAGGAGCTTGCAAGTGAGTTGGAAGGCCGACCTGAAGAAATTAGAGAGTTTGTTGGGTATGAAAGCAAAGAAATGTCCCGAGAATTGGCTCGTCTAGAGGCTCGTGCACGTAAGGAAGAGGACTTGTTTGCACGTGTGCCACTATCTAAAATGGAAAAGAAAAGAATTAAACATCTCAAGAAGTCTAGGAATGGTTTGATGGGGATGCTTGATGATTTTGATGATGATAATTCTTATCTGGTCAATGCGGAGGAGAGTAAACATGGTGGAGTCTTATCACATGAACCACACTCATCTATCTCACAAGCGGACATCCATCTAAGGAAACCAAAGAAGACAACAAAATTCAAGAAAGCAGGAGGGAACATGAAATTCAAAAGTGGAAAGGCAAGGAAGTAAAGTGGTTTTGTACGATTGAGCAACAGGTTTTGGAGTTTTCCAGGTTACAGAAATCATTTAAACCTGATGTCACACGCCATTGTTGTGGTCATGTGGCCTTCGACCTAATCAGCTGACATTGAAGCTTTCTATCTTGTCATTACACTTGGGGCTGGCAAAAAGGTAGCTGCCCAAATTAGTGTGGCTGCCAGGGATAAGGTCGCCCACGTAAGGTGCTGTACAAAGAGCGGTTGCCAAGCTGCCCTCACCATAAATGCGAAGGTCAGCCAATTTCCGAGATATGCAAGTGCGAGAAGTTCACCCAATTTAGGAGGTATATAGGTGTGCGGTCGCCCATGTGCAACAAGTTCTGGTCGTCCAGGAGCTGCTAGAGTGGCCCACAAGGTCAGAGGTGTATCAGCAGGAGAGTGCATCCAAAAGAAGTTACCAAGGAGGAGAAGGGGGGGCCTGGAATCTGACATCTCTCTTTTTCCGTTTTTTCGTATGCAGAGAATTGAGGGAAGGGGGGCTAGCGATGCTCTTGTTTTTTCCTTGCTCTGTGCAAGAGGACAAGCAGACAAGATGGGGGGGGGGGGGCTGCTTTGATAAGGGAGGTAACCAGTAAGACGAGGGATTCAGCAGGTGATGGCACAACAACTGCCTCCGTTCGGGCCAGGGAACTGAGTCGATTGGGTCTTCTTAATGTGACATCAGGATCCAATCCGGGGGCAGTGAAAAAAGGCGTTTGCTTAATGCCTTTGTCGGTCAGAATCCTGGGCGGTGAGAGAAGTCTCTATCTCCTCTTCTTAAAACCCCAAGGCTTATAGACTTCGGAGAGAAGTGGGCACATGGCAGATCTCGAATCAGACAGCAACATGAACAACAACATTATGCTCCTCTTAGGATTGTTGTTCGAGAAGCATATGTATTAGAGGATTCCTGCAATCAATGGAGAATGAGAACCCCCGACGAACTTAAGGGCCGTTTGACTGTACAATTTCGAGGGGAGGCTGGAGAATCGGGAAACGAGGGTGGAAAAGGAGTTACAAGCATCGAGAAGAACCGGGGAAGCACACCTCTAGTTTAGCAGGTATTTTTCCATCTTCGCTTTGTTTGAATCCAAGTGATGGGGGGGAGTCTCTCCCACTCTCCCTCTCCTCCTCATTTCAATTGTGGACGAGGAGACAGACCGAAATAGAGAAATTTTGCATGGTGCAAGACGAAAATACATGCATATCAAATACACAGACACTACAACCAAAACTTGCCGCTAGTCTTCTTGCTTGAGAAGCAGAGTGGAACTCTGTAATCAATTGTCCTCATTGTGTGCCATGGGCTTGAAGGAGGGTAGATATTCCCAAAATTTAGGTGAAGAGTAATCTGTACAAGAAATCAGAGTATGCCGCTACTACTTCTGGTTCGTTGGGGCTTGGCATTTCGGTCGGCCTAGTGCAGATGTTTGCAGCTATCACTGTTCATCACTACCTCAGAGTGATTCGAAAATCTGTATTTTTGCTTCTATTCTCCAAAGCAACTGTTTTCCATACAAATGTAGTGAATAAGGCTTACCAATGCAAAACACATCTTTCTACTTCTGGGAACAGCGGGTTGATTCCTGCTCAGCCTGGTTTAGTTTCGAGGGGCATGGCTTTGAAGGAGACTAGTGCATGACTCAATATTCACCTAACACAAGCATAATACAAGTCTACTACAACGGGTGGTACCCGCGCATCTCTTAGTGTAACAGTCTACAAAGATGCCTCCAACTACACTAGTCAATCCGAGTCCTCATGGGAATGAAACATTTTTAGTGTCAGATATAGGAGAGAAGCATTCTTATCAAGTAGAGGTGAGTCGACTACAGGATCTAATGGTACACAGTCTGTATAGTCACAAAGAAGTGTTTTGAGGAACTGATCAGCAATGCAAGTGATCCACTGGATAAGTTGAGGTTTTTAAGCACAACAGATCCAAACCTATTGGGTGTGGAAGCTAAATTTGCATTAAGGATTCGAGCTCGTACTGATAGGAAAATGCTCATTATCACAGACCCTGGAATTGGAATGGCCAAAGAAGGATTAATCAATAGCCTCGACACCATTGCACAGAGTGATATAGCTAACTTTGTAAAAGTACTCAAGGAAAATAAGGGACTTGCTGGAGCAAATAATCTCATTTGAGCCCTAAATCTAAGAAGCAGCGGGTCTGGGAGGCTGAAGCAGACAGAACCTCTTTTATTATTTAAGAAGAGATGAACCCTGAGTTTATTATTCAAAGGGGAATGTCAGTCATTCTGTACTTGAAGGAAGAGGCACACCAATTTACTTGCATTATTCTTCCACAGATTTTTCACGTCACCTAAGGAGTTCCAGTCTTCTTCTTCTGTTTGTTGCTTTTCTTCTTTGCTGCTCAGAACAACTAAACAGTGATACTAGTTTCACGTTCGCTTTGAAGTTTGGCTGTCCGCGTAGGCTTGCAGGTCATCTGATTCTCACAGATATGAGGTCATGGGTATGGAGAAGGAGCATGAGAGCCACGTGTACCTGGCTAAGCTTGCTGAGCAAGCTGAATGCTACGATGACATGGTGGATGCTATGAAGAAGATTGCGAGCTTAATGTTGAGCTTTCCGTAGAGGAAAGAAATTTACTCCCTAATGGCTACAAAAAAATCTTATGCTCGTCGGGCATCTCGGAGGATTCTGTCTGCAACAGAACACAAAGAGGAGGCTTGGGCTATGATTAACGGAACTACCCGTCTGCAATGTTATCTTTTGAAATTCTTTAATTGCTAGACATGTTCAACATGGCTTTATGGAGGAAGGTTTAGACTGCTTGGTGAAAATAAAATCTGATGAGCTGCACCTTCAAAAAGATGCAGTGTAGCTCTATTGTGTCAAGCCTGTTTACACTTCAGTCATTTGACAAAGCATGTGCAAGACTAGAGTGCATTGAAGCTGCCAGACAAATCCACATCATCATTATTCTAGAGGATCATGAAACTGTGTGTGAGTGAAGGAGGGCTGTGGGAAGGTGAGTGTGTAAGAGTGGGTGCATGAGAGAAAAAGGACTCGAGAGAACGATAGTGCGTACGTACAAGTGTGTGTTAGATAGTGAAATTGAAGGTACATTAGGGGCTCAAGCAATGCAAGTCAATTAGTTTGAGGTGATTTGAGCACACCATAAGCATAAGTGGGCATCTTTTCCCTTGGACTAAGAGGTAAACATTTTGGTACGGTTGCCGGGAAACTTATGAGCTAGTGCATAGCCATAAGAAAAATCCATTTTGAGATAATTGTGGGCTCTAGGTAATCCAAGTAGACCGATTCCGAGGGATTAAACCAAATAAAGTCTCGTAAAATCATCTTTTCCTGCGGCGTTAGAGCCGTTTCATTTGGTGCGTTTGCCGGGAATAGCTTGGTACGTCTCTATAAGAGAGTGTCATAGGTTCGCCTAGCGCCACAGGTTGGCCGAGCTTGCGGACCCCAAGATCTAGTACATGAGCGAGGGGAGCTCATCGTCAGGAGCAACACAAACTCAAAGAGAGGAACGCGCTCAGAGAAGAGCCCTTGAAAGAGAAAGGAGAAGGTGGGAACCGCCAGGTGAGTGGACCTCGATTGGTTCAAAGAAATCGGTCAAAAACGTGTACTCCCGTAGGAGGGTCGCGAATCAAGTACGACAATTTGAAGGAGGGATCCTGAAGCCACGTGTGCTAAATTTTTGGGATCGAAGTGATATCGACATCACACCTCTGTTCGAAATGGCTCAGCGGATTTCAGTTCACTTGGGGGACTTCACCAAGTTTTCAGGTACTTGGGACGAAGATCCGGATAGTTTTATCCAGTTGTTTGAGGTTACTTGTGAGGCCAATGACGTAGTTGACCAGGATCAAAGGTTGAGAATTTTTCCGGCTATTCTCCGTGATGAGGCAGCCAATTGGTATGGGAATCTGACACCACAAGAGCGTGGAACTTATCAGATGCTCAAGGAAGCCTTCTTGGCAAAGTTTCGACGACAGGGCTTCCAAGATAGATTGGCCCAACAAATGGATTATTTGCGACAAGGAGTCAATGAGAGCATCGACAACTATATTCAGAGAATGGAAACGTTGGTAAGAAAGATGGGCGTGAATGCCCGGAACGATGAGACATTGAAACGAAGATTCATTTCGGGATTGAGAGATCCTACGGCACAGCAGCATATCAGCCTGACAAGACCTGCGACCTTAATGGATGCTAAAGAGCAAGCGAGGCTTTGGGAGGAAGTACAATTATGTCAACAAAGAAAGATGGAACTCTTATACGAGCCAATGGGAGGCCCAGGAAACATACCAATGAAGGATCCGGGCCAAGGAAGTCCTGCATTGACGACGCCAGCTTTTGTAGCCGCCACTAGCACGCCAGTCGAGGTAAAACCTGCGCTAAATGAAGAACGAATATTGGAATTGGTCACGCAGGCTATAAAAGCTGCCACGATAACTCAAGAGACATACACAGTAAAACCTGAGGTAACTACGAACCCGAATCAAGTGTTTTGATCAAATACATGGTGTGGGAAGTGCCATGGTTACGGCCATTTGGCTTCAGAATGCCCTACAGTCTCGAGAGTATTCACAGATAGATCGCCACCTAGGATGCGTTGTACTTTTTGTGGAAGAACAAATCACACAGAGGACCGATGTTACAACAAGAGAGCCTATGAAGAAAGGACCATGAAATCAGGAGATACAAGAGAAAGACCTTACACGGGATTGCCCGCTCAAAGTGTACCACCTACATCTCGTTGGGAAAACAGACCGACTTATGGATATGGTGCTCAGGGTCAAGGAGGAGACTATCCAAGAGGAGCCGCGCGTGATCAAAGAAGAGATGGTCCAATCCAGTGCTGGAGGTGTCATGGCTTTGGCCATACTCAATCTAGATGTCCAAACGAAAAGAAGCCAATCGATTATACTCCATTATGTAGGTACTGTAGTGGGGAGGGCCACTTTGATGAGGATTGTCCAAAACGCAGGGCTGCCGCCGGCAAGGAAAAAGGACCAGTAGGGTCCTCGAACTATGTTGATACTGAGATGCATCCCACATCAAGAGCTCAAGAGCACGTTCCTACGATCGGAGTAGTGTTCAAGACGCCGAACCCTCAAGAAGGCTCTAGCTCGTCAATGCACTTTGTGGATGCTTACGAGGCCAAGAAATTACACAAAGATCCAACTGTAGCAGTAGTCACAAGGACTCAAGAGTACTCGAAGAAGAACCCAAGAGGCGAAGGTGAAGAATGGAGTCAAGAGAGGATAGCTGAACACGAAGAGGTAGAAAACCAAGTTGGAGGATTTGTTGAGCAGCAAGAGCTTGAGGATGGGGAAGAGGTTGAGATTCTCCCACCAGTGACCAAGGAGTTCGTGCCGGGCATAGCACCATTCCCTGAAAGATTGAAAGCTCCTAAAATTAGAAAGGAAAGACAAAGTTTGGAAGAAGTGGATATTGTAAAGTTGCTCGCTGACACGGAAGTCACGCTGGACATTGGCACATTGCTAAAATGTTCACCTGTTTATAGGAAACAATTCTACAACGAATATATTAAGAAGCCGAGAAAAGCTCGAGATAAAAATAGACAAGATAAGGATGTCCAAGGAATCATTCAAAGTATTACGACGCAAATTGATTCGAATGCTCCAGCTGTGACGGTCGAAATTAAGGGATATGCAGTCCCTGGTGCTCAGTTAGATAGTGGAGCCGCAGTCAACCTTATGACTGAGTCCATGATGAAAGCCTTAGGCCTCAACCACATGGAAGAAACGCCGATGTCTTTGAGAATGGCGGATCAAACACAAGTGAAGCTTGCAGGTCTTTTGAAGAATGTAAGCACAGTTGTGGGCGGTCTAGAGTTTAAAGTTGATTATCTGATAGTAAGACCAAGGACCTCAGAGGCTACCTTCTCGATCCTACTTGGACGGCCATGGCTGGTGCAAGCCGAATGTGTGCATGACTGGCGCACAGGTTTTATTTCGATAGGGCCAAAGTCTGATCGGATTCAAATACAAGTATCCCCACCCTCGAGCAACAAGAAGAAGACAATAATAGTCGATGAGATGGAAAGGAAAGAGAAGGAGAAAGCAAGGCACGAGATTGCACGAGCTAGGTTTTCCTTGAACACGGATGCCTACAAGAATCTGCTTCAAGACGGGTTCAACTTGCAGCTCTTTAAGAATCAATACACGAAGATGGGAGAGTATCAAAATCCATTACTCTATAACGACGATTCCGATCAGGAGCTGCTAGGATGGTTGACGCACACAAGAGAATTTGAGTGCTACATGTTGAGTATAGACGCAAGTAAAAACAAAGCTACACAATCCCTGGAGAAGGGAATTTCAAGAGAAGAGTTGAAACTAGAGTTAGCTCCGGCGATGGAGGTACAACAGTTGCGAGAAAGAATTAGAATGCTAGAAGCAAAGATTCTAAAGAGAAGTCGAGAATCGGAAAAAGAAGCGAAGAGTAAAACTAAAGTGTCAGAAGCCATTGCAAAAGCTGAACTAAAGAAATTAGGTTCAATCGAAAGAGAACAAAACAATGATTTACTGGCCAACCACGCACGCGTGATCGGAGAGCACATTCCAATCACAGTGTCATCGAGAAATAAGGACTATTCACGAGAAGCTCAGTTGGAAACATGGGAAGTTTTTCCAGAAAAGTTCTTGAGTATAGGGTCAGAGCTACCAGATGGAGTACGAGATTGTATTAAAACGACACTCAAAAATTTTAGCGAGGCCTTTGCATGGTCATATAGTGATCTGAGAGGAATTGATCCCCGAATCTGCCAACATTATATAGACTTGGAAGAAGGCACACGACCGATATGTCAACGACTCAGGCGAACGAATCCAGTCTACTCGGAATTGATCAAGCTGGAATTGACCAAATTATTGGAGGCAGGATTCATATATCCCATCGCATCCAGCGAATGGGTATCACCAATTGTAGTGGTTCCAAAGAAAAATAAGAAAATCCGTATTTGCATAGATTATCAGAAGTTGAATGAGCGCACAAAGAAGGATCATTTTCCCTTGCCATTCACTGATCAAATCTTGGATAGAGTGGCTGGCCATAAGTTGTACTCATTTTTGGATGGTTTCAGTGGGTACAACCAGATCCAAATCCATGAAGAGGATCAATCAAAAACTACTTTCACGACAGAATGGGGTACGTATGCATATCGTGTGATGCCATTTGGATTATGTAATGCACCGGCCACATTCCAGAGAGCAATGATAGCTGCATATCAAGACTACCTGCAGGATTGGATGGAGATATTTCTTGATGACTTTGCAATCAGAGGCGACGATGAAAAAATGATGGAGAGGATCGAAGCAATTTTGAGAAGAAGCATCGAAAAAGGCATCGCATTAAATCCTGAAAAGTGTACATTTGGAGTATGAAGAGGATTGCTCTTGGGACATGTTATTTATGAAAAAGGGATCGCGGTTGATGAGGATAAAGTGGAAAAGATTGGACAACTTCCACCTCCGCAAAATTTGCGACAACTCAGAGGATTTTTGGGCCATGCAAATTATTATCGACGTTTTATATTAAATTTTGCATCCATAGCGGCACCACTGACGACTCTTTTGAGGAAGGACCAACAATACCAGTGGACTGGAGAGTGTCAAGTTGCATTCGACTCGATCAAAGAGAGGTTAATAAATGCACCGATTTTGGTAGCACCTGACTGGACGAGGGAATTTCATGTACATACCGACGCTTCTCATACTGCGGTTGGAGCAGTACTATGCCAAGCCGATGCAAAGAAGTTGGACCATCCTATTTACTATGCAAGTCGCAATTTGAATAGCACTGAGAGGAACTATACGACTACGGAGAAGGAATGTCTCTCGATGATCTTTGCGGTGAACAAATATCGGCATTACTTGATGGGAAAGCATTTCACTTTTTATGTGGATCACGAAGCCCTTAAGTATATCATTAATAAACCAGAACTATCAGGGCGACTGATGAGATGGATGCTACTTCTCCAAGAATTTCAGTTCACAGTGGTAACCACACCAGGCAAAGCACATATATTGGCTGACCATTTATCTCGAATTGTTAATGAGGAGCCAATCTCTGGTGTGCCCGACGATGCTCCTGATGGGCATCTATTCCAGGTGGAAGCTAAAATACCTTGGTATGCCGACTTGGTGAATTTCTTGTGCACTACTAAATATCCGCCAAGAGCAAGCAAGAGAGAGAAGCAAAAGCTGTTAGCATTGGCAAAGTACCATAGCATCATTGGGGGGCAACTCTATCGATATTTTGTTCATGAGAGCATTTATCGGAGGTGTCTCGAGGAAGAAGAGGCAAATCTAGTGTTGAGGGCTTTGCATGACGAACCTTGCGGTGGACATTTTGTTGGTGAATTGACGGCAAGGAAGATTTTATTAGCCGGGTATTGGTGGCCAACGCTATTCAAAGACTCACACACATACTGTAAGAAATGTGACAAATGCCAACGAATGGGAAAACCCACATTATCACATGCTGCTCCTCTTACGCCGGTGTTGGCTCTTAAGCCGTTTGAGAAATGGGGAATTGATTTTGTGGGGCCTATTGATCCTCCCTCACGACGAAGATCCAATAGGTATATCTTGGTCTGTACTGATTATGTTACCAAGTGGGTGGAAGCCAAAGCTCTGAAGACTGACCGAGCTGTTGATGTAGCGAAATTTCTGTATGAGAAAATTATCACTCGATTCGGATGCCCGTTGGAAATAGTAAGTGATAGAGGGACACATTTTGTCAACGAACTGATCGACGAATTAATGGAATTATACAAGATCAAACATAGAAAAAGCACTCCATATTATCCGAGGGCAAATGGACAAGTGGAGGTCACCAACAAAATCCTTGAACAAATTCTAACAAAGACAGTAGTTGTGCATAGGCGAGACTGGGATGAGAGACTTTTGGAAGCTTTGTGGGCGTATAGAACATCGTACCGAGTGACGACAAAGAGCACTCCGTTCTCTCTAGTATATGGCGAGGAAGCCATCTTTCCCATTGAAAAAGAAGTTCCAACATTAAGAGTGGCCATCGAAGCCAGGTTGGGCGAGGAAGAGTCATTGAAGGAAAGGTACATACAACTGGTCAAGCTGGAAGAAAAGAGACTTATTGCACAGCAAAGTCTGGAAGCTATTCAGAAGAGACGTAAGGAGAGGCATGACAAGAATCTCAAAACCTATGTGATTCAAGAAGGGGATTTGGTGCTAGTTTACGATAGTAAATACTATAAATTCCCAGGGAAGTTACAGATGGGCGGGACCGTTTACGATGGGCGGGACCGTTTACAATGGGCGGGACCGTTTAAGGTGGTGGAACTCAATTCCAATGGCTCCATGCAAATTCAAGATTTAGGAGAAGAATATGCTCCCGTGAAGGTTAACGCGCTTCGAGTTAAACCATATTTCAAGTGATATTAGGACGGGAGAAGCCAGACGAGATCCAAACGAGAAGAACTTAGTAGATTCCTTGTACATACATGTATAGTTATATATATATATATATATATGCGCATATGTAAGCTATGATTTGTGTGTCATAAATATCCTTCCTTGCTAGTTCAAGAATTTTGGACTTCTAATATTTTTTGTGTTATGCAGAGACTGTTAAAGCCTAAGTAACAAATTGGCAGATCAGATTACGCAACTCTACTTGTACGAGCTAAGGATATACTTCTCGGACCAAACGTTCGCTCGCATGGACATAGATGTCGACGACTTTGAGACAGAATACGATGTTGAGGAAGCGCATTGGCTGGTATGCTTTATAAACCAGGGTTTGGGTGTTGCATTTTACATTGAGTGTTTTGAGGAATACCTAGCTCGACATGTAGGATGGGTGGGAGATCGATACTACTAGTTTGATCCTTTGAGGGAAATGCCTAACGAGGAAAACGATATCACATGGGCTTGGGCAGATGTGCTAACGCTAGGAAGTGATGACGAAGCTCCCGAAGTTGAGCCTGACTCGCCTTAGAGAAGTGATCGGGATGCGAGTACGATGTGAGACTACATGAGACATTTCGGAGACTCACATTCTAGGACACCTAGGGATAGGTATACGAGGGACTAAGGCATAGCTGGTTGTAGTTACCAAGTGAAAAGTGGAATCGATGAATACATATGTAGTGTCTGTAATTGAGAGAATGGAGTGAAGAGGTGGTTGATCTGTCAAAGGCTAGAGTGTATATGTTTGCATGTATGTGTGGGAACAGTGGGAAAAGTCCCTTTCTTCCTCTCCCTAATTCTCAGGACTTGGGTGAACTAATTAATTATGAAAAGAAAAACGAAAAAAGAAAAGAAAAGAAAAAGAAAGTGTGTTGTGTGATCGTACCAATGTGCTATGGTGGGCTAGTAGGTGGGTGGATTTATCCTCGCCGGGTGGTTAGGACCACGAGCCGCAGCTAGTTTCGCCATAGGCTTGGGATGTATGTGATTGTGTCTTAGCTACGCGCCATGGCGGGTTGGTAGGTGGGTGGAGCCATCGTGGCTGGGTAGTCACGACCACGAGCTGCATCCAGCTTCGTTATGGGCTAGCTGATATATGTTATGTGTTATCATTGTCTGTTTGTGTGTTGTGCGCTGCATTGCGTTGGTAGATGGGTGGAATCAACCTGATCGGGTGGTCAGGTCCACGAATCGCATCCAGTGTCAATGTAGGCCAACGTGTGATTAAAATAAAATTTTCATATGAAGTTATTCCCCACTCCTGAGGGGGAGAGAGAGAGAGGAGAGGGCGATGATCGCCTGGAAGGGAATGTTAGTTGCTTGTGTGATTGGTATGTGTTGGCTCGCGACAGATCGGCCCACTTTGAATCAACATTCTTGAAGGCACGGAGACTCTATATGTATTTATGGATGAGGCTTTAGCGAGGTAATGTAACGGTATTGCTTTATAACTTGTGTGCTCTATCTGAGGGTTTTTCTAGTGTGTGGGACACTCTAGGGTTCTGATGTATGTCTTCACTTGTACTCGAGTTCGATGATTTTTGTAGGACGACGATGGGGATTCTTTGGGAACGTCTAGTCATGGAATGATTGTACATAGCGAATAGTAGATGCAATAATGGAGTGTGCATTTTGGGTAATTTTGCATCTCCGATTGTGTTCATTTCGGTTGTTGTTGGTTATTTCGGTATTTTCTTTTATGTTTTCGTAATGGTAGTTGCATGTGTAAAACATGGAAAGGCGTGCATGTATTATTTTGGTTGAGACCATTTTTCATAATGGAATGCATGAGCGAATTGATGCATCGCTAAAATGGGATTGCGTATATGTGCATGTTCTTAGATCATTTTGGAAGTGATTGATTTGTATGTATTCATGAGTGATTTTTTGAGCACTAATAGCTTCGATGAGTGCAGGTTCAGTGGAAGTGACGGCTCGATTAAAAGGTATGTAAACCAATTGAAAATTGACATGTTCATGGCTGTTTGGATTAGATTGCAGCAAAAGTGGCTCGTCGAGGACGACTTCGCAAATAAGAAGAGGGAAGTATGTTAGCTCAGAAAATGGTTGGTTTTTATGCACTAATGTGGATCTATTTGGCAGGAAATTATTTTTGATTTTAGAGCTTTTGGCATCAAGTCTTTGGAATTCGACGAAGGAAAACACTAAGTGGACTTTGACGACAATGCTCCAAACAATTACATCAATATCCTGGAAGTGTCAACTAATGTTATTGATCAAGACATCAACACCATCCTTGTTAAGAGGGGTGGTTTGGCTGGCGAAAGCAAATCCCAGTCTTTGCAAAAGCAGGATTTCGTGCAATAGCTCCAGACATGTGTGGCTATGGATGAGGAAAAAATTTCGAAGGATAAAAGATCAGAAATGAGAGCACGAAAAAATGCATTGCGAAAGGCTTCTAGGAGCAGTTTGGTGAAGGAGCTTGCAAGTGAGTTGGAAGGCCGACCTGAAGAAATTAGAGAGTTTGTTGGGTATGAAAGCAAAGAAATGTCCCGAGAATTGGCTCGTCTAGAGGCTCGTGCACGTAAGGAAGAGGACTTGTTTGCACGTGTGCCACTATCTAAAATGGAAAAGAAAAGAATTAAACATCTCAAGAAGTCTAGGAATGGTTTGATGGGGATGCTTGATGATTTTGATGATGATAATTCTTATCTGGTCAATGCGGAGGAGAGTAAACATGGTGGAGTCTTATCACATGAACCACACTCATCTATCTCACAAGCGGACATCCATCTAAGGAAACCAAAGAAGACAACAAAATTCAAGAAAGCAGGAGGGAACATGAAATTCAAAAGTGGAAAGGCAAGGAAGTAAAGTGGTTTTGTACGATTGAGCAACAGGTTTTGGAGTTTTCCAGGTTACAGAAATCATTTAAACCTGATGTCACACGCCATTGTTGCGGTCATGTGGCCTTCGACCTAATCAACTGACGTTGAAGCTTTCTATCTTGTCATTACACTTGGGGCTGGCAAAAAGGAAGTTGCCCAAATTAGTGTGGCTGCCAGGGATAAGGTCGCCCACGTAAGGTGCTGTACAAAGAGTGGTTGCCAAGCTGCCCTCACCATAAATGCGAAGGTCAGCCAATTTCCGAGATATGCAAGTGCGAGAAGTTCACCCAATTTAGGAGGTATACAGGTGTGCAGTCGCCCATGTGCAACAAGTTCTGGTCGTCCAGGAGCTGCTAGAGTGGCCCACAAGGTCAGAGGTGTATCAGCAGGAGAGTGCATCCAAAAGAAGTTACCAAGGAGGAGAAGGGGGGGCCTGGAATCTGACATCTCTCTTTTTCCGTTTTTTCGTATGCAGAGAACTGAGGGAAGGGGGGCTAGCGATGCTCTTGTTTTTTCCTTTCTCTGTGCAAGAGGACAAGCAGACAAGATGGGGGGGGGCTGCTTTGATAAGGGAGGTAACCAGTAAGACGAGGGATTCAGCAGGTGATGGCGCAACAACTGCCTCCGTTCGGGCCAGGGAACTGAGTCGATTGGGTCTTCTTAATGTGACATCAGGATCCAATCCGGGGGCAGTGAAAAAAGGCGTTTGCTTAATGCCTTTGTCGGTCAGAATCCTGGGCGGTGAGAGAAGTCTCTATCTCCTCTTCTTAAAACCCCAAGGCTTATAGACTTCGGAGAGAAGTGGGCACATGGCAGATCTCGAATCAGACAGCAACATGAACAACAACATTATGCTCCTCTTAGGATTGTTGTTCGAGGAGCATATGTATTAGATGATTCCTGCAATCAATGGAGAATGAGAACCCCCGACGAACTTAAGGGCCGTTTGACTGTACAATTTCGAGGGGAGGCTGGAGAATCGGGAAACGAGGGTGGAAAAGGAGTTACAAGCATCGAGAAGAACCGGGGAAGCACACCTCTAGTTTAGCAGGTATTTTTCCATCTTCGCTTTGTTCGAATCCAAGTGATGGGGGGGAGTCTCTCCCACTCTCCCTCTCCTCCTCATTTCAATTGTGGACGAGGGGATAGACCGAAATAGAGAAATTTTGCATGGTGCAAGACGAAAATACATGCATATCAAATACACAGACACTACAACCAAAACTTGCCGCTAGTCTTCTTGCTTGAGAAGCAGAGTGGAACTCTGTAATCAATTGTCCTCATTGTGTGCCATGGGCTTGAAGGAGGGTAGATATTCCCAAAATTTAGGTGAAGAGTAATTTGTACAAGAAATCAGAGTATGCCGCTACTACTTCTGGTTTGTTGGGGCTTGGCATTTCGGTCGGCCTAGTGCAGATGTTTGCAGCTATCACTGTTCATCACTACCTGAAGTGATTCGAAAATCTGTATTTTTGCTTCTATTCTCCAAAGCAATTGTTTTCCATACACATGTAGTGAATAAGGCTTACCAATGCAAAACACATCTTTCTACTTCTGGGAACAGCGGGTTGATTCCTGCTCAGCCTGGTTTAGTTTCGAGGGGCATGGCTTTGAAGGAGACTAGTGCATGACTCAATATTCACCTAACACAAGCATAATACAAGTCTACTACAACGGGTGGTACCCGCGCATCTCTTAGTGTAACAGTCTACAAAGATGCTTCCAACTACACTAGTCAATCCGAGTCCTCATGGGAATGAAACATTTTTAGTGTCAGATAGGAGAGAAGCATTCTTATCAAGTAGAGGTGAGTCGACTACAGGATCTAATGGTACACAGTCTGTATAGTCACAAAGAAGTGTTTTGAGGAACTGATCAGCAATGCAAGTGATCCACTGGATAAGTTGAGGTTTTTAAGCACAACAGATCCAAACCTATTGGGTGTGGAAGCTGAATTTGCATTAAGGATTCGAGCTCGTACTGATAGGAAAATGCTCATTATCACAGACCCTGGAATTGGAATGGCCAAAGAAGGATTAATCAATAGCCTCGACACCATTGCACAGAGTGATATAGCTAACTTTGTAAAAGTACTCAAGGAAAATAAGGGACTTGCTGGAGCAAATAATCTCATTTGAGCCCTAAATCTAAGAAGCAGCGGGTCTGGGAGGCTGAAGCAGGCAGAAGCTCTTTTATTATTTAAGAAGAGATGAACCCTGAGTTTATTATTCAAAGGGGAATGTCAGTCATTCTGTACTTGAAGGAAGAGGCACACCAATTTACTTGCATTATTCTTCCACAGATTTTTCACGTCACCTAAGGAGTTCCAGTCTTCTTCTTCTGTTTGTTGCTTTTCTTCTTTGCTGCTCAGAACAACTAAACAGTGATACTAGTTTCACGTTCGCTTTGAAGTTTGGCTGTCCGCGTAGGCTTGCAGGTCATCTGATTCTCACAGATATGAGGTCATGGGTATGGAGAAGGAGCATGAGAGCCACGTGTACCTGGCTAAGCTTGCTGAGCAAGCTGAATGCTACGATGACATGGTGGATGCTATGAAGAAGATTGCGAGCTTAATGTTGAGCTTTCCGTAGAGGAAAGAAATTTACTCCCTAATGGCTACAAAAAAATCTTATGCTCGTCGGGCATCTCGGAGGATTCTGTCTGCAACAGAACACAAAGAGGAGGCTTGGGCTATGATTAACGGAACTACCCGTCTGCAATGTTATCTTTTGAAATTCTTTAATTGCTAGACATGTTCAACATGGCTTTATGGAGGAAGGTTTAGACTGCTTGGTGAAAATAAAATCTGATGAGCTGCACCTTCAAAAAGATGCAGTGTAGCTCTATTGTGTCAAGCCTGTTTACACTTCAGTCATTTGACAAAGCATGTGCAAGACTAGAGTGCATTGAAGCTGCCAGACAAATCCACATCATCATTATTCTAGAGGATCATGAAACTGTGTGTGAGTGAAGGAGGGCTGTGGGAAGGTGAGTGTGTAAGAGTGGGTGCATGAGAGAAAAAGGACTCGAGAGAACGATAGTGCATACGTACAAGTGTGTGTTAGATAGTGAAATTGAAGGTACATTAGGGGCTCAAGCAATGCAAGTCAATTAGTTTGAGGTGATTTGAGCACACCATAAGCATAAGTGGGCATCTTTTCCCTTGGACTAAGAGGTAAACATTTTGGTACGGTTGCCGAGAAACTTATGAGCTAGTGCATAGCCATAAGAAAAATCCATTTTGAGATAATTGTGGGCTCTAGGTAATCCAAGTATACCGATTCCGAGGGATTAAACCAAATAAAGTCTCGTAAAATCATCTTTTCCTGCGGCGTTAGAGCCGTTTCACGCGTTCATTAGTCATACGCAAGTCAAACAAGCTTTTAGGAAAGGTTATAACTCATGTATTGTCTTTTTGAAGAATATAACTGATTATACACATACACTTCCAAGTGCCCATAAGTCATTTATGGACACCTATAAGGATCGTTTTATGGCTAATTTTCCTTCTGCAATACCACCTTCTAGGGGATCTCTTGACCATAGGATTGATTTGATTCCTGGTAGCTCTCCTCCTCATAAAGCACCTTATAGGCATGGACCTTTACACCAAAATGAAATAGCTAGATAGGTTAAAGATTTACTCAACAAAGGACTAATACGGTTTAGCTCTTCTTCTTTTGGAGCCCCTATTCTTTTAGTTGAAAAGAAGAACAAGACGTATAGAATATGCATTGATTATAGAGCACTTAATAAACTTACCATTAAGAATAGGTATTCTATCCCTAGGATAAATGACTTGCTAGATAAACTTCGTGGAGCTTGTGTCTTCAGTAGAATCGACCTCAAATCTGGGTATCATCAGATAAGAATGACATCGCATGACATTTATAAAACTGCTTTTAGAACTCAACATGGCCACTTTGAATTCATGGTAATGCCTTTTGGACTTACCAATGCACCCGCCACCTTTGCACGTATGATGAATAATATTTTCCTTGAATACCAAGACTTCGTTCTTGTCTTCTTTGATGATATACTTATTTATAGTAGGAATGACATTGAACATGAAACTCATTTAGCAATAATCTTTGATTTGTTACATAAAAATAAACTTTATGCTAATTCTGAAAAGAGTTGTTTCTTCCAAAATGAGATAGAGTATCTTGGACGTATCATCTCTAGTCAAGGCGTTCATGTAGATCCCGAGAAGATTAAAGTAATTGAAGAATGGCCTAAACCTCAATCAGTGAATGATGTCCGTTTGTTTTTAGGATTAGCTAGCTTTTATCAAAAGTTCATGGAAGGTTAAATGGATTTTTAATGTTTTAAATGTCCGGAAGGTTTTAATGTGGTTGTGTTTGATCTAGCAGGTGAAGAAGCATGAGGGCGTGGATACAAGTGGATGCGCGTAAATAAATAAATTCAAAGACTAAATTGAAGACTTCTAAAATAGTTATATTTAGGTTTATCTTGTTGTAAAAGTAGTGGTTCACTTTAGAAAGTGACGCCTTTTGTAAATAAAGTAGTTTTTCCTAAAAGACGCTTCTAAAAGCGACGGCCCTCATGTAATTTCTATTTTCAGGATGTAATAGAAATAAACCTATAAATATGTGTACTCTAAGAGACTCGTCCATCAAAGTACACGGGGGGAGATTTCACCCAATATCGCGTCGATTGTTTCTCTGTTTTCGTCTTCTTTCTACCTCTGTGTGTGTGCGCTGAAGAACCTAATAACACAAAGTTTGACTGATTTTGTCACAAAAATGAAGGACTGTGTAGATCAACTTGAAAGCATTGGAGAAGTCATTGAAGAAGAGCAAATAGTGAGAAAAGTAATCATTGGAATCAAAGCAAATGATAAATGGGAAGCTTTCACCACAACAATGGACCTATACATGGACATGTAGGTTCCTGACTTCAACACCTTCATGGGACAATTGTTCGCACATTAAGCTTATGAAGAATGGAGATAGCTCAAAAGGTAACCAATTTGCTTCCCTATATACAAATAAGAACAAGATTAAAGATAGCAAAGGGAAAGGTAAAAGATCTGATGATGAAGGTAGTACCTCTCAAGCAAACTTTGTAGGTAGAGGTACAGGTTCAAGAGGAAGAGGCAGAGGAGGTAGACAAGGCAGGGGGAGATTTCAAAGCTCCTCTCCATGTGTTGTATGTGGCCTAACTAATCATACAATTTAGAATTGTTTCAAGAACCCTAGAAATCAGAGAGGACGAGGCTTCAATAGAGGAGGCTATGGAAGTGCAAGAGGCAGATCAAATAACTTCAATGGATACAACAACAACAAATTCAACAATAAAAATAATCAAGGAGGATGTAGAGGAAGAAGAGATTACAAAAATTGCAATGAAGAGCAAACTCAAGAGGAATCACTTCTCTTGATGGACATGACCATGAAGCAAGGTAAAGCAGACGAGCATGTATTTTATATAGATTTTGGTTGTTCAAATCATGTAGCAGGGAATGTGGCTCTACTCTTAGACTTAGAGGATCCAAGAAATAGACATGAGATTCAAACAGGAGATGACACTAGGCACTCCATGAAAAAGATTGGAAATGTGAAGACTCCAGATGGGAACATAAATCTACTTAGCAATTGATTGTATTTACCAACTATAACAAAGAATCTCATAAGTGTTGGGAAAATTGTAGAGAAAGGATTGTAGGCAAGGTTCACAAGGAATGGAGCCTTTGTTGAAGCTCCACAACATGGATTCAAGTGCTTGTTAGCTTGGGAAATAACATAAACAATCCTTCATGAAGAAATCATACATTCATGGTGACTTGTTGGAGCTAGTCCACACAGATGTCTAGGGACCTAGCAAGGAGCCATCAATTTCAGGATCTAAGTACTATGTATCCTTTATTAATGATTGTAGCAGATGGACCATCCTACATTTTATGAAGCATAAGGATGGTCTTCTCATGTTTCAAAACGTATCTTACCCTTGTTGAAAATCAAATAGGTAAAACCCTATCTCATCAATAGACTCCCATCAAAAGCATTGGATGTGATGACACCCTATGAAGCATGGAATAGAAGAAGACCTAGCCTTGATCATTGAAGGATATTTGGATGCATAGCTTATGCACATATCCATCTCAAATCAGAGGTAAAATTGATCCTAAAGGAGATAAATGTGTGTTCATTGGATATGAATTAAATAAAAAAAGGTACATTCTATATTATCCAAGCACTAAAGGATTTATTGTTAGTATAAATGTTGTCTTTGATGAGAACAACTCTTGGTTTGAAGATGATTGTAGTAAAGTCAAGTTACCTTATGACCTAGAGGAGGAATTCCCAACATTGCACAAGGGAAGTGATCGAAGTACCTCTCCAACTCACTAACTCTCTGAAAATGCACGTCGTGATACCATTTACAGTAGTAAGCACAAATTCAAACTTTTCTTTGAGCTCTAAACTCCGAACTCCAAATATGGCCAATAGCACATTTGTTTTTCAAAGCTCTCGATGAGATGCATCTAATGGTGGTATTTTTAGTTGAACTGACAAACATACTTCGAGTTTTGAGCAAAATAGTGAATGGAGGGAAACACCAACACCTACTCCATAACTCGTTATGGTTCACAAACACACTACAGTACCTCACAAGCAATGGGAAGGGATAGACAATAGTCTCCTACACACACACATTTTAAGCATTGCACACACACAAAAGCTCTTGGAGAAGAAGAAAATCAGCAGGAAAGAGGCAAATTTGAAATGCTCCTTCAATTTTCACAATGGCAAAAAGTTCTTTACAAGATTCACCAAGTGACTTATATACATGTGCCCCAAAATTGGTCCTTTCACACAAGAGTCCGTCACTTTTTATTGGAAAACTCTAATTTCCTAATATATTACAAGGATTATGTTACAATGATTGGGGATTATGCATCTAGAGGACACCTCTAGTACATTTACATGGCTTCAAGGAATTTTTATAGGGATTTGAAGAAGAAAATCTGTGCCCATAATTTGAAAATTTTTGGGACTCTCTTTTATGTGCTTCTTTACTCTGCAACACTCTCCCCCTCTTTGTCTCTATTGTCCCTTGACAGGCTTTTGCTTCTTTGTCTGAAGCTTGCTCATAGTTCTTTAATACATGCACCCACTGGTTGAAGAAGCGGTTAGGATTGTCAATGAATTTGTTACCTTATCCGATCTAAGTACTATGCTTCTGTTCTCCCCTTGGTATTCCTTACATTCACTGCTACAGTCATACAAAAATCAACATTTGAAGGTTCAAAAGGTGAAAGCTTAAAGGGAAAGCTTGAGAAGGAGAGCTGAAGCTATCAAGAAGATCAAAAGGAACTTCATTCAAAGTAAAGGTACACTTATTCCTCATAAACCTTGAAGAATTTAATACATAGGTGAAGAAAGGATGGGAGATTCTCTTCAGATAGAGAAATTGGATAGAGAAAACTATCCAGCTTGGTAAATGAGGATGGAATCTCATCTCATGAGCAAAGACATGATAGGTTACATCACTGGTGAAGAATAAAAACCAGAATTCAGAGATCCTAGTGTTCCAACTAGGGATGAACTCTTAGATTTGAAGACTTGGATGAAGAAAGATGCTCAAGCAAGGAGCATTACCTACATGGGAGTCAATGAATACTTGCTAACTCATATAAGAGGACTTGAAAGTGCAAGTGACATATGGAATGCTTTGGAGGAGCATTTCCAAAATACTACAAATTCAAGGAAGGCATCTTTATGGGTACAGTTCACTACATTCAAAAAGAAAGCTTCTCAATCCATTTCTGATTATGTAACAAGGATGAGGGACATTGCAGATGCATTAGGAGCAGTTGATGAAGATATTGAGGAGGATAAATTGGTAAGGCAAATCCTCACAGGTTTGAGAGGAGATGAGAAATGGAAGCCATTAATTTTGTCTACTGAATTCTCACTAGATCATTACACTCCTGATTTAAATCAGTTGCTAGGACATATGCTAACTTTTGAGCAGGATGTCAAAGGTGATTTTCATAAGAGTACAAGTCAAGCAATGTATTCAAAGGACAAGAAGAAGAATAGCAAAGGTAAACAACAATTAAATGAAGAAGAAGGTACAACTAGCCATGCCAACTTCCTAAGAGGAAGAGGAGGGGGCAAAGGTAGAGGAAGAGGCAGAAGCAATAAAGATGGAGCCAAAGCTTGCTGGATTTGTGGTAAGAAAAATCATTTAGCTCATGATTGTTGGCATAATAATCAGAATAATGTAGGATATAATCAGAACTTTAATTCAAGAGGAAGAGGTGGTAGAAACCAAAGAGATAATTTCAAAGGAAGAGGTAGTAGAGGTTACTTTGGAAGAAATGCAGGGAGAGGATTCCAAAGTCAATCCTACAAAAATACCTACCACAATTATGCTTCAGATCAGAAGGAGGATTCAACTTTGATTATGAATGCAACTTGTGAAAGACAAAGTGAAGACCAAAGAGTCTTCTAGATTGACTCAGGGTGTAGCAATCATCTGAGTGGTAATATAGCCTGGATGATTTGGAGAATAAGGTAACTAATCATGTAGTTCAAACAGGTGATAATACAAAGCACAATGTGAAGTCAACTGGATCAGTGAAGGCCAAAGATGGAAGTACTCTTTTGAGTAAGGTTTTGTATGTTCCTACAATTCCAAAGAATCTAATAAGTGTAGGGCAAATTGTTGAAAAAGGTTATGAAGTAAGGTTCACTAACGATGGAGTTTTTGTGGAAGATCCTAGCAATGGGTATAAACAAATTGTTTCAGGGAAGAAAGAAGGAAGACTCTTCACATTGAAGATTCAAGGTAATGTTGGTCATGCCTTGTTTACTTATGGAGGACATAACATCTCTAAGTTAGATCTTTGACATAAAAGGCTTGGACATTTCAATGAAAGAGGTATTAAGGATATGGTTAACAATGGTTCAGCGCTTGGATTGCCTGATGTTGCAGGTCAACATATGACATATAGATGTGAGGCATGTCAATTAGGTAAGGCTCATAAGCCATCATATTCTAAGCATGGTTTCATGTATTGAGAGAAGCTTGAGTTGGTACACACAAATGTGTGGGGACCATCAAAGGATTTTAGTATAAATGGTTCAAGATATTATGTGATTTATGTTGATGATGCTACCAAGTGGATCACTATATATGTGATCAAAGATAAATAAGAGGTATTCAATACATTTAAACATTATCATGTGTATGCAGAACGAATCACAGGTCAGAAGTTGAAGAGACGAAGGTCAGATGGAGGGGGCGAGTATTTCTCTAATGAGTTCAATGATTACTTATGGAATGCAGGTATAAAAAGGGAAGTTACTTGCAGGTACTCTCCTCAACAAAATGGTGTAGCAGAAAGGAGAAATAGAACTCTTGTTGAGTTTGCAAGATCAATCCTGAAGGAGAAAAATTGTCCAAATTATTTGTGGGCTGAGGCTATAAATACAGCTACATACTTGGTTAATAGGCTACCATGTAAAGCTTTGTAGGGTATGACACCATATGAAGCTTGGTGGGGTAATAGATCTACCTTAATCATTGCAAAGTATTTAGATGTTTGGCTTATGCATATGTGCCATCTCAGTTGAGGCATTAATTGGAACCTAAAGCTGAAAAGTATGTGTTCATTGGATATGATGATAAGCAAATGGGTTTTAGGTTGTGGAGTCCATCCACAAAGCAATTCCTTGTATCAAAGGATGTTACATTTGATGAGCAAGGTACTTGGTATGCAGGTACAATCAATAATCATGCAGATGATGGAGGAGTTTTGAATCAGAAGAAAGGTAAATCAAAGGTTCAAATATTTGATGAAGAAGAGAACAATGAAGTACAAGTTGAAGTTGAAGAAGTGCCAAGGTTTGATCCAAAATGTGATGAACCAGAAACTTCAAGAAGTGGAGAACTTAGAGGGTCATCAAGACATAAATGGCAACCTACAAGGTATAGCTATGATACTTCTTTTTTTGCTACTAAAGATTATGCTTACATGGTGAGAGCAAATGAAGACCCTTCTACATATGAAGAGGCAAAAGGTAAGGAAAATTGGGCGAAAGCTATGCAGGAAGAGTATGATGCATTGATGGAGAATGAGACATGGATTTGGTTCCTAAACCTAATAGTCAGAAGATCATTGGATGCAAATGTGTCTACAAGACAAAGAGGTATGCAGATGGAGGTGTGTCTAGGTATAAAGCTAGACTTGTTGTGAAAGGGTATGCTCAGACATATGGTATAGATTATGATGAGACGTATAGTCCTGTGGCAAAGATGACAACCATCAGGACACTCATAGCCATTGTTGCATGTAAAGGTTGGAGATTATGTCAATTAGATGTGATGAATGCTTTTCTTAATGGTTATATTTCAGATGATGTTTTCATGGAGCAAACACAAGGGTTCAAAGATAAAAGGTATTCAGAATATGTATGTAAATTCAAGAGAGCTTTGTATGGTTTGAAGCAAGCCCCAAGGGCATGGAATTATAGACTTGTAAAGTTCTTGAAGGAACTTGGTTTCCAAGTATCTAAAGTTGATAGTAGCTTGCTTGTCAAAGCAAGTGATGATGGGTTCATTTATATGTGCATATATGTTGAGATATAATCCTTACAAGTACAGATGAGAAGGGCATACAAAGTCTCAAGAAACAAATGGAGAAAGATTTCAAGATTAGTGACATGGGAGACTTGTCATATTTCTTGGGCATGGAGATCTCATATACTCAACATGGAGTATATGTGACTCAAGAAAGTATTTGAAGAACTTGTTGATCAAGTTTAAAATGGAAGATTGCAAGGTAGCACCTACTCCAATGGAGGTGAATCACAAATTGAGCAGATATGGAGGAGAAGAATTCAAGGATATGAAGCTATATCAAAGTCTGGTTGGTATTCTAATCTATGCTACATTAACTAGGCCTAATTTGTCTCAATTCATGCATTGTCCTAGGAAAGAACATTGGGTTGCAGGACAAAGAGTGTTGAGATACATTAAGGGTACACTCAAGGAAGATTTGTATTATGGTTTTACATCAGATACAAACATCAAGATATATAGTGATACAGATTGGGCAGGTAATCCTGATGATAGGAGAGCAACATATGGATACTTGTATTATGTGGGAGATAAGATAATCTCTTGGTGTTCTAAGAAGCAACATACAATTGCTTTATCATCTACAAAGGCAGAGTATAAAGGTATGGTTGAAGCTGCAAAGGAGTGTTGAAGAATCACTCACGAATTTGACATACAGACAGACATAAAGATAAAGAAAGGTAAAGAGAAGCAGAATCAAAGTATTCAAAAAAATCAAAGCCTTAGTGTAGGGACAAATTCACGACTGTAATTAGAGTTTGTTACACCGGATCAAAACTGTATATAAAGAGAGACGAGAACAGAAAAAACTGAGTGTGTGAGTAGAGCGCGTCGTATGAATAGAGTGCATATAGAAATCAAGAATAGGTCTAGAAGATGCCAGAGATTGCGTATGTAAAGATGAATAACAGAAACCTGAAATGTCAGGTATTCATCTGAGAGAGATGGTAAGAAGAAACTACTTAGTATAGGAGAGTTTCTATAGCTTGAGCAAGAAGAGGCCAAGCTAGTTTTGTACACATCTTCTCTAATAGAAAACACATGTTCATGTGGAAGTTTGCGCGCATTCTTCGTATGTGAAGAAGTCTGAGTATTTTCATATTACGGTATAAAGTTAGTTAACAGTTGCAGTTTTCTCAGTAAAACGTATTTTTCGGTCAGTTACAGTTTTTTCTCAATAAACGTGTTTTCCGGTAGAACAACGAAGTAGATCTAGCAGAATAATGTAAAGTTGTGTATGAGAGATAGCTTATCTTGTAGCTAGACTTCTCTACTATCACTTCATCAAAGATTTCGGTGAAATGGATATGTACACATAGTACAAAGTCTGACCGGAAAGAGGCACTCAGAACTGGTGAAGTTTTTCCTTAAACTTCAGAAAGAGTTCATTCAGTGAACGAGGTTCACGCATCAGTTCTTTACTTCATGTATACTCACTTGAAGTAATTACAAATAGAATTGCGGTTGATTCCGGTATAATTACGGTGACAGTCTGGTGACAATTTGGTGAAGTTCCAGTGGAATTTTCAGTAAATTCAAAACACAGTCTTATATGTTCGAGTGACAGTAACTTTGCTAAGCTACTGCTGATTATAGAGGTGTTCTAATATCACTCTAGCTTAGCCAACTTCAATGGCGCGACGAATTCCGCAGGGCTTGACAAGGTTCGAGTCCTTGCCGCATCATCAACAAGTGGTATCAGAGCAAAAAGATTCTGAAGAGCAGAAAGATTCTCAAAGAGCAAACGGAAGTAAAGACACAAGAGAATTCGAAAAAAAAAAATTCATAAAGAAAGGTGAAAGCTGAAGAGATCGATAGTAAACGGCATCAAGAAGTGTTCCGAAGTCATTCTCAAGGTAAAGGTTTACAAAAGGTAAAATTCTTTAAAGATACACTCACCAGAAGAAACAGAAACAAGAAGATTATGGCAGATCATGTTTCAATTGACAAATTGGACAAAGATAATTATCCCGCATGGGTAATGCGCATGGAAGCCTTACTTATGAGTAAGGACTTAATGATGTATGTGACCGGAGAAGAAAAGAAGCTGACCTTTGAAGACAGTAGACAACCAAAGGAAGAAGAATTAGAAGCCTTGAAGCTGTGGTAGAAGAAAGATGTAACGACAAGAGCTTACATTTATAATACCGTTACAGATCATCTACTACCACACATTAGAGGTCTGGAGAAAGCGGAGGACATATGGAGTGCATTGGAAGATCATTTCCAAAATACTACAAAAGTTAGCAAGGCTAGCTTATGGTCCGGAATTCACAACATTCAAAAAGAAGTTGAATCAAAGCATTAGTGACTATGTTACTAAGATGAAGGATCTAGCAGATAGTCTTGGATCCATAAATGAAGATATCGAAAATCACAGATTGATAGTGCAAGTGCTCACTGGTTTGAGAGGAGATGAAAGGTGGAAACCTTTCGTACTCTCAACTGAACTTTCTTTAAATCATTTTGTACCAGATTTAAATCAGTTGCTTGGTTTGATGCTCACATATGAGCAAGAACTGAAAGGAGATGGAGATAAAGGACAAAGTTCTGCAAGGTACATGAAGAACAAGAAGAAAGGAGATAAAGGTAAGTCAAAAGATGAAGAAGAGTCGAGTTCTCAAGCTTATTATGCAAGAGGTAAAGGCACCGGCAGAGGAAGAGCAAGAGGTTTTGGAAGAGGAAGAGGTAGTCAGAATATCAACAAGAAGGCTTGCTGGATTTGTGGATTAAGTAATCATCTGGCTCATGATTGCTGGCATAATTCCTAAGGATCAAGTCAGAATCAGAATAACAATAGCAGAGGCAAAAGCGGAAGATATCAAAGAGTTAGACAGAATCAAAGAGGAGGCTATGGTAGAGGTGGAGCCAGAAGTTGGGGACATAATCAATCCTACAACACCACCTATAACAACTACGCAAATGACACACAGAATGAAAGTCATACATCATTGATGATGAACTCAATCGGCACATCAGATAATGAAGATCTAAAGGTATTTTACATTGATTATGGATGTTCCAATCATTTGTCAGGAAATATAGAACTGATGTCAGAATTGGAAAAGGGTAGTTCTAGTCATACTGTTCAAACAGGTGACAATACGAGACATAGTGTACATTCAATTGGAAAAGTGAAATGTAAGAGTGGAGCAGATTTGCTAGCCAATGTTTTGTATGTTTCGACAATACCTAAAAATTTGATTAGTGTGGGACAGATAGTTGAGAAAGGTTTTTAGGTCAGATTTACAAATAAAGGAGTATTTGTAGAAGATGTCGAGAATGGATATAATCAGATCTTCTCTGGTAAGAAAGAAGGTAGACTCTTTACTTTAAGAGTACAAGGGAACATTGGTCAAGTATTTCTCACACATGGTGAAAATGTGATTACAGAACTTGATCTCTGGCATAAGAGATTAGGTCATTTTAATGAAAAAGGAATTAAAGCTATGATTTCAAATCAGTCAGTACTGGGATTACCGTATGTATAGAACCAACATATGATTCATAAGTGCGAAGCATGTCAGATGGCAAAAGCCCACAGGTTACTTTTTCAGAAGAAAGGATTCAAACATGATGGAGTATTTGAACTGATTCATACAGATGTATGGGGTCCAACAAAAGAAGGATCAATCAGTGGCTCAAGATATTATGTTTTATTCATTGATGATGCTACAAGATGGATAACGTTATATGTTTTGAAGGAAAGATCAGAAGTATTTGAAACCTTCAAGCATTTTCATGCATATGCTGAAAGACTTACAGGACAAAATCTTAAGAGACTGAGGTCTGATGGAGGGGGAGAATATTTTTCCCAAGAGTTCAATGATTATCTTTGGAATGCAGGTATTAAGAGAGAAATAACCTGCAGGTATACACCACAACAAAATGGTGTAGCAGAAAGAAGAAACCGAACTCTAGTTGAGTTTGCACGAGCTATGCTCAAAGAAAAGGATTGTCCAAATTATCTTTGGGTTGAAGTTGTAAATACAGCTACATACTTGGTAAATAGATTACCTTGTACAGCTTTAGATGGAATGACTCCTTATGAAGCTTGGTGGGGAAAGAAACCAACACTTGATCATTGCAAAGTGTTTGGATCAGTAGCTTATGCTTATGTACTATCACAACTCAGACATAAGCTTGAACCAAAAGCAGATAAATATGTGTTCGTTGGATATGATGAAAAGCAGATGGGTTATAGGTTATGGAGTCCTCTAACAAAACAGTTTACTATTTCCAGAGATGTTACATTTGATGAACAGAAAAGTTGGTACACAGATCAAAGTCATACAACTGAAGAATTTGAAGACGAGGTAAGAAGAAAAGAGAAAGGGAAATCAATTGTGCAGGTGAATAGAGATGAAGACTATATGCAAGCAAGTATGTCTAGAAATGGATTAACAAGAAGGAATGAAGAAATTCCTATATTTGATGAAGAAGTGTATTCAAACACTTATGAAGAATGTGAACCAAGAAGGTCAAGCAGGACTAGAAGACAACCAGAAAGGTATTCTTATGATACTTCATACATAACTTAGAAAAATTATGCATATATGGTCAAAGATGATGAAGAACCTCAGAACTATGATGAAGCTAAAGGCAAGAAGCAATGGGAAGAAGCAATGGAAGAAGAGTTCAACGCACTAGAGGAGAACAAGACATGGGAACTTGTTCCTAAACCAAATGGTAAGAAAGTAATTGGAAATAAATGGGTTTTCAAAGTTAAGAAACTTGTAGATGGAAGGATAGCCAGATACAAAGCTAGACTGGTTGTCAAGGGCTATGCTCAGATGCATGGCATAGATTATGATGAGACGTTTAGTCCAGTGGCAAAGATGTCAACCATAAGGACAGTGATTGCTATAGCAGCATCAAAAGGATGGAAGCTAAGTCAGTTAGATATAAAGAATGCATTTTTGAATGGATATATATCACATGAAGTCTACATGGAACAACCTGAAGGGTTTGTAAGTTCCAGATACCCAAATTTTGTTTGCAGATTAAGAAAAGCACTTTATGGATTGAAGCAAGCTCCAAGAGCTTGGAATTACTGACTTGTGAAATATCTCAATGAACTTGGATACCAAAGTTTGAAGGCAGATGCAAGTTTACTCATCAAGAAAACAGAAGAAGGTATGATCTACATTTGTATTTATGTAGATGACATTATAATCACAGGTACATCAGATGAAGGAATCAAGGAGGTACAGAGATTACTTGAAAAGGAGTTTAAGATCAGTGATCTAGGAAAGTCATCATACTTTCTTGGAATGGAAATCACATACACAGATCATGGTGTATATGTTTCGCAAGAAAGGTATCTCCTAAACTTACTGAAGAAGTTTAATATGGAGAATTGCAGAGAAGCTTCAACACCGCTTGAAGTAAATCATAAACTCAGTAAATATGATGGAGCAGAGTTTAAAGATATGAGGAATTATCAGTCGTTAGTAGGAGGCTTAATTTATGCTACACTAACAAGACCTGATCTTAGTTATGCAGTGGGAGTTCTCTCACAGTTCATGCATTGTCCGAAGGATCAACATTGGGTTTGCAGGACAAAGAGTTCTTAGATATATCAAAAGAACTATAAAGGAAGGATTATATTATCCTTTTACATCAGATATAAAGTTGAGAGCATTCAGTGACTCAGACTGGGCAGGAAGTCAAGATGACAGAAGATCAACACATGGGTATATGATATACCTAGGAGATAAGCTAGTGAGCTGGTGTTCGAAGAAACAACACATAGTGGCTTTATCGCCAACAGAAGCCGAATATAAAGGACTTGTAGAAGCAGCTAAAGAAGTGATATGGATGAAGACCTTGTTTAAAAGCATGGGTATTGATCAAGGTATACCTATCATACATGGAGATAATATGAGCTCGTTGTATCTTGCAGCAAATCCAGTATTTCATGCAAGAACAAAGCACATAGAGATTCAATATCATTTCCTGAGGGAAAAGGTGATGGAGAAGGAGCTAGAAATTGTATACACTCCGAAAAAAGATCAGATTGCAGATATTTTGACAAAGAGTTTGGATGGAACAAAGACAAGCAGATTCAAAGAAATGGCATGTATAAAAGAAAGAAAAATATATGAAAGACAGGAAGATGCAAATTAGTGATTGAGGGGGAGCTGTTGAAGAATCACTCACGAATTTGACATACAGACAGACATAAAGATAAAGAAAGATAAAGAGAAGCAAAATCAAAGTATTCAGAAAAATCAAAGCCTTAGTGAAGGGACAAATTCACGACTGTAATTAGAGTTTATTAGAGTTTGTTACACCGGATCAAAACTGTATATAAAGAGAGACGAGAACAGAAAAAAATGAGTGTGTGAGTAGAGCGCGTCGTATGAATAGAGCACATATAGAAATCAAGAATAGGTCTAGAATACGCTAGAGATTGCGTATGTAAAGATGAATAATAGAAACTTGAAATGTCAGGTATTCATCTAAGAGAGATGGTAAGAAGAAACTACTCAGTATAGGAGAGTTTCTATAGCTTGAGCAAGAAGAGGCCAAGCTAGTTTTGTACACATCTTCTCTAATAGAAAACACATGTTCATGTGGAAGTTTGCATGCATTCTTTGTATGTGAAGAAGTCTGAGTATTTTCATATTACGGTATAAAGTTAGTTAACAGTTACAGTTTTCTCAGTAAAACGTATTTTTCGGTCAGTTACAGTTTTTTCTCAGTAAACGTGTTTTCCGGTAGAACAACGACGTAGATCTAGCAGAATAATGTAAAGTTGTGTATGAGAGATAGCTTATCTTGTAGCTAGACTTCTCTACTATCATTTCATCAAAGATTTCGGTGAAATGGATATGTACACATAGTACAAAGTCTGACCGGAAAGAGGCACTCAGAACTAGTGAAGTTTTTCCTTAAACTTCAGAAAGAGTTCATTCAGTGAAGGAGGTTCACGCATCAGTTCTTTACTTCATGTATATTCACTTGAAGTAATTACAAATAGAATTGCGGTTGATTCCGGTAAGATTCCGATATAATTACGGTGACAGTCCGGTGACAGTTCGGTGACGTTCCAGTGGAATTTTTAGTAAATTCAAAACACAGTCTTATATGTTTGAGTGACAGTAACTTTGCTAAGCTACTGCTGATTATAGAGGTGTTCTAATATCACTCTAGCTTAGCCAACTTCAATGGCGCAGTGAATTCCGTAGGCTTGACAAGGTTCGAGTCCTTGCCACGTCATCAACAAGGAGGTCATATGGTTAAAGACTCTCATGAAGAGTTTTGACATCATTCAGAATACACCCACTATTCATGGAGATAATATGAGTTCATTGTATCTAGCTGCTAATCCTATTTTTTATGCCAGGACTAAACATATTGAGATTCAGTATCACTTCTTAAGAGAGAAGGTGATTGATAAGGAGATTGAAGTCATACATACTTCAACAAAAGATGAGATCGCAGATATGCTAACCAAAAGCTTGGATGGACAGAGATTTAAAGACATGGTAGGTATAAAGAAGATAGAGAAAACCTCAATTGATGATTGAGGGGGAGCTGTTGGTGCAAGTCAACCATCAATTGATGTCTTGAATAAAGACTTGAAGCGAAAAGATAAAGAAAAGATGAAAAAATGAAGTTTGAAGATAGGGCATATTCAGGAAATGAAGACTTGTATACATATGTACATTAAATTTGTAGTTAGCTCACATATACTTTTATTATGGTCATGAGCTTGTACATATATGCCTATATATACAAGTAGAAAGTCTGGGCAAGTATGAGAGACCATGAGATGAGAAGAATTAGATGTTTTAAGAGTCATTAAACACTTTAGAAGTGAGGAAGATCTCTCTCATCATTCAGATGTAAATTTTTTTGAATAGAAGAAAAAGTTGCACCCGATATTTTGCTGTGTTCTCCTTCTGTGTTTGATCGTTTCAGGAATCCTTTTGTAGATGCTAACTCCAGAGTTAATGCTTCTATGGTTAATATTTGAGAGCCTAATTGTAAACAGGCTGAGAGAAATATGTGTAGGAACATTTGTATGTGAAGAAGTGATGAGTGTCTTCTGAAATAGGCGCAATCTCGATGGTCAAAGAATTGATCAAATCTCAGTGTGTAGTGTAAAGTTTTACACAAATCAGGAGTCAAAATCTAAGTTGGAAGGTAAGCCATCTATGGCTAAAAGCATTTGATTAAATGGGTTGTAGTTTGGGAGAACCATGCATTAGAAGTTACATATGTCAAAGTCGACTATACAGGAGAATAGTTTTAGACATAGGTAGATTGTTTGGATCATTTCTCAAGATCTACTGAATCTTTTGAGAAGATTTAATTTGGAGAATGTGTGCAAACATTAGAAAACACCTCATACAAAGTTTCATTGAAAACTTTAAACATTTGGTTAGTTAATGAGTGAGTTATGTGCAGCAGACGTTTCTGAGTAGTGACTCTCTTCACAGTTAGTGCAAATATTGATAGTTTGGCATTGATCTTCCAAATTGATCAAGGTCTTGAGTTATTCTTGATATAGAAGTGTTCTAACATCAAGGATAGCTTGTTCTTTTGGAGATTAACACTCTCCATCAATTCTCCCTCCACACATCCATCCTTCTAAACTATGTCGTCCCCGATAGGCTTTTTGTGGTGACGTGTGTATATTTGGATGACTTTTTGCTCTCTTTGATTTAGCAAATTGGCTTCACATATCATTAGCTCCTTCCATTGTGCTGACTTCAATCCATCATCTTGTGCCTGTTTGTGATCTGCAAAAAAGCTCAGCTCATAGGCCACCACTCTAGCATTCAAGTTCGAAGTCATTTTTACAAAAATTTCTTAATCCATTTCAAAAAATCCTATAAAGAATGCTTCCTCCAAGGTCTGCATGTATGGACTCGGTAAGGACATTAACCTAGAGTATATAGCCATTATGGTAAGTCTACTTGGCATTGTAGATAGATAAAAAAATCAGTGCATTTGCTCCTTGATTGATGCCGATAAAATTCAAAAATTTATATTGTGCATGTTTTACTTTCAAAACTATAAGGAGCATGCTTAATATTCTATTTTTCATCTTAATGGCTATGTCTGGTACTGTAGCATATCTGGATAACCAAAATTCAATTGTCCGTACCATGTACTCTTCAGTAGGTAAGTAATTATGTGGCAGGCTCGATAGTAATGGATAGTTTAGCCATTGATTATTTACTGTACTCTGGAACTGCGCTTCCCAAAATTGCATCCAGGTTCACATCCTAGGGACTGGACAAAAAGATGGATTTATTTGGAGTATATATGGTGCCAACTCCCAATGCACCCATAAGGTCGGATTCTTTTCCAAAACCTTCCTTCTCCAAATCGGATCTTCCTTGTCAAATTCTACTTGTGTTTAAGAAAATGTGTCCATCTTGAATTGCAGATCATGATCAGGTTCCCTTTGTGTAGTTTTCTTGATGTAGTATCGAGTTTCCTCTTTTAGTAATCCGTAGGGTACATTGAATGGTTTTAAAATTTGTTCGAAACTCTTACTTTCAATCTTTGCTTCCTTCATTACCTTTACCACTTGATCTTCAAATTGTTCTATAAGCTAGGACACCAATAGTGCCCTCTCATTATGGCTTAGTTCTACAACAACTTGTTTATGTCTATCAATGCTCGGCTCTACCTCTTCCTTTATAGGTGAATGATGCATGGGGGGAGAAAGAGGACATACCTCAGTCTCCATAGTAGCCACTTGGGAGCTTGGAACTACTAGTGTCCCCATTGGAATCTTCTATGCTAATTGAGCCTTTAGGTTTTCAATGATTTCATCTTTTTTCATGATTTCACTAGTCACGGTTGTGAGTGCTTCCTTGTTCTTCAAGAGTTCTTCACATATAATAGCCATTTGATCTGCATCTTCTTTACATTGTTCTACAATTTTGGCTTCTAAAGGTTTCCACCTTTTTTGAGCTCATTAGCATCATACATACATTTCTTTTCCCATTCTTCTCTTAGTGCCTGCTCTTGTTTTAGCTGATCTGCATACTTCGCTATCTGAGCTTCTAATGCCTGTGTATCGTTTGCTTGACTTTCCTGTATCTCCATGGGTTGATTAAGTAACAGTGCATTTATCAATTCTTTATTTCTATTCCTTAGGTTGTTTGCTTCATCCATGTATACCTTGATTTAGTTTTCTAAGATTTTGCTAGGAGTTATTAAACGTACCTTCTTTGCCTCATTGGCTTCATACGTGTTCTAAAGTTCTCTAAGCTGTTCTTGCATCTTCTGATTTTGGGCAGAGAGGACGTTGCACTTTTCCTTAGCTTCTTTTGTCTCTTGGTCTTTATTTGTGATTGCTTGTTGCACTTGTAGTACCTACACAGATAGCTCTTCACTTAGTGTTTTGAATTGATTTCATTCCACCAATGCCTTGTCATATTCGCTATTTGCTTCCATTAGTTGTTGTTGTGTATCCATGGCTGTTTGTGTCATTTGCTTCACCACTGGTTTAAGTTGCACCACATCTACATTCAACCACGTTTGCAGGATGCTTGGTGCCTCACCTATGTGTACATCTTTTCCTTTTTTGACATGTATCCTTTTGTTATGTGGCTATCTAATTTGCAGGTGGATTTGAGTTTCTTTTTCTTCATGTGTAGTAGGCTTTGTAGCACTTCCTTAAAATGTTACATCTAGTGGGGAAGGCCCTGCTACAATTATTGGCGTGAATGGTTCAGGTTCTTATGTGCCTATTTGTTTTCGCTCCTCCTTTGGAATCTTAAATGTAGCTTCACTATCCAAGTGGATTTCTGTAATTTGAACCTTTTTCTCATCATTTATCTTTAGTGTATGTACCTATCCTTTTGACGATCCTTTCTTTGGTATCTCTGCAACTGTGTTGTCCTCTGTTTTATTCCATTTTGTGTATTCTACTACAAAGAAATCCTTTGCTTGATTTATCTCGTCCCACTCACCATCATCATTTGATTCATTCTTAATGTCTACATTCATCAAGGATAGTTCACGTTCTTCTTGGACTTCAAAAGATGAACTAGAGTTCACCAATCCCAGTTCTCTATATCTATGGAATTTTTTTAGTCTATTTCCTTGCACGGTCTTTGCATGATATTGATGATAGTGGTGCTCTTGTACTGGTAGGTTTACTTGTCCTTCCATGAATATGTGAGTATCTTCCATAACTTCCTTTAGTTCTTCTTCTGTGATAGGCTTGTTCTATTTGATTTTTGATCTCGGAAGTACATGTATTCTTTTTTATGAAGGAAGTGCTTCTTCTGCTTTCACTACTTCTCTTAATCTCTTTGCATCTCTCATTGTTGGTTGAGAGCTTGTTCCTACTTCATTAATCATCTTTACTCATCTCTTCTTTCTTGGAATGGTGGTTGGCTTTGCATACTTTGCCATTTCCACTGATGAAGGCATTTCCTTAAGGTACTCCCTAATACCTAAGGCATGGTCGATCAAGATTGTCAAAGCCACACTTCCATTCATAAACTTTTTCAGAACCCATTGCTTCTTGTCTTCGAATATGCCTTCTTGGACATAGGGTGTCAGATTCACTTGATTGCCAATTTGTTTGGTGGCATGAGATAGTAGTTGTACTATAATCTTGTGTGGTGTTGTGTATTTGTGCATGTTCGAAAAACAAAAATGTTGGTGTATTAACATAAACTCCTCTTCGATATCCACATGATTGATGTCCACAAATGTTCGGGTCTTCGTTCCATGGCTTTCGTCCTTTAGGTCAGTGCTCCCATCTTTCACCCATCTAAATGCTTCTTTAACCAACTCATTTGTGAACTAAATAATCACCCATTTGACTTTCGCATCAAGGACTTTCGCTTCTGCTACTAATGGGTTATGTAGAGAAGGTTGAATGGTGTTCATAACTTGCATATATCACTGGAAATATGGCTTATAAATTGGTAGCTCAAAATACTTATGAATTCTTGCCTTTGTCATTACATCAATAGTCGATGGTAGTTCATGTAAGACTTTAAAGCCCTGGGACATCACAAGGAATTGACGATCTGTGTCCATGATCTTTATGGTCACCAAGAATAGATGCTCCCCTTTGGGTTGGTCTTCTCTGAACCAATGGCCCTTAGCTTTTGTTACACTTTGGAGTGGAAATTCAAGTACTTCCTCTTGAATGGTTGCCTCAAAATCTTCGAAAGCCATATGCACTTGTAATAAAGGAAAGAATCAGTTTACAAAAGAAAGCAATTCATGTGTTTATGTTTGGTTCAATGACATGTCGTTTTTGTTGTTGCTCCGTTCCCCCTTGCATAAGTAAGTAATGTCTCTCACCACACTTTTAAGTTGTAATCTGAAAGAAAACAAGAGATTAATGCTAGTCAAAGCATTTATTTATTTGAAATGTATGGTCATTCCTATGACAGTAGAAGCTAAGACCTATTCCAATGATGGAAATGTGCACCATTACTTTTGTTGAAGAGCGAATGTGCCGAATGCATGGCCTTGTAATGTGGCCCTATCATGCACACTCTAGATGCAATGGATTCTTCATGAGTGCAAGTAGAATTTTGCTGATTCTTTTCTTCAGTTCCTTGTAGATTTTTAGGCCTCCATATCCACTTGTTAGTTCATGCTTGTGGAATTTGCTTCTATCAAGCTCCTCGTTCTGTGGTCCTTTGCTTCATGCTGCAAGTATGATACCTCATTGAGTTTTCCTATTTCTTGATTTGGTGTTTGTCAGACTGTTTTCAGGATCCATATTTGTTGTGATTTCTGGGCTCCTACTAATGACTTTGGAAGCCATACATGAAGAAGTCTTGATTTATCAGTTTGGGATTTTGAATAGTGGTTGTTTCTTTGTGTTTCTACTGGATGGCTGATCTGCTTCTGTGTCGTATTAACTTGTTGAGTCATCTGATCTTTATGTACCCATTGTAGATGAGTATTGCATGGATGTGATGTTTGAATAGTCAACATCCATGTAGGTTTTCTTCTCATAGAGTAGATAGGTTGAGAAGTAATGTCCTCACAATCTCTCTAGGCTCATGTCTCAAAGGTGAGGTGGTCACACAATCATGTACTACTTCCCTTTTTGCAAGAAATTCTAGATTAAGGCATTCTTGGGATATAGTCTTTAATGAATCACTTTCTTTCTCCTCCTTTAAGTTCTCTTCCTTAGGTTTGATGACATTACAGATTTGTGACGGCCTATCTTCCAACAAACTAAAAGACTTCTTTATGCCTTACCTTGGCTGATATGTATCCCTGAGTCTCATGTATGCTAGCTTCATTCTCAATGATCTAGTCTTGTCCTAGGATCAAATTTTCAATCAGTTCTTTGTCTTTACATACTAAGACTCTTTGCTCCATAGTGGAGTTGCCTAAGTGAAGGGACATTAGGGATTATCCTACACATTTGATGGTTTGACCTCCAATTCCTATCATACATGCCTTAGTAGGGCTCATGTTCATTTGGAGATGAGTGGCTAACGATAGTCGTATATAGCTTAGAGCCACTCCTAGGTCAATCAGAGCATCCACTAGTTGATACTCCGTGTTTTCGATTCCTAGGTTTAAGGATGGTCATGAGATGCTATAGCTTGTATTGCTTGTATTATTGACTTGGTAGTTGGCCATGGATATAGGTTCCTCTCCCTATAGATATCATTCATCCACTCTTTCCATCTCTTGATACACTCTAAGGCTTCCGTGTGTGCTTCTTCTCTAATCCTCTCTTCTTCCTTCTCTTGATTCTGTGCTCTCAAAAGTCATCCTAACATCTCATTTGTTAATGGTTCCATATATCATTTCACTCTACACCCGCTAATGTGGTTGGGAAGTACATCTCCATCTAATGTAGCTAGATTCACTGCTCTACTTGTTGAGATTCAATTTATCAATAATGGTCCATATCCACGTTGTTGCAATTTCTTGGCATGTTGCTTCATCGTATATACTAGAACCAAATCTCCTTCCTTCAAGCCTTTGTCTTTGACATGAGCCACTCATACTACTATGCTACATGTAGAGTACATACTAAAAAGTCAATTGGTAAGATCACATTTTGTCCTTATACTAAGTTAAAAGGAGTAGTTCTAATGGCTATCTTGTAAGCCACTCGGAAGGCCCAAATTGCATGATGCAATTTTTTGTCCCAATCGGACCTTCTGTTGTTGACTATCTAAGTCAAAACTGTGCATAACACTTTATTGGAACTCTTTGCCTATCCATTGGCTTGAGGGTGATAGGGGCTTGATTTTTTGTGAATCACCAAGAATTGATTCATTAGTGCTTCTATCACTTCATTGAGGAAGTGTGTTCCCCTATCGCTCACTATCTCTATAGGTAACCCAAAACGGGTAAAGACATTTTCGAAGAGAAACTTTGTTGTGGTTAGTGCATCATTCTTCCTTGTTGCTTTTGCTTCCACCCATTTCGTTAGATAGTCCATTGCCACTATTATATATCCTATATGTGATCCTTTGGCTGGAGGGTTAATAGGTCCTATGAAATCAGTGCCCCATTTTGAAAAGGCTCTCGCACAAATTATGGGGCTTAGAGGCACATCATCTCTCCTAATAGGATACTTGGCTCTCTGGCACACCTCACAACTTCGTACATAAGTGTCTGCATCTATCTGTAGAGTTGGCCACCACAAGCTTGCAAAGAGAATCATTTTTATGGTTCTTTCAGTCGAAGAATGTCCCCCCACAGCACTTGCATGTGCCATCTCTAAAATAGGTAAATATCTCCCTTCGTGGATGCATAGTCGTAGTTAACTTTCTTTTCCTCTTTTGAATAATTGCTTCCCCATTATAGTATAGTCCTTGCTCAATTCCTCTAGGGATCGCTTCCTTGCTAGACTCGCTCCTTCCTCGAGTTCGCATGTTTTCAAGAACTTAACCAATGCCCTACTCAAGTTTGGTGCTATTGTAGAGAATTGTAATGATGTATAGTCCTCTAGAGCATTTTCTTGGCATTCTTGGAAACTACTAATGTGTTTATGTATGTCTTTTTGCATGTTTGGCCAGTATACTCCCAATATTTTTAATTCTCTTAGTGTTCCATGGTCTCCTTTATGATTTTTCCATCAATTTAAATGAGGTTGCTCGATTAAGTTCTTCTGTTCAGCCTCTTCTACACATCTCAACAATATGCTATTTGGTTCTTTATAGTACACACTTCCTGCCATTATGTGCAAATTACATGATTGCAGAAATCCTTTCCTGTCATCTTTGTTGATTCTATGATCTCGATATTCTCTGATTAGTGCTATCAATTCTTCTTTCTCTTCAGGTGACACGTCTTTTCCAATATACGTACATCTCTCTTCTCCTTCTTCCATGGTCACTATCACTTTCTTAGTCTGTTCCTTATTATCATAAGCTTCCCCTTCTTTGGCTTCCCTTTTTGGCATTTGAATAGCTAACTTCCTCTCTTCTACTTCGTATCTTTTGAAGTTCTCTCGGACTTCAAAAAGATTTGGGGTTTGTTCTGCCTTATCTAATGTTTCCTTGTTGTCCGGTCTTGCCTCACCTGCTTCTATCGCTCATACCTTGGTGTTTCTTCTTCGTTCTCAACTTGGATTGCTTCTAAATACCATTCCTCCGAATGGAATTCTAGCTCCATCTCTATGATTTCGTACTCCTCCCTCCATTCCTTTTCTAATAATTCTCCTACCTCCACTTCCTGAAGGATTACCATGTAAAAACCTACATCGTAACCCTCTTCATCCACACATCCATTCATGGCTAATACTTCCTCATTTATGCACACATCTAATGTGGATAAAATCTCCATCCATCCATGTGGTTTAAATGCTGCATCTGGGAAAATTTAAGGCATATACATGGGATAATCTATAGGTTGATAATTGTGATGTCCAGTTTTGTTCTCCTCTCTCTTTGCCTCTTTGCACATCCATAATTGAGCATCTTTGTGCATCCATGATTGATCCTTAGATCCTGCACTATGAATGGACAGGTCATCTTCCTCCCTATGTATGGGATTCCATTGTAGTGGGGGCACATCCCTATATGAAAAGGTATGTAAATTTATCTTTGTAGTGGTCCCCTGATGTTGTAGGTATATTGCACCTCTTCCCCAGTCTTATACTACTCGGAGTTGCCTCATAAAGGGTCCTCCTAAAATCATCTCATAATTGTTGGCTTTTCCAAACTGGCATATAGCTAAAGTATGTTCGAATTCTACTCCGCAAGTAGTTAGCTTAATCTTCTCCAATATTCCTAGGGGTCTTTCCACATGGCCAATTGCTAGTTGAAGCTTCATACGTGTTGGTCATAGGGCTGGTTCTCCCCATTTTTCCCAAATCTCCTTGGTAGCTATGCCTACACTAGCTCTTGTGTCTAAGATGGCTTTAGTCATGTATGGATTAAATGTGATAGGTAGGCACGTATTTCCTTCATCTCCTTCACTAAATTCTCCAACTTTATCAATTGGGATTTGAATGGTAGATGGAACTTTTGTTTCTCTTCTTTCCTTTGTAGGCTCTTCAAATTCTATTCTCAAATGTCCCGCTAATTGCTTCCACAGTTGTGGTTTGGCTCATAGTAATTCTTCTACTGTGAAGAGGCATTGTACCTTAGTCTTCTTGAGCTTTGCTAAGTTGTGTGGTGTCTTTAACTAAAGACCCATCTTCTTTTCCTCGAACAGTAGGAGCATGAATTACTATCGATCCTTTTTCAAATTCTCCCATATAATTAGGTAGCATGGAAAAGTTGTGCACTTCTTCCCTATTTTGTTCTAACATGGAAACTTCTTCATATACATCTTCTAAATTTGATATCGATTGGGTTTTCCCCAATATCCAATTCTTCAAAGGGTGGTGTTGAACTCTCATTCTTTTTCCATCGTTCTCCTCGGATCTTGGCCCACAAGTCTTGTGGCCAATTGTCCCCTAGTTCTGGAATTGCAAAAGTTTGTTCGGCTTGGTTATTCTATTGTTCTTCTTTAGTATGTTTGTCTTTAGGTATTCTTTTTTGTTTTTGAATTCTATACACCCATTAAATTCTCTCTCTTATATTCTTGTATGCAGAAGGGCCGGGATAGTCTTTTCTATTGTGGTATGAGCTATCTCTATGAGCTTCCTGCATATTACCAATCTCTCCTTTTCTAGCTCTCCTTGTGGGTAGAGTTTTTCATGTTGTTCTATGTTTGGTCCGGTCATGATTCTCGATTGGTAAGCTTTCAGCCACATATCCAAGGCTTCTAGCACTGGATCTACTAGAATGGATCCTAGTTTGTCTGGCTCCTGGGTTTGGGATTAGGTGGCATGTTATCTTGCACTTCTTGTTCCCGAGGTTTCTTACTTTCTTTTACCTCTTTCTTGTTCTCCTCATTTTTCTTCTTCAACCATTTATTCCTGAGTTTTTCCCTTCTAGTCTTCCAACTTTGTGTTTTCTTTGATTGGTTACTTTCTCATGGGTCTTCCAAATCTTCTACTATCTGTATCTTTAGCTCTAGGCTCTTATCCATTTCATGTTCAGAATCTAATTCTTTCATCACTTGTCCTTTGGCTTGGGCTCGAGTAATGGCTTTTAACGGTACTGTGTATTCTTTATTGCTTCCCAATGATTCAATCACTTCTATTACATTGATCTGAGCGGTGTTATGAGTCTTGTTGGGATCTTCTAGGCAGTCTCTAAATATATGTTCCTTTCCAAACTTATTGCAATACCCTTCCCATGTTCTAGGGGGTGGTGGGTTGTATGTGCATTCCCTTATGAAATGATCTCCACTGCATCTATAGCATGGTCCTCTTGGTGTAGGTGTTGTAGTAGGTGGTCTCATCGGTGCAAATGCTTTAGGTCTAGTGTACATCAGTTTCGCATATTTAGGTCCATAGGAATCATTGTATCCTTCATAACCATAATAATGTTGTTTGTATGTTTGGTCATACTCAACTAGACTGGTGTTATAAGGGTAGTAATCTCCCTGGGTCTGCTCATATCCATGATTTGTCATTTCTACACTAGCTATAGGCATAGCTCGTACTATGGCTCTTTCCATATTTTCCTCTGATTGAGTGTATTTTACTAGCAGTACATTCTGTGGATGGGGTGGTTGTTGTCCTAAAACTGGCTATGGTTGTCCATATCCTCCTTGCTCATAAGGTATGGGTGCCCCTTATGGCCCTGAATAAGGTTTGTATCTAGGCATATCTCTACCTTGCTCTCTATGAGGGTATCCGTAAGATCTGTACTAGGGTCGAGTCATTGGCCTTGGTTGCCTATTATGTTGGGAAAGATGGATGGATGCTCCAAGAGATTGAGTAGGTACTGCCAAACCTGCTTTGTACCAGCCTCCTAATGCTTCAGACTTGAAAGGTAGTCCTCCTTAGCTTTCCAATGACACCATAAAATGGCCTATGTACTTTGGAAGTGATGTGTGTAATGATTGAATCAAAACAGATAACTTTGAAACTCAAAATCTCATGAAAACTTTCTAGTTATGTCTTGACACCTGTTGGATCTTTTGCTCAATATGACCAACACAGTAGGAATTGGAAAACTTCCTTTTAGGGGTATTTAATTAGCTTTGCAAGCTAACTATTCCAAGTGGAATGATGTAAAAAGATAAACTATGCCAAGAGAAATCAATTTAGCAAGTAAAGCTATACTCCCGATTTTTTAGGACTGTAGCAGACATTGACCAGTGATCACCTCGACGCGTATTTCTCTGAGATAGCTGCATAGAATCTCCTCAAATTTTTACAGCATGTAGATAACTTCAAGCTGAATCCAACAAGCTTTGGATCATTGAATTTCGTGAAGAATTGACCGAGATATGCACTCCACAAGTTGATAGACTTTCAAGTAGTATGACAGAGAACTCAGAGATGAATAATGTAAATGTATGTATTAATGAACACTTGTATACAATCCCATTGGCATGAATGTCATTGCCTAATGGTGTAGATAGGTGTGGGCTAGAGTGTAGGCCTCACACACACTCAGAATCAGTAATGAGAAGCTCGGGAGTGATGAGTTCAACCGCGACTTTTTCATAACCTCTTTTATAGAGAGTGAGTAAAAATTTTGAATTCAAATTCAAACTTTTGGCTCCCTATGATCAAGCTCCTATATCCTGGGAGATATTCCTTCAATCAAAGAGCTAAATTTTTCCATGAATCCTTTTGGTAGGTGTTTACAAAGATTCCAAGTCAATTCGACTTTTACAAAGAAGTAAAGTTGTAAATAACTACTAGCAATAGTTCCTATGCTTTTACATATGTGCATGGACTTCCAGATATCCATCAAGCCAAATGTGTAGGCTTGTGAATTACACCAACAGCTCCCCCTCAAGCCAAAAATTTTGTCTTGGTCTTCATCTTCAATCTTCATGTATATCCTGCAATCCAATCATTGCTTTGAACTTTCAAAGTTTGGTTCCATCTAAAGCTTTAGTCAACAAATCTCCACATTGCATGTTGGTTGATAAATAGGTTAGTTGAATGTCCTTGCTTAACAACTTTTCTCTCACATAATGGTAATGGACCTCTATATGTTTGGTCCTAGCATGATAAATAGGATTAGATGCAAGGTGAAGTGAACTTGTATTATCTCCAAAGATTATTGGTGCCCTAGTATACAAACCCAATTGTGTATACAAAAGCTTAATCCATATGGCTTCTTGTGTGGCATTAGCTAGTCCTCTATACTCTGCTTCTGTGGAAGACAAAGCAACAGTAGGTTGCTTCTGTTGGTGCAAATCAAGCCTACACATTTGGCTTGGAATTCTTGAAGAAGATTTCACATGAAGCAAGTAGCATAGAAACACTAGCTTATGAGTTATTACTTCTCTACCTCTTGTAAAAGTCTAAAATGACTTGGCATTTTTATGTAATCACTTACCTAATAGATTCGTGGAATTAGATGGTATGAGTTGAGAGAATATCTCCCTACTTTTAGAGGAGTGATTATAGGGAGCCTTAGATTTGAATTTGAAATTCAAATCAACCTCCAACTCATATAAAAGTGAGAAGAAAACTCGCGGGCAGCAGAGTGTACATCCGAGATTCATTTACACTATCATTGAGTATGTGTGAGTGCTACACCATAGCCCACAACACTCAAACTCATTAGGCTACACTTATGATGCCAATGAGGTTGTACATCATTGTGAATTAATACAAGTCTTTACATTCATCAACTCTGTGTTCTCTGAGTGTACTACTTCAAGTCTGTCAACTTCAAAGAGGCATATCTCAGTGCCTAATCCACCAAATCAAGTGATTCAAAGCTTGGTAAATCCAGCTCAAAGCATACTACAAGCATACAAAGTTTGAAGCAACTTGGTTCAGCCAATTTCGAGAAATCGCGGTGGAAGTGCTCACTGGTATTTGTCTGCATACTTCCTAAAAAGTCGGGGGTGTCCATAATTTTGCTAAAGTGATTTCTCTGAGTATAGTTTATCATTTTATCTCATTCCACTTGCAAATGGTAGCTTACTAAGCTAGTAGAATACCTCTAGAAGGAACTTTGCCAATTGTAAGTGTACTGGTCATACTGAGCATAACCCTGAGCAGGTGTCAATACCAAAATAGCAAGTTTTCTTGGATTTGTGAAGTATCAAGTAGTCTGTTTTGATTTGATCACTACACACATCATTTGAAAAGTACATATATGATCTCTTGGTATCATTTGGAAGCTAAGGGTGTCTACTAATCATATCTGGAGTCACTGAGGGCTGGTGCAAAGCAGGATTAGCAGCACCTACTCAATCTTCTGGAGGATCCATCCATCTTTCCCAACAGTGGTATCAGAGCAAACAAGGTAACATGGGAGATGGTTTTCCTTCATTCATTGATAAATTGGACAGGAACAATTATCAAGCCTGGTCTTTGAGGATGAAGACTTATCTACAAGGAAGAAGTCTATTTGGATTCATCTCAGGAGATGAGGAATTGCCCTCATTCAAAGCAAGGGGTCTACCAACCAAGGAAGAACAAGAAAGGCTTAATACATGGTGTGCAAAAGATGCATTGGCAAGGTCTTATCTTCTTAACTCTATATCTGATTTCGTTTTACCTCACATCAAGAATTGTAAGACTTCCCAAGAAACTTGGGAAACCTTGTCATCATAATTTTCATCTAATACAAGGGCCAGGAAGAATCAATTGTGGATTGAATTCACAACCCTTAGGAAGCAACCAAAACAATCAGTCTCAGAATTTGTAACCAAGATCAAGGATGTGGCAGACCAATTAGCAAGCATAGGAGAGGACATTGAAGAGGAACAAATAGTAAGGCAAGTAACCAATGGACTAAAGGCAGATGATAAGTGGGAAAGCTTCACCACTGCATTGGATCTCTACATGGACATACATACCCCAGATCTCACAACTCTGATGGGCCAACTATTCACACATGAAGCAAAGTTCACAAAGGTTGGAGATACATCTAAAGGTAACACTCCTTCTGCCCTATATACTGATAAAAAGATTAAAGACAAAGGTAAAGGAAAAAGGCAAGAAGATGAAGGTTCTACCTCCCAAGCCAACTATGCAGGGAGAGGTAGATCTTCAAGAGGCAGGGGCAGAGGAGGTAAGCAAGGTAGGGGGAGACCCTACAATTCATCACCATGTAACATTTGTGGACTATCTAATCACACCACAGATGAGTGCTACAAAAACTACAAAAATCAGAGAGGAAGAGGCTATCAAAGAGGTGGATACTCTCAAGGCAGAGGAAGGTTCAACCAACACCAAGGCTACAATGGCTACAACAATAACTACAACAACAATTACAACAACAACCATAATGGTAACTACCAAGGAGGATTCAGAAATAGGAAAGACTACAACAACTACACAGAGGAGCAAGATGACTCCCTATTGATCATGAATATGACTTCCAAGTCAGGTATTAATGATGATCATCTGTTTTATATTGATTCAGGGTGTTCTAATCATGTAGCTAGCAATGTGGCACTACTCTCTGATCTTGAGGAACCCAAGGGAAAACATCAAGTACAGACAGGTGATGATACTAAGCATTCTGTAGTAAAGATTGGAAATGTAAAAACTTGTGATGGTAACCAGAACCTATTGAGCAGGGTACTTTATGTACCAACTATTACCAAAAACTTAATGAGTGTTGGTCAGATTGTGCAGAAAGGTTTGCAGGTCAGATTCACTCAACATGGAGCATATGTGGAGGACCCAAGACATGGATTCAAAAGGATAGCCAAGGGAGAAAAATCAGGTAGATTATTTACCTTTGAATTAGAAGACACAAAGAATATTGCTTTGTATAGCTACAAGGACCAGACACTTTCAGAACTTGAAATGTGGCACAAGAGACTAGGGCACATAGGTGAAAGGACCTTGAAGAAAATGAGCAGAGATCAATGTGTGCTTGGGATACCTAATGTATCCAAGCAACACATGATTTACAAGTGTGGTGCTTGTCAATTTGGTAAGTCTCACAGGTTACCTTATACAAGGAAAGGTTTTATGCATGAAGACTACCTAGACTTGGTGCACACAGATGTTTGGGGACCTAGCAAGGATCCCTCCATTTCAGGATCAAGGTACTATGTGTCTTTCATTGATGATTATAGCAGATGGACTGTGTTATACTTTATGAAGCACAAGGATGAAGTGTTTAATTGTTTCAAAAGATATCTTGCACTAGTTGAAAATCAAACAGGAAGGAACTTGAAGAAGCTAAGGTCAGATGGAGGAGGTGAATACTTCTCAAATGAGTTTGAGGACTTCTTGCAGGAAAAAGGCATCAAGAGGGAGATAACCACAAGGTACTCACCCGAACAAAATGGGGTAGCTGAAAGAAGGAATAGACTTATAGTTGAAACAGCCAGGTCCATGCTTAATGAAAAGAAGTTGCCAAATTATCTTTGGGCAGAGAGTGTATCTACTGCCACCTATCTCATAAACAGGTTGCCATCAAAGTCTCTTGATGGAATGACACCTTATGAAGCTTGGCATGGTAAGAGACCATCATTGGATCATTGCAAAATCTTTGGTTGTGTAGCATATGTGCATATTCCCTCACAGGTAAGGGGAAAGCTAGACCCTAAAGCAGAAAAATGTATTTTCATTGGTTATGACTTGAATCAAAAAGGGTACAGATTCTACAACCCAACCAATAAAGGGTTCAAGGTAAGCAGAGATGTCATCTTTGATGAGAATGACTCATGGTATGAGAATGAATGCAGGAAGTTTAGTCTACCCTATGATTTGGAAGAGGAGTTTCCAAAACTCTCAAGGGAGGAACCAATCCAGAAGGAAGACTCAAGTTCAGAAGATGATGACACAATCAATCTTGAGGAATTCAAGGCATGGAAGTCCAAAGGCAAGTTAAAGATGAAGAAGCTTGAGGATATACCAGAATCTTCAACTCAAGCAATGAGGAGATCTCAGAGAGAAAGTAAGAAGCCTATCAGATATGGGTATGATACATCTCTTGTTACTAAGCATTCAATTTATCTTGCAAAGGACTTGTTAAGTGAAGAACTAGGTTCATATGAAGAGGCAATTACCAAACTAGAATGGAAAGGAGCTATGGATGAAGAAATAGAAGCTCTCAAGGAGAGTGACACATGGGACTTGGTACCCAAGAAGGACTCTATGAAGGTGATAGGATCCAGATGGATCTACAAACTAAAGAGGAACTCTGATGGTACAACCAACAGGTACAAAGCTAGGTTGGTAGCCAAGGGTTTTGCACAAACCCAAGGCATTGATTATGAGGAGACATTTTCTCCTGTGGCTAAGATGCCAACAATCAGAGTATTGGTGAGTGTAGCTGCATCCAAGAATTGGAACATGTACCAATTAGATGTCAAGAATGCTTTCTTGAATGGATGGATATCTGAAGAAGTCTACATGTCACAACCACCTGGCTATGAAGATCCCAAGAAGGTAAATTATGTTTGTAAATTGAAGAAGGCTTTATATGGATTGAAGCAGGCACCTAGAGCATGGAATTATAGACTGACAACATACCTCCAAGACCAAGGGTTTACTATGAGCAAGGCAGATACTTCATTGTTTATCAAAAGGAGCAATTCAGAGGTAATCTATCTCTGTGTTTATGTTGATGACATCATCATTACAGGTAATGATGTCCAAGGAATCAGAAGCATCAAAAATCAGATGATGAAGGAGTTCAAGATCAATGATCTTGGATTATTGAAATACTTTCTAGGACTTGAATTGGTTTATACTAATTCAGGTGTATATATCACTCAGAAGAAGTATGTGTAGGACATGTTAAAGAAATTTGGCTTGCAGGATGCTAAAGTCTCTAGTACTCCAATGGAAGTCAACCTAAAGCTAAGTGCTCATGAAGGGGATGAAGTCCAAGACATTACAGGATATCAAAGTATGGTAGGTAGTTTGAATTATGCTACCTTGACTAGAATTGACATAGCATATGGAGTTAGTGTGCTAAGTCAATTCATGCACAAGCCAAGAGTACCTCACCTTGAGGCTGCAAAGAAGATCTTGAAGTATCTAAAGGGAACTCAGAACCATGGTTTGTACTTTCCTTATACATCAGATATTGATATTAAAGTATATTCAGATGCAGATTGGGCAGGATGCAAGGATGATAGGAGGAGCACATTAGGATACTTATCTTTTGCAGGTGATAAACCTATTTCTTGGTCAGCCAAGAAACAACCAACAGTGGCATTGTCATCCACTGAAGCAGAGTATAGAGGGCTAGCCAATGCCACTCAAGAAGCTATTTGGTTAAAGCTTTTGTATACAGAGCTAGGCCTATACACTAGGCCCCCAATTATCTTTGGAGACAACACAAGTTCTCTTCACCTTGCAGCCAATCCAATATATCATGCTAGGACAAAACACATAGAGGTTCATTACCACTATGTGAGAGAGAAGTTGCTTAGCAAGGACATTCAGTTGACCTATGTGTCTACTAATATGCAATGTGAAGATTTACTCACTAAAGCTTTGGATGGAAACAAATTATGCAGATTCAAATCCATGATTGGATTGCAGGATGTAATTGAAGATTGAAGATGAAGAATTAAGCCAAAATGTTTGGCTTGAGGGGGAGCTGTTGGTGCAAATCAAGCCTACACATTTGGCTTGGAATTCTTGAAGAAGATTTCACATGAAGCAAGTAGCATAGAAACACTAGCTTATGAGTTATTACTTCTCTACCTCTTGTAAAAGTCTAAAATGACTTGGCATTTTTATGTAATCACTTACCTAATAGATTCGTGGAATTAGATGGTATGAGTTGAGAGAATATCTCCCTAATTTTAGAGGAGTGATTATAGGGAGCCTTAGATTTGAATTTGAAATTCAAATCAACCTCCAAATCATATAAAAGTGAGAAGAAAACTCGCGGGCAGCAGAGTGTACATCCAAGATTCATTTACACTATCATTGAGTATGTGTGAGTGCTACACCATAGCCCACAACACTCAAACTCATTAGGCTACACTTATGATGCCAATGAGGTTGTACATCATTGTGAATTAATACAGGTCTTTACATTCATCAACTCTGTGTTCTCTGAGTGTACTACTTCAAGTCTGTCAACTTCAAAGAGGCATATCTCAGTGCCTACTCCACCAAATCAGGTGATTCAAAGCTTGTAGATGCAGCTCAAAGCACACTACAAGCATACAAAGTTTGAAGCAACTTGGTTCAGCCAATTTCGAGAAATCACGGTCGAAGTGCTCACTGGTATTTGTCTACATACTTCCTAAAAAGTCGGGGGTGTCCATAATTTTGCTAAAGTGATTTCTCTGAGTATAGTTTATCATTTTATCTCATTCCACTTGCAAATGGTAGCTTACTAAGCTAATAGAATACCTCTAAAAGGAATTTTGCCAATTGTAAGTGTACTGGTCATACTGAGCATAACCCTGAGCAGGTATCAATACCAAAATAGCAAGTTTTCTTGGATTTGTGAAGTATCAAGTAGTCTGTTTTGATTTGATCACTACGCACATCATTTGCAAAGTACATATATGATCTCTTGGTATCATTTGGAAGCTAAGGGTGCCTACTAATCATATATGGAGTCACTGAGGGCTGGTGCAAAGCAGGATTAGCAGCACCTACTCAATCTTCTGGAGGATCCATCCATCTTTCCCAACAGCTTCTTTGAAGACCATGAAATTGGTTTGTCACCTGCAAATGAAATGTATCTAGAAGTGCTCCTCCTATCATCCTTGCATCATGCCTAATCTGCATCTGAATAGATCTTGATATCAATGTCTAAAGTGTAAGGAAAATACAAACCATGATGTTGTGTACCCTTGAGATACTTCAAGATTCTCTTGGCAGCCTCTAAGTGAGGTATCCTTGGCTTGTGCATAAACTGACTTAGCACACTAACTCCATATGCAATATCTATCCTTGTTAAGGTAGCATAGTTCAAGCTACCCACCATACTTTGATAACCTGTAATTTCATTAACTTCATCACCTTCATGGGCACTTAATTTTAATTTTACCTCCATTGGAGTACTTGCTACTTTAGCATCTTGCAAGTGAAACTTTTTCAACATATCCTGTATATATTTTTTCTGATTAATGTATATTCCTGAGTTAGTATAGACTAACTCAAGCCCAAGAAAATACTTCAATAGACCAAGATCATTGATCTTGAACTCCTTCATGATCTGGCTCTTGATTTGTCTGATTCCATTGACATCATTACCTGTAAGTATGATGTCATCAACATAAACACAAAGGTATATTACCTCTGCATTACTTCTCTTGATGAATAGAGAAGTATCTGACTTGCTCATGACAAAACCTTGGTCTTGAAGCTAAGTGGTTAATCTGTGATTCCATGCCCTAGGTGCCTGCTTCAATCCATATAAAGCCTTTTTAAATTTGCAAACATATGTTACCTTCTTAGGTCCTCATAGCCAAGAGGTTGTGACATATATACCTCCTCTTAAATCCATTCATTCAAGAAAGCATTCTTAACATCCAATTGGTACATATTCCAATTTTTTGATGCAGCCACACTAACCAACACTCTGATGGTTGGCATCTTGGCCACAGGAGATAATGTCTCTTCATAATCAATGCCTTGGGTTTGTGCAAAACCCTTGGCTACCAATCTGGCTTTGTACCTATTAATTGTGCCATCAAAATTTCTTTTAAGTTTATAGATCCATCTAGATCCTATTACCTTCATGGAGTCCTTCTTTGGTACTGACTCCCATGTATCACTCTCCTTGAGTGCTTCAATCTCCTCATCCATAGCTTCTTTCCATTCTGTCTTGGTTGTGGCTTCTTCATATGATCCTGGTTCTTCAATTGACAAATCTTTGGCAAGATAAACAGAGTGTTTAGTAACAAGAGATGTATCATACCCATATCTGATAGGTTTCTTGCTCTCTCTTTGTGATCTTCTGATTGATTGATTTGAAGATTCAGGTATGTCTTCAAGCTTCTTCATCTTCATTTTGCCTTTCGACTTCCATGCCTTGAACTCTTCAAGGTTGATAATGTCTTCATCTTCTGAACTTGAGTCTTCATTCTGAGTAGGTTCCTCCTTTGCAAGACTTGGAAGTTCTTCTTCCAAATCATAGGGTAATTTTAAATTACCCTTCCTGCATTCATTCTCATACCAAGAATCATTTTCATCAAATACAACATCTCTACTCACCATGAATCCCTTATGGGAAGGGTTATAAAACCTGTACCCTTTTTGATTCAAATCATATCCAATAAAGATGCACTTCTCATCCTTAGGCTCTAGCTTACCTCTTATCTAAGAAGGAATGTGTACATATGCTACACATCCAAATATCCTGCAATGGTCTAGTGAAGGTCTCTTACCATGCCATGCTTCATAGGGTGTCATCCCATCAAGGGACTTTGATGGTAACATGTTTATAAGGTAAGTGGCAGTTGAGACACTTTCTGCCCATAGATAGTTAGGTAATTTTTTCTCATTCAACATAGACCTAGCTATCTCAACAATCAACCTATTTCTTCTCTCAGCTACCCCGATCTGTTCAGGAGAATACCTTGTGGTTATTTCTCTTTTGATGCCTCTGTCCTGCGAGAAGTTTTCAAACTCATTGGAGAAGTACTCACCTCCTCCATCTGACCTTAGCCTCTTCAAATTCTTTCCTGTCTGATTTTCAACTAGTGCAAGATATTTTTTAAAGCAATTAAACACCTCATCTTTGTGCTTCATGAAGTACAATACAGTCCACCTGCTATAATCATCAATAAAAGATACATAGTACCTTGATCCTGAGACTGAGGGGTCTTTGCTTGGTCCCCATACATTTGTATGGACAAGCTCTAGGTAGTCTTCATGCATGTAACCTTTCCTTGAGAAGGGTAACCTGTGAGATTTCCCAAATTGACAAGCAGCACACTTATAAATCATATGCTGCTTGGATACATTAGGTATTCCAAGCACACATTGGTCCCTGCATATTTGCTTCAAGGTTCTTTCTCCTATGTGCCCTAATCTTTTGTGCCAAATCTCAAGCTCTAAAAGTGTTTGGTCTTTATAACTGTATAGTGCAATATTCTTTGTATCTTCTAGCTCAAAAGTGAAAAGTCTACGTGATTTTTCTCCTTTAGAAATCCTCTTGAACCCATGCCTTGGATCCTCCACAAATGCTCCATATTGGTTGAATCTAACCTGCAAACCTTTCTCCACAATCTGTCCAACACTCATCAAATTTTTGGCAATGGTTGGTACATAGAGTACCCTGCTCAACAAGTTCCGATTTCCATCACAAGTCTTAACATTTCCAACTTTAACTACTGAGTGCTTGGTGTCATCACCTGTTTGGACTTGATTCTTACCTTTTGGTTCTTGAAGATCAGAGAGTAGTGCTACATTGCCAGCCACATGATTTGAGCATCCTGAGTCAATGTAGAATAGGTGGTCATCATTTGTACCTGATTTTGAAGTCATGTTCATAATCAGAAGGGAGTCATCCTGCTTCTCTGTGTAGTTGTTGTAGTCCGTTCTGGATTTGAAACCTCCTTGGTAATTTCCATTGTAATTGTTGTTGTAACCTTGGTGATGGTTGAATCTACCTCTTGATTGTGAGTATCCACCTCTTTGGTATCCTTTTCCTCTCTGATTCTTGTAATTCCTGAAACACTCATCTATAGTATGATTTGATAAACCACAAATATTACATGGTGAGGAGTTATAGGATCTCCCCCTGCCTTGCTTACCTCCTCTGCCCCTTCCTCTTGATGATCTACCTCTCCATGCATAGTTGGCTTGGGAGGTAGAGCCTTCATCTTCTACCATCTTGGTCTTGCCTTTATCTTTAGGCTTTTTATCTGTATATAGGGTTGAAGAGTTATTACCTTTGGATGTGTCTCCATGCTTGTTGAGCTTTGCTTCATGAGTGAACAATTGTCCCATGAGAGTTGTAAGATCTGGAATTTGCATGTCCATGTAAAGGTCCATTGCAGCGGTGAAGCTTTCCCATTTGTCATCAGCCTTGATCCCATTGATCACTTGCCTTACAATCTGCTCTTCTTCAATCTCTTCTCCTATGCTTGCTAACTGATCTGCTACATCTTTAATCTTGGTCACAAATTCTGAAACAGCTTGCTTAGGTTGCTTCCTTAATGTGGTGAATTCAATCCACAACTGATTTTTTCTAGCCCTTGTGTTGGAAGAAAAATATGATGACAAGGTTTCCCAAGTCTTTTGGGATGTCTTACAATTCCTAATATGTGGCAAAAGAAAATCAGAGATGGAGTTGAGTAAATAAGACCTTGCCAATGCATCCTTAGCACACCATGTTTTGAGCTTTTCATGTTCCTCCTTTGTTGGTAATCCTCTTGTTTTGAATGAGGGCAATTCCTCATCTCCTGAGATGTATCCATAGAGACTCCTTCCTTGTAAGTAGGTCTTCATCCTCAGAGACCATGCTTGATAGTTGTTCCTGTCCAATTTATCAATAAATGAAGGAAAACCATCTCCCATTTATGAATTTGGTGAAGAATTTACCGAGATATGCACTCCACAAGTTGATAGACTTTCAAGTAGTATGACAGAGAACTCAGAGATGAATAATGTAAATGTATGTATTAATGAACACTTGTATACAATCCCATTGGCATGAATGTCATTGCCTAATGGTGCAGATAGGTGTGAACTAGAGTGTAGGCCTCACACAGAATCAGAATCAATAATGAGAAGCTTGGGAGTGATGAGTTCTAACCGCGACTTTTTCATAACCTCTTTTATAGAGAGAGAGTAAAAAATTTGAATTCAAATTCAAACTTTTGGCTCCCTATGATCAAGCTCCTATATCCTAGGAGATATTCCTTCAATCAAAGAGCTAACTTTTTCCACGAATCCTTTTGGTAGGTGTTTACAAAGATTCCAAGTCAATTTGACTTTTACAAAGAAGTAAAGTTGTAAATAACTACTAGCAATAGTTCCTATGCTTTTACATATGTGCATGGACTTCCAGATATCCATCAAGCCAAATGTGTAGGCTTGTGAATTACACCAACATATTAAATGGGCAATTTTTGGTAGTGTGGTTGGTATACTTCTGCTCAATATGACAATACAGGTTGGGTCCTTGAGGTGGCTGCCTATTGTATTGGTAAGGTTGTTGTATACCTAAACCTCCCCTTGTACAATTATGGGATGCATGGTCTCCACCACACAGGTTGCATCTCCTCAGCATCGGCATTCTCATTGGTGGGTTCTAGTAATTTCTCTGTCCATGAACTCCTTATTTCTTAGCTACCAATTATGCTAATTCCTCCACATTGATAGAACTAGTCATCACGGTACTCCTAGTGTCTTCTGATTTAGTAGAACTTTGTGTATTTTTGAGGTCATCACCTAGGTTTTCTTCTAGATCAATGCATTCTTGGAGGCACTCACTCAATGTCTGTAGCCGCTTCACATAGACTAAGGTTCTTAATGTTCCATTAGTCAATCCATCTAGGAATAGAGATATCATCTTCTGTTGTGAGGGTCTTTCTACTATTGGGCATCTGTCCACATATTTGTTAAACCTTTGGGCAGTTGCTTTTACAGTTTCATTTGGGTTTTGTTTGAAACTATGAACTAAGGATGACGAGTTGTGTTTAATCCCTTCCTTGGTAAATTCACCAATAAACTCTTGGAAAAATTATTCAATATTTTCAAAATGATTGGGATCCTATGGTTGGAACCAAGTCAAGGCTGCTCCCGTGAGGGTTAGTCCAAAAGACTCATATTACACAAAGAAGTCATCCACTTGTTCTGCTCACAACACTTGCTTGAATTATGCTATATGGTCTTAAGGCTCTCTCGTGCCATCATAAGGCTTCCTCATACATTTAGCCACTTGGATTTGTCTCAATCGTCTTACTGGCTCTGAGCATTACAAGAATTATTGGTCTAATTGGATGCATTCTTTGTTGCACACCTGGTTGTGGCCTTGGTCTAATGGGTGGTCTATTCATGTTTCCTGTCCTTGGGTTGGTTTGGTTGTGCGAATGCATTCCTAGCATAGTGATTTGCACATGTGTTTGGGTGGGGATGCATCGTTGACTCGTTTGTCCTGACATCATATTGTCCGTCCCTTGGTGGGATCCAAAAGGGTTGTGCGAGGTAGTTTCCTGCTCTTGAGGAGGGAATACATGCAACGCCATGTATTTCAATTGAGACCTATTAACTTCATATATTGGCCAATACCTTCTTTGGTTTTGGTCTAGGTATGTGAATCTAGAATCATCCTCTAGATCCTTCAACTCATAGATAGTCACTGGGCTTACTTGTTCTCCTCGTGTGGGTGAATTGGATTGTAAAAGTTGATCTGAACCATGGATGAGATATACTTCCAACAGGTAATCATCTTGAGGTATCAAATCCCCTCTCAAGACTTGAGTTATTACTGACTTGCCCCTTGGGGTAGTCACAGTGTCTTCATGAGTAGGTCTTCTTGAATTTCCTTGTCCTTCTAGTTCCCCTCTCTTGTTGATCTGGTCAAGGTTTTCAGTCACTACATAGATATGACCTAACTTGTCCATGTAAAACCCTCCTTCATACTTGAATTGCGCGCCTTGGAACTATTGTTGAATCGGTAGAGTTTACCATTCTTGCGAATGACCTATTTATGCCATCAAGGTAAATAGGGATTCCTTGCAGATTAGTGGATACATACTATAGAGGTCCGGTATTCTCCCTCTATCATAGACATAAAGTTCTCTCTCCGAACTGAACCATGCATGTCCTCTAAGGCCATGGGTAGTTCCTCCTCTCAGTCACTCAATGTCTCTGAGTAAATTGAGTGATGGCTTGCTTGGGCTGCACTTCCTACTGATGAGATGACACTTCATCTACTACTCAGCACCCGTCTTGATCTTAAGTTCATTCACCTCTTAGGTCTATATCTTCTCTCTTCTTTCCCTTAATTATATCTTAAATCACTCAGAGTTTACTTTCAATATATTTGGGTTTATCTGGATGATACCAGTGATGGGCAATATGATATTGGTAGGCACGATATGATACCACTCCAGGTGATACCTCATTGATGATACAATATTGCACTTGAGGCGATACGATACCAGTAGCTCACCCCGATACGATACCAATTATTGACATGATATGATACTTTTGAGCAAGATGATACGATACTAGATTTGCTCTCGATATGACACCTCTGTCAGGTCACAATACCATACCAACCTCACGATATGATACTAGTAGTCAAACAATACTATACCCTAGAATTCTTGGGAGGATATGATACCACTATGAGAACGATACGATACTGGTCCGGTTGATGATACGATACCTTGACCTAGACAATATGATACTTGGGTCCGATATGACACCAAAATTATGGCGATACGATATTAAGAGAAGCAGGATATGATATCGAGTGGACCGCGATACGATACCACCTAAGGATCACGATCATGATACCCACACTTGATGATACGATACCCTCAAGGTGGTATGCACGATATGATACTAGGCGAGTGTTGTGATACTAGGGAATTTAGGTATTGCAATACCAAAACTCAACCGATTGTGATACTATAGCCAAAATTAACCTAAATTAATTTTTTTTTGTGCAAACTATGTGTCCTTCTCTCCTCTTCCCTTCTAGCTCACTGTACCACTCAAAAACTCACTCAAAAGATTATGTCCTACCCCGCGATACCGCATGTGTGTTCAATCACATCTATGAGTGCTCTTTTGATTTTTTGAGGTTCTAGAGTTGAAGACATCACCTTCAAGAGTGTCTTGCCTAAGCCTTATGCTCACAATGTCAACTATGCACTCACTCTCCATAAGAAGACTCCCACAATACCATTCAATGCTCTCCACAATACTTGCTCAAGGCAAGTAACTAAGAAATGACTATTTTTTGGATTTTAAGGCCTTGGTTAACCAAGTGCCTGAACTAAGCTAAACTAGAATTTTTTTTGGAATTTTCTCAAGGTGTCCTTCTTCTCCTATCCTTACTCCTCTCTCTTCCCTAAACCCTAACTCTCTCCTTACTTCCTCACTCCTAACCCTAAACCTAGAAACTCATTACACACACTCCTAAAGTGTGAAGTAACAAGTGCTGAAATACTTAATGACTTGCCACTGACTGAATTCACCTTTACAAGTATGATTCATTCACTCCATAGCTATAAGGATCACGAAGGCACCTTGGTTGTGCTATCCCCGGCAATGGTGCCAAAAACATGTACCTAAGTCGTGAAGTCTTAGGGACTTGTGTCGATGAGGTTGTACCTCAATCACCCTACAAGTGTATATAGTGGTGGATTAATACATGCTTAATTATCAATCTGAAGAATTAGACATACCAAGTGTATGAAGACTTGTGCACACATGATGGTAAGTGAAGTATCAATGCTACAATGAATGTGACTTGTCCCAACTACCTCTCCAACTCACTAACTCTCTAAAAATGCACATCGCAATACCATTTATAGTAGTAAACACAAATTCGAACTTTTCTCTCAACTTCGAACTCTAAATATGGTCAATAGTGGATTCCTTTAGAAGCTCTTGACAAGATGCATCTAATCACAATATTTTCAATCAAATTTGACAAATATACTTCGAATTATGGACAAAATAGTGAATGGCAGGAAACACCAACACCTACTCCGCAACTCATTATGGTTCATACACACACTAGAATAGCTCACAAGCAATGGGAAGGGATAGACAACAATCCCACACACACATTTCAAGCATTGCACACACAGAAAAGCTCTTGGAGAAGAAGAAAATCAACAAGAAAGAGGCAAATTTGAAATTCTCCTTCAATTCTCACAATGGCAAGAAGTTATTTACAAGAGTCACCAAGTGACTTATATACATGTGCCCTAAAATTGGTCCTTTCATTCTTGGAATAGCTTCCTTCATAAGTCACGTCCATAGGGGATGGCTTTGCTATTATCCTTAAGGGTCCAAAAGATCTTTCCGTGTCTAGGTCCTCTTCGTGAACTTCTTCTTTTGGGTGTACCATAATTTTGGGTCCTTGAGTGGTAGTCTCTTTGAACTGTAATCTTGTGCTTTCATTCACGTGGTGCATATGTGTTCTCTCTTGTAGCTTTTCCTTCCAGATATTCTTCGTCACCCACATTTTATTCTTTTTTTTCCCTTCACTAACCACCTCCTATTGGTCGACCAATTGATCGAGCTCGTCCCACCTTCCATCATCATTGATTTCTATGGGAAGATCCAATTTCATGGTGGATTGTCCTCTCTCCATATGGGATTATGTTGTATGAGCTTGAATTAGTCAATCCTAGCTCCTTGTATCGTTCCATTTGGGATAGTCTTTTACTTGTTTGATTCTTCTTTATTTCACTAGTTTGGCGATAGTGGTGACCTTGTACTCTGAGGTTCACCTACCCTTCCTTATATGTTTGTGCATTGCTTGGAGGGATTCTTGTAAATCCTTTTTTGTAATGGGTGGTGGTTTGCCCAAGATTGACTTTGGAATCAAATGTGTTCTTTTTTATGAGTTATATCTATCTTCATTTCTTCTTGCATCCTCTTTGCACCTCTCATCATTGGCTTTGAGCTGGTGCCCACTTCTTCTATAATCACTACACCACACTTTTTCTTTGGAATTGTGGCTGATTTCACATATTTGCTCATCTCCACTCTTGATGGAATTTCTTTCGGGTGATCTTGAATATTTAAAGTGTGATATATTAGTATTGTCAGAGCAACACTGCCATTCAAAAATTTCTTGTTGCCCCATTGTTTCTTCACTTTGAATCGAAGCTCTGGCACATATGGTATTAGGTTTACCTGATTGCCTACTTGCTTCATGTTGGGAAAGATGGATGGACACTCCAAGAAATGAGTAGGTACTACCAACTCCTGCTTTGTACCAACCCCTTTTAGCTTCAGAGTTGAGTAGTAGGACCTCTTAGCTTTCCAATGACACAAAATAAGTGCCTATGTACTTTGGAAATGATGTGAGAAATGATTGAACCAAAACAAACTATTTCCAAGTTGAAGGATTAATGAAAACCTTCTATTTTTGTTCACACACTTGCTGCTTGTTATGCTCAATGCTTCTAGTACAGTAGGAATTAGAAACATTCCTCTTAGAGGTATCAAATTAGCTTAAGGAGCTAATGATTCAAAGTGGAATCATTTAAAATGATGCACTATACACAAAGCAATCAATTTAGCAATTGAATCATTACCCCCGATTTTTTAGGACCTCTATAGAGTCTGACTAGTGAGTGCTTCGATGTGCTTTTCTCCAAATTGGCTAGATAGATTATCTTCAAAATTTTTGACCATGTAGATAACTTGTAGCTGATTCCAACAAGCTATAGATCATTGAAAATAGTGAAGGAATGACTGAGATATGAGCAGTATAAGTTGACTATTATGAGTGACTATGACAGAGAGACGATAGATGAGTAATGTAAATCTATTGTATTAAAGAACAATGTTGTACAAGATCATAGGCTTGATAATCAATGCCTAATGATGGTGAGTAGTGTAGGCTACAATGTATACCTCACTCTCGTACAATATGGCAATGGAGAACTCAGGAATGGAGTGATCTTGCCCATGAGTTTTCCAGCCATCTTTTATAGATGTGATGTTTAAATTTGAATTTGAATCCTCCATTGGCTCTCACTAAAAGTAGTCCTCCAATCTAGGAGATATTACCTCAATTGAATTCATGAATTTTCAACTAATAAACTCCACGAGTTTAGTGGTGGTTATAATGATTCTTCCAAGTCAAAGTGACTTTTACAAGTGGTAAAGATAAAAGATCTTCGTAGCAATGGTTTCCATGGAGCTTCAAATATTCATGAACTTCTAGCCAAATGTGTAGGCTTGAACTTTGCACCAACAGCTCCCCCTCAAGCCAAACATTTTGGCTTGGTTTTCTTCTTCAATCTTCTTGAATGTCCTACAATCCAATCATAGCCTTAAACCTGCAAAGTTTTGTACGATCTAATGCTTTAGTCAATAAATCTGCACATTGCATATTAGTTGATACATAAGCGATCCAAATTTCCTTGCTCAATAGCTTCTCTCTCACATAATGATAGTGGACCTCTATATGCTTGGTCCTAGCATGATAAATAGGATTTTCTCCAAGATGTAGTGAGCTTGTATTATCTCCAAAAATCATTGGAGATGTGGTATGCAAACCCAAATTTATATACAACAATCTGATCCATATGGCCTCTTGAGTAGCATTGGCCAATCCTCTATACTCTGCCTCTGTAGAAGATAAAGCAACAGCAGGTTGCTTCTTTGAAGACCATGATAAAGGTTTATCACCTGCAAATTATAGGTAACCTGAGGTACTCCTGTCATCTGTGCAACTTGCCCAATCTGCATCTAAATACATCTTGATGGTCAAGTCTGAGGTATAAGGAAAATATAGCCCTTGATTTTGAGTTCCCTTAAGATACTTCAAAATCCTTTTGGAAGGTTCCGAATGAGGTGCCGTAGGTTTGTGCATAAACTAACTTAAAACACTTACTCCATAAGCAATATCAATCCTTGTCAATGTAGCATAGTTCAAGCTTCCCACTATGCTTTGGTAACTTGCAATGTTCTCAAGCACATCACCTTCATGAGCACTTAACTTCTGATTAACCTCCATTGGAGTACTTGCTACTTTGGCATCCTGCAAATGAAACTTCTTTAACATATCTTGTATATACTTTCTCTGAATAATATAAATTCCAAAGTTATTATAGACTAACTCAAGTCCAAGAAAATATTTTAGTGATTCAAGGTCACTAATTTTGAATTCCTGCATCATCTAATTCTTGATCTCCTTGATGCCATTGGCATCATTACATGTGAGTATGATATCATCAACATATACACATAGGTATATTACCTCTGAATTTCTCCTCTTAATAAATAGAGAAGTATCTGCTTTACTCATGATGAATCCTTGATCCTGAAGGTATGTAGTCGACCTATGGTTTCATGCCCTAGGTGCCTGCTTCAATTCATAAAGAGCTTTGTTCAATTTACACACATATGTTACCTTGCTTGGATCCTCATAGCCAGGAGGTTGAGCCATGTACACCTCCTCTGAAATCCAGCCATTCAGAAATGCATTTTTTACATCCAATTGGTACATGTTCCAATTCTTTGATGCAGACACACTTACCAATACCTTGATGGTTCGAATTTTGGCCACAGGTGAGAAGGCTTCTTCATAATCAACTCCTTGGGTTTGTGCAAAACCCTTAGCCACAAGTCTAGCTTTGTACCTGCTTATTGATCCATCAAAATTCCTTTTGATCTTGTAGATCCATCTAGAACCAATTTACCTTCATAGACTCCTTCTTTGGTACTAGTTCCCAAGTATCACTCTCCTTGAGTGCTTCAATTTCCTCATCCATAGCTTCCTTCCATTTTGTCTTGGTCTTTGCCTCTTCATATGATGATGGTTCTTCAAATGACAAGTCTTTTGCAAGATAAACAGAGTGCTTAGTAACTAGGTAAGTGTCATACCCATATCTCATTGGCTTCTTGCTCTCCGTTTGTGATCTTCTGATTGCTTGGTTGGATGATTCAGGTATATCCTCCAACTTCTTCATCTTGACTTTGCCTTTGGACTTCCATGCCTTGAACTCTTCTAGGTTGATTATGTCCTCATCATCAGAGTTGATGTCTCCATTCTGAGTAGGCTCCTCCTTAGTGAGGCTTGGAAACTCCTCTTCCAAGTCATAAGGTAGCTTTACTTTCCTGCATTCACTATCAAACCAAGAGTCATTTTCATCAAAGACAACATCTCTATTGACCATGAATCCTTTGTTTGAAGGATTGTAGAACCTGTATCCTTTCTTATTCAAGTCATACCCTATGAAGATGCACTTCTCTGCTTTAGGGTCTAGCTTACCTCTTATTTGAGAAGGTATATGCACACAAGCTACACATCTAAAGATCCTGCAATGATCAAGTGAAGGTCTTCTACCATGCCATGCTTTATATGGGGTCATCCCATCAAGAGGTTTGTATGGCAACCTGTTTACAAAATAAGTGGCAGTAGATACACTCTCTGCCCACAAGTAATTAGGTAATTTTTTCTCATTTAACATTGACCTAGCTGTTTCAACAATTAATCTATTTCTCGTCTCTGCCACCCCATTTTGCTTAGGGGTATACCTTGTTGTAATTTCTCTCTTGATTCCTTTATCCTGCAAGAATGCATCAAACTCGTTTGAGAAGTACTCACCTCCTCCATCTGACCTTAATCTCTTTAGGTTTCTCCTTGTTTGGTTCTCAACAAGTGCAAGATACTTTTTAAAGCAACTGAATACTTCATCTTTGTGCTTCATAAAGTACAATACAGTCGACCTACTATAATCATCAATGAAAGATACATAATAACTTGATCCCGAGATTGAGGGATCCTTACTTGGTCCCCATACATCTGTATGGACAAGCTCTAGGTAGTCCTCATGCATATATCCTTTCCTTGAGAAGGGTAACGTGTGAGATTTTCCAAACTGACAAGCACCACATTTATAAATCATATGTTTCTTGGATACATTAGGTATCCCAAGCACACATTGATCTCTATATATCTGTTTTAAGGTTCTTTCACCAACATGCCCTAATCTCTTATGCCAAATTTCAAGCTCTGATAGTGTTTGATCTTTGTAGCTATAAAGTGCAATATTCCTTGTATCTTCAAGTTCAAAAGTAAATAATCTACTTGTCTTTTCTCCTTTGGCAATTCTCTTGAATCCATGTTGGGGATCCTCCACAAATGCTCCATATTGGTTGAACTTGACCTGCAAACCCTTTTCCACAATCTATCCAACACTCATCAAATTCTTGGTAATTGTAGGTATATATAGAACCTTGCTCAACAGATTTCTATTTCCATCAGAGGTCTTAACATTTCCTACTTTAATCACTGAGTGCTTGGTGTCATCACCTGTTTGTACCTGATGCTTACCCTTTGGTTCCTCAAGGTCAGAGAGAAGAGCTACATTGCCTGCCACATGGTTTGAGCATCCTGAGTCAATGTAGAAGAGATGATCATCATTTATACCTGGTTTTGAAGTCATATTCATAATCAGATGAGAATCTTCTTGCTCCTCTGTGTAGTTGTTGTAATCCTTCCTTGATTTGTGGCCTCCTTTGTAGTTGATATTGTAGTTGTTGTTGTATTTGTTATTGTATCCTTGAGGATGATTGAATCTTCCACTTGATTGTGTATATCCACCTCTTTGATAACCTCTACCTCTCTGATTTTTGAAGTTCTTGTAACACTCATCTGTAGTATGATTTGATAATCCACAAATATTACATGGTGAGGAGTTATAAGATCTCCCCATACCTTGCTTACCTCCTCTGCCCCTTCCTCTTGAGGTTCTACCTCTCCCTGCATAGTTGTCTTGGGAGGTAGCTCCTTCATCCTCAATCTTCTTGTTCTTCCCTTTCTCTTTTGACTTACTTTTATTAGTGTATAGGGCAGAAGAGCGATTACCTCTTGATGAATCTCCATTCTTGTTGAGATTGGCTTTATGGGTAAATAGTTGCCCCATGAGAGTGGTAAGGTCTCGAATCTGCATGTCCATGTACAAGTACATGGCAGTTGTGAAGCTCTCCTATTTTTCATCAGCTTTAATACCATTGATTACTTGTCTTACAATCTGCTCCTCTTCAATTTCTTCTCCTATGCTTGCCAATTGATATGCCCCTTTTAGCTTTGTACTTCCAAATCCTGCTTTGTACTAGCCCCTTTTAGCTTTAGACTTGAGTAGTAGGCCCTCTTAGCTTTCCAATGACACAAAATAAGGGACTATGTACTTTGGAAATGATGTGAGAAATGATTGAACCAAAACAGACTATTTCCAAGTTGAAGGATTAATGAAAACCGTCTATTTTTGTTCACACACCTACTACTTGTTATGCTTAGTGCTTCCGGTACAGTAGGAATTAGAAAAATTCCTCTTAGAGGTATCGAATTATCTTAATGTGATAATTATTTCAAGTGAAATCACTTAAAATGATGCACTATACATAGAGCAATCAATTTAGCAATTGAATCATTACCCCCGATTTTTTAGGACCTTTGCAGAGTTTGACCAGGGAGTGCTTTGATGCAGTTTTCTCCAAATTGGCTGAATAGATTATCTTCAAAATATGTGAGCACCTAGATAACTTGGAGCTAATTCCAACAAGCTATAGATCATTGAAAATGGTGAAGGAATGACTGAGATATGAGCAATACAAGTTGACTGTTATGAGTGACTATGATAGAGAGACCATAGATGAGTAATGTAGATCTATTGTATTAAAGAACAATGTTGTACAAGATCATAGGATTGATAATCAATGCCTAATGATGGTGAGTAGTGTAGGATACAATGTAGATCTCACTCTCTTACAATGTGGCAATGGAGAACTCGGGAATGGAGTGATCTTGCCCGCAAGTTTTCCAACCATCTTTTATAGATGTGATGTTTAAATTTGAATTTGAATCCTCCATTGGCTCTCACAAAAAGTAGTCCTCCAATCTAGGAGATATTCCCTCAATTGAAGTCGTGACTTTTTAACTAATAAAATCCATGAGTTTAGTAGTGGTAACAATGATTCTTCCAAGTCAAAGTAACTTTTACAAGTGGTAAAGATAAAAGATCTTCCTAGCAATGGTTTCCATGGAGCTTCAAATATTCATGAACTTCTAGCCAAATGTGTAGGATTGAACTTTGCACCAACACTTCATTGCATGAGAGAGTAACTGTACCACAATCGTTTGTGGAGATGTGTATATGTGCATGTTTGGGAAGTAGAAATGTTGATGCACCATCCTTATTTATTCTCTTATATGGATTCTATTGAGATCCAAGAATGCATGCTTTTTGGATCCATGGCTTCATCCTTTAGGTTTGTAAGGCCATCCTTTCTCCATCCAAAAGCTTCTTTGATCAATTCATGAGTTAATTTGGTTGTTTGCCAATCATCTTGTAGATTAATGACCTTGGCCTCAGGCACAGTGGGCATGTCTAGAGCAGCGTTCATGGTGTTCAGTACTTATGTGTACCTCTCAAAGTTTGGCTTATAGATTGGTAGTTGTTAGTATCCTTCAAGACCAGCTTTTGTCCATGTATTGATAGTTCGCGGCAATATATGGAGTACTTTGAAATCTTGAGACATTACCAGGAATTGGTGATCCCAATCCATAATTCTTATTGTGATAAAAAATAAGTGATCCTCTATTGGTTGATCTTCACAGAACTAATGTCCTCTTGCTTTGATTCTGCTTTCTAAGGGAAATTCTAGGATTTCCTTTTTTTGGGTCGCTTCATAGTCAGCTATATGCACTTGAAATGGAATTTATAATTAATCTCATGTATGAAGGAACATACTTCATCCTTGTGTGCACAAGTAATCATCGTTCATCATTAAACTGATCCACTCTCACAAGTTTGAGTATAGCATGATATCTAATGACATATATTTTTATTTCTAAAAGAAAACATAAAAGTTAGTCATAGCCGAAGCAATTGTTAGTATGTGTTAGTTAAATTTTCTAGATTGTTGTTGTATAAGTTTAGTCATATTCCTTCGAAGGAAATGTGCACCACTAAACCAATTGAAGAATGTGTGTGCTGAATGTGAGGCCTTGTAGTGTGGCCCTATACTGCATAATCCTGGTGCATTCAGCTCAACATGAGTGAAAGTCTTATCCTTCTTGTTATGTTGATGCGATCCTTGATGATCTTTTGGTTTCCATACAATGTGTGTAATCTGATCCTTGTTGTTTTCAATTTGGGTTTTGATATTGAGTCCTTGGCTTTGATTCTCCATATGTATTTGCCTTGTTTTTGGGGCTTCCTTTGCCTTGCAGTTCATGTTCATCATTTGTCTTGATAGGATGCTTTGATGAAATTGATATGGGGTGTGACTTACTTTGTTTCGGGTCTTTACTTCCTCTTTTGTTTTTTCCACTCTCTTCCTTGGGATCCACACCTGCTTTTATCTTTGAGCATCCACTAATCATTTGGGTATCCACACTTGTAGTATCTTCAATCCATCTTGTCGTAGGCTTCGTTCCTTTCTAGCTCCTTGTTTTTTAGGGTTTTTGTTTGGTTTTAGATCCTCCTTGCATTTGTATTGTTGAAGTTGATCTTTGTGAATCCACACTTTTTTTATGCCTCAACTATACTCTTTTTGGGTTATTCTCGAGGAGGGATAAGTGATTATTTTCTTAAAATTTTCTTTAGAATGAATTACCTCATGAAGTCACTCAGGATTAGCCTCTTGAGAAGAAGGGATATGTTGGCCACATGAAATAACAATGTATGCTGTTGGTTTTGCATTTAGGTATAAGAGTATAATTGGTCAATAAGGGCTTTGATGGGGCTTTTTTTGTATGTTCACTTTGACTTGTGACACTAGGGTGTTTCTTGCATTTTGATTTTAGTGGTTTTTTGTCCATTAGACTAAAAACCTCTCTATGACCTATTTTGGCTAGTATATATCGGCTAAGTCAATAGTAACTTTGAATTTAAAAATCCAATCTTGACCGAAGACTAGTTCTTCAAAAAGATGAGAGTCTTTACAAACTAAGAGCATTTGTTTCATGGTATTCTTTCCTAAGTGTAAGACACAAATACTTCTCCTAGACATTCAATGGTATTACCTCCAATGCCCATCATATGAGCCTTGGTTGGAATGAGTTGTGCCTTTAGCTTCTCGGCTAAGGAAGCATGTATACTGTTTAGAGCTGCTCTCGTGTCAATCAATGAATCCACTAATTGGTACTCTTCTTTACCAATCCCTAGGTTTAAGTATGGTTCTCATATTAGAATTCCTAAGGTTTTTACCTAGTTGATGTGGTAATTTGCCATTGGGATAGGCTCTTCTGCTCTTAAATACCTTTCATCTCACACTCTTATCCATTCCTTTCTTTATTATATCCTCTCTAGGGCTTCCAATCTAGCTTCTTCCCATATTCTTTCCTCTTCTCCTTTTTTTTTTAACTCCTAAGATTCTTACTAACATTTCTTCTATCAATGGCTCCATATACTTTTTAACGCTACAACCACTTATGTACGTGGGTAAGATGTCTCCATCAAGCATCGCTAGGTTAATAGCTCCACTAGTGGAGATTTGCATGTTGTTTTAGTGTCTATACCAACACTAAATCTCCCAGTCTAAGAGCTTTATCATTGATGTGAGCATCCTAATAAGCTTTTTGTCTTTTGTTGGCAACATAGATGCCAGTTACAACTTGTAATCTAGTCTCGCGAAATTTCTCTATTTGGTCCAATTGTTTTGATAGCTTGTTTCCAACCCATTCATACTTCTTGATGACTTGTATAGTAGGAACTAAGAAAACAATTGGCAGTATGGCATTTTGTCCATAGACTAAATTAAAAGGTGTTGTACCAATAGCTGTTTTATAAGCTACTCAGAAGGCCCATATTGGATGATGCAATTGTTTATCCCAATCTAACCTTCCATTATTGACTATCTTAGTTAGCACCATGCATAACACCTTATTTGAACTCTTGGCTTGTCCATTAGTCTGTGGGTGATAGGGTGCTGATTTTTTATGAATCACTAGAAACTCATTCATGAGTGACTCAATGACTTCATTAATGAAGTGTGTGCCTCTATCACTTACGATCTCAATAGGTAGTCCAAATCTAGTGAATATGTTTTCAAACAAGAACTTCGCTCTAGTCTAAGCATCAATTTTCCTAGTGGCTTTTGCTTTTACCCATTTTGTCAAATAGTCTCTAGCCACTATAATGTATTCAACATGTGATCCTTTTACTAAGGGGTTAATTGATCCAATGAAATCAATGCCCCATTTTGAGAAATCTCTTGCACTAATCATGGGTCTTAAGGGCATATCATCTCATTGTATTGGAAACTTTGCTCATTGACATATGTCAGAACTCCGTACATAGGTCTTTGCATCCATGTGTAAGGTAGGCCACTATAAGCCTGCAAAGAGAATCATTTTTACAGTTTTTAATGGTAAAAAATGACCTCTTGCTACTCTTGCATGTGCCATTTTGAGTATAGGAAGGTATTCTCCCTCATGCACACATAAGCGTAATTGATTATCCTTCTTGCATTTAAACAATTGTTTTCCAACAAATTACATAATCCTTGCTTTGTTCTTACAACGCTCGCTTTCTAGCTAGGCTTGCTCCTTTGGGGTACTTATGTGATTTCAAAAAAATCCACTAGTGTTTTAATCCATTTAGGGGCTATTATTGAATACCATAAAGATGAGTGTCCATCCGCTGTGTGCTTCTGAGTAAGTAACACCCTTATGTGCTCTCCACTTTTTTTGTGGGCTTGTTTGACTAAACCATTTTGCTGCTCATTTTCCACACATCTTAGAAGTATTCCGTTTGATTTTTTCAAATATTAATGAAATCTCAAAGAAGCCTACTGATATGGATGATGTAGGTTGTGTTGATATAGATGAAATGGCTACACCTACCATTTGATTGCACTTGATAGATATGTTTACTTTATATTATTGGATATTAAAGTGCAAAGGAGCTTTGTAAGAAGCCAAGCTGTACAAAGCAGCTAATAGAGCAAAAGAATATGCTGATAGGAACATATCTCCTAGAGTCTTTGAAGAAGGAGATAGATTTTTTCTTCAAGTACTAGCAAGATCAACTTCATTATACATAGGGAAGTGCACTAAGATTTCACCAAGGTTTTGTGGACCTTGGAAGATAGTAAATAAGCTTAGTGATGTTGCATATTGATTAGAGCTTCCTCTAGATTGCAGACTCCATCCATTGTTTCATGTTAGTAGACTTAGGAAGTATATTTCTAGGGAGGATAATCTAATAGAGGGTATTTTTTCTTGTTTGAAGTTAAGAAGCATTTCAAGCTCAAGAGTTTGGGAACATGCTCCAAGTTTCACCTTCCACATCATCCACAACCAAAGGAGGATGATTTTCATGAGTTATAGGCATCAAAGCACGTCTATAATGGAAATAAATTGATTTGAGAACAGATAGGTTAGTACCTAAACTTTAAAGGCTCTAATGAGTTGTATGATGACTTAGAGCCATGGAAAAGCGTCTCCAAGCTCAACCTTGCTTAATCACACTCCTTGCTAGCTGTTCTCTGCATATTCTGTAGAGATTTCATTCTTACACTCCTATCTCTATAGATGATCTTGGTTGAACCTCTCTTATTGTAATCGTTGTTTCTCTTTCCTTGGGAACTCATTTCTATTGATTTCTATCTTCTTAGAAAGCTTATAAAGTCTTCTTTGAGTTGTAATAGTCTTGGGGTCAATACATACAAAATTTCATTCTTACACTCCTATCTTTGTAGATGATCTTGGCAGAACCCATCTTAGTGTAATCATTGTTTCTCCTTCCTTCCAAATCCATTTCTAGTGATTTTTGTTTTCTTAGAAAGCTTATAAAGACTAGTTTGATTGGTAATGGTCTTGGGATCAGTGCCTACAAAATTTTAGAGAAATGGCCAGAACACTATGTGTAGAGTTAGCTGGCACTTTGTGAAGAGATTAAGTAGTCTATTTTGATGTAGCTGGTTGAGGCATCATTGGAGTGATTTTACTCTCATTTGAAAGATCTATAGGTCTAATTTAGTTTAATGTCGCAAAATTTCATTTACATTCTCTGCATGTACTCAAAGAAACTCAGAAAACATAGAGGCTTTGTTTGAAAAAATCAAGATCCTAGAAGGGTTTATTCTTCAGCATGAAATTTTGTGCGCTTATCAAGCATTGTAGCATATACTAAGGTACAAAATTTCATAAAAATTACTTGTCCTACATGAAGTTATAAGCACCACAATGTGTAGGGGTACCACCAGCCTACCATTAGGAAAACTAGTTGAGTGTGCTTTAGTCATTCTTCTAAAGTATTTGAAATTCTTTTGGGGCGCTCTAATTAGTAATATATATGCACAATAATATATCAAATGATCATCAATGAAACCCTTCTGAATTAGTTCCTTAAAAAAGAAAGAAATTTAGGCATTGTTGGTTGGTGGCATTCTTTTCTCATAGAGAATCATAGTTTAATCTTTCCCTCTTCATTAATCTTTCGGCATCAATAATTCTCACGAATAGATAATTTAATGACTCAATTTCATTTCATTTAATGACTCAATTTCATTTCATTTGATGACTCAAATTCATTTCATTCCTAATGATTAAAATCTATTTTCATGCTTTTGTCGTTACACATTAATACTACAATAAATACATTAATTGATTAATGTATTTATTGAAATGAAGAAATTTAAAGAAAGTACTTTCACTTTTATGAATGCTTGAAGGCATCTTTAATAAATTATGTACATAGATATATATAAAATTTTCATGAAAAAGGGAAGTTATTCAAAAGACCATTTCGTTTTAGTAAAAGAACAACTTGAAAATGATTTCTTTCCTCAAGCTTAATCTATCAACACTCATCTCCCCCTTCCTCTTTTATAATCCCAAACAAAGCCGATTATACGAGAAATTGTTTATTATGAAGTGAAAAACCTCTTGTAACAACATGTGAGCTTCATATGACATTGGCTGAGGGGGGTGTAGACCTTCCTTTTAATGCCTCATGGCCTCTATTGCATGGGCTCCAAAGCAGTTGGCTCTAGTTCCCACACACATGCGAAGAAGCCCCTTTCTTTTCTCTAAACATTACTCCCGAATATGCTTTCAAAAAGGCTTGAGGATGATGATGATGAGTTGTAGCTTCACAAGAGAACCTTCCCAAAAAAACTTCCACCCCCCTCTCTCTCTCTCTCTCACAAGCTCTAATACAAAATGAAAGATCCCAATTAGCTATGTACCACTCACCTCCCAACCTTAAATATCCCTTGCCCCTTGCACATCTAGAGTCTTCTCTAGGGTCCAAGAACCCCTCATATGGCCACTTCAAGGAGATGGAATAACCTCAAAAACTTATGCTAGAGTGTTGGCTCCCCGAGCTTTGGTCCTTGATCCATCTTGGATCCTCTGCCAAATGCAAGTAGGCCACTAGTAGACCATGGTGGACAAAATGAAGCTAACAAATCACTTTGAAAAGTAAGGTTGAATTCCAAGTTAGGGACCTCGCATACCAGCATTTGTCTCACACATACCAGAGATGGCATCTTGCCATATAACACTTGTCCTTCAATGTTTTCATATTTCTATCAATTTTTACCCACATTCTCCCATGAAAATACTATTTTTGTGTGCTTGTTTCCACTAAAACATTATTGGAGTAGCCGCCAAATTAATCTAAGAAAAACACGCCTAATCTTCTTCACATAATCTTTGGTAACCTCATCTAAAAATCATCTTATTTCTTTGAAATCTTCAAGTGGACTGACCTTAAATCTCATAATTTTGTCCATTAATCACACTTAACCACACTTTTCTACTTTTCAATTTTGCTTTATGTCGCCTATGTCTACACTCTAGCTTATCTTCTCTTCACCTTTCATATTCTCTTCATTATTTGAAAACATGGCCTCCCTTTTCCTTACATGTTCATATTTTGTATCTTTACCTTGTATTCATATGAAAGTAGTGGAATATTTATGGTCTTTTAAATGTCACCACATATTAGATTCAGGATTTTTAGGAGAATCTAAAAATAAAAATATAATGTAAGCCATTTATTTAACGTTCAAGATGTTTATAAAGCAAAGGAGCGTACAAAGCCAGAGACCATGTCTCGATAGAAGGATCCAACAACAAGAAGAACTCGTTATAGATTATGTAGGCCTCTATTGATTGGAAGAATTGATATCTCAACACTCCCCCTCAATCTCAATGTCATGTCATGTAATCCCAACATCTTTCAAAACTTCTTTAGATCCTCTACTCGAAGTGCTTTAGTGAATATATTATTGGCAAGTTGCTCATCTATCCTCACAAAGACAAGATCAATATTATTTGGTAATATTGTCTTCTTGATAAAGTGCTAATGTACCTCTTTATGCTTTATTCTAGCATGGAAAATAGGATTTTGTACTAGCTATATGCTATTAAGATCATCACAATAAATGGTAGTAGGAATAAACCTTTACACATAAACTAGCATCTTAAGTGTTGGAACTCAAGGTCGAGCACAAGCATGGAAGCACATTAGGAAAGTGGACACACAAGAAGAGGGAGCAAGTAGGGAGCTCCAAGAAGTGTATGTCAAATTTTTAGAAGAATCCCCTACAAAAACTGTGATTTTGATCTCTCAAACCATTGTAAATATCATTTCTCCTTTTCATAACTCCATTTTGTTGAAGCCGAGGAGTCTTCAAGCTTGACAGTATTAGAAGTATCATCCTACCAATTTTCATACTTTTTAGACTCTGTTTGAGCCCTCAAATAAGCCCTAAAACCTAATTTTTAAATAGGCCAAACACTAGGTTTGGACAGGGCAAAAACTGCTCAAAAAACTATAAAAAGAGCTAGAGAGCTCATTTGTGGGGTTGCCATCTTTGAGGTTGGCTTGTCCAGGATTGAAGCTTTGTAAGAGAGTTCTTTGTAATAGAAGCTTTCCATTGTTCCTCTCTCTGCTCTTACCTACCGTGTGTGCATGTGTGTGCATGCTTGTGTGCTTTCACTCACGCACTTGTGCTTGTGTGCTTTCACTCACGCACTTGTGCCTTCACTTGCTCATGGTCTTCATACCAGTCCTCACATCTCCGTGGATTGAAAAGTAAAGGAGGTGGTGCTTATGCTTGAGCTACACCAAATTTTGGCACCGTTGCCAAGGAGAGAGCTTCGAGGATGAGCATTGTGATGGTAAGATCGTAGATTTACGATGTTGGAAGGTAAAAAATAGTCAATTTTTGTTATTTTTTTTATTTTTCTTCTTCATCTTCATCATCATCATCATCATCTTCTTCCATCTTCATCTTCACAAGAACTTCTCGTTTTTTATCATATATCCACTATTTTCACTTCATTTCTCATTCGTGGGTGTGTAAGAGGGAGAGAGAGAGAGAGAGAGAGAGAGAGAGAGAGGCAAAGTATTAGTGTGTGCAAGTTTCTGTGATTTTCTTGACCTCTATGCAACACACAGGCCTCGACACTGAAGTTTGAAGTTCCCACCAAAAATAATCTCTGAAAATCACAATTCTGTGGTGAAAATTGCGATTTTGTGAAAACTCAACTTTTTTGAAAATCGTGATTTTGTTGGTTCTAGAATTTCCCGCCTAAAAGCTTTCTGAAAAGTGAACACAATTTTGAGGTCATTCTCAAAATCGTGATTCTCAAGTTGTGCTCAAAATCACGATTCTCTAAGTTTTTCAAAAACACGATTCTCTGACCATTTTTAGCATCGTGATTTTTTGGTGATTCTCAGAAAAGACGATTTTCAATCAAAATCACGATTCAAAATCGTGATTTTCAGGTCAAAAACACGATTTTGACAAAACACGATTTTTAGTCAAAATCACGGTTTTTGGTCATTCTCAAAATCGCGATATTGACTAAACACGATTTTCAGTCAAAATCGCGATTTTTTTGGTCATTCTCAAAATTGCGATTTTTTTGTCATTCTCAAAATCATGATTTTTTTGTCATTCTCAAAATCACGATTTTTAGAAAACATGATTCTCAAGAAAAACACGATCTTGAGTTCATTCTCAAAATCGCAATTTTGAGGGTGTCTCAAAAACATGATTCTCTATTAGCATCGTATTTTTCACGATTCTGTGTGAAGATTGCGTTTCTTACAATTCTCTATCAGGATCACGGTTTGTTTTTAGGGGGGGTTGCTCAACATCATAATTTTGAGCCAAGATCGTGATTTTTTAAGATGTCTCAGCATCACGATTTTCACTCAAGATCATGATTTTTTTGGATGTTTCAGGATCATGATTCTCAATGAAAATCATGGTTTTCAAGGTTGTTCAGGATTGCGATCCTCACTCAAAATCGTGCTTTTCAAAGTTGCTCAGGATCGCGATATTCAGTCAAAATCGTGATTTTCTCATAACTTCTTGTTTGCCTGTTTTGACTAGAGTGATCATTCTAGATTGGATCCCTCAAGACAAAAAAAACATAGAACTATTCTTGAATAGAGAAACAGAGGAAGCCCTTTGGAGATTCAAGCTAGATCAACCTAGCCCAATAGTCACCATCTACGAGTTCAAGGATCCGAAGATACCAAGCAAAGTTGTCTACGTAGATAACACATCGGAGAAAATGTTCTCTATATCAGAGCATGGGAAGCATGCATACACTTGGCAAGGCGAATTGATTTTTCCTCCACCAAGATCTAGTGTTTCCCATGGTCTCCAAGGAGTAGGGTCATCCCAAGCTCATGAAACCTAGAGGGAAAGAACCAGAGAGAGGCCCGAGGTAAGTTTTGCACACACGGTGGGCAGAGACAGATCAGGATATGAGGGTGAAAGACCTGAAAGAGAGAGACATCGAGCACATAGGCATCAAAGAGATTAACATGATTTTCCATTGCATAGACCCCGAGAGCATCCAAGAATCTTTAGACTCTTTCAAGTGTTCAAGGCAATGGAGAACTAATTTGATGGGTCAAGAGATCCTTATGATCATGTGGCCGAGTTCAAACAAGTGTTAAGAGCTAAGAAGGTCGAGGATTTGTTCACCCAATTTGAGGCATTTGGTTTGACTCTCAAGGGTACTGCCTTAGCTTGGTTTCAACCTTTGAACAATCATAATTACCGAAACATAGGTCAACTACTAGAAGAATGATGGAGAGTGTTAATCTCCAAAAGAACAAGCTATCCTTGATGTTAGACCACCTCTATATCAAGAATAACTTTAAACTCCAACCAATTTTGGAAGACAAGCACAAAAACTGTCAAGATTTTAACTAACTTTGAAGAAAGTCATTTCACAGAAAAGTCTACTGCACATTATTGACTCATTGACTAATCATTTGTGTAAATTTTCTAATAAAACTTTGTAGAATATGTTGCCTAGAGTTTGTGCACCTCCTCCAAGTTAAATCACTTCAGAAGCTTAAGTAGATTATGAGAAATGATCTAAACAATCTACCTATGTCTGAAACTGCCTTCTTGTAGAGTTGACTTTGACATCTGCAACTTCTAACACATGGTTCTCCCAAATTAGAACCCGTTTAAACAAATGCTTTTAGCCATAGATAGCTTGCCTTGCAACTTAGATTTTGACTCCTCATTTGTGTAAAACTTTACACTGTGCACTGAGAACTAACCATTTTTGTGACCATCGGGATTGCTCTTGTTTTAGAAGACACTCAACACTTTCTCACATATAGATGTTCCTACACAAAATTCTCTCAGCCTGTTTGCAATTGGACTCTCAAACTTTACCCATAGATAGATTGACTATGGACTTAGATGTGTACAAAAGGATTTCTGATAAAATCAAACACAAAAGGAGAACTAGAGAAAAGATCGACGCGCAATTCTCTGAACATTCTTTCTATTCAACTCTTCATACATCTGATGGATGATACATCCAATACTCATCATCTATTCATCTATATTTCATATCTCTCTTCTAATACGACCATCTACACGTAACTATATATACATATGAGTATTGATTTGTCATTACTTCAAGTATATTGAAGTATTTACAAAATTAATGTACATATGTTTTAAAGAACTTTGCTCCCTGAACCTTCTCTTCATTTCATGAAGTTGGACTTCAAACTTTTCTTCATATCTTCACTTCTAGGCTTCATAATCACCAATCGTTGATTGTCCTGCTCCAACAGCTCCCCCTCAATAATCAATTGTGATTACCTGCATCTTCTTTATTCCTGCTATATCTTTAAACCTCTGCAACTTTGGTCCATCCAAGCTTTTTGTCATCATATCTACAAGTTGATCTTTTGTAGAAGTATGCATAACTTCTATTTCTTTATCAACAACCTTCTCTCTCATAAAATGATACTCAATCTCAATATGTTTAGTTCTAGCATGGAATACAGGATTTGCTGCCAAATATAAAGAACTCATATTGTCTCCACAAATGATAGGAGTACTCTGAACAATATCAAAACTCTTCATAGGAGTCTTTAACCATATTACTTCCTTTGCAGCTTCTACCATGCCTTTGTATTCTGCTTTTGTAGATGATAAAGCAACTGTATGTTGCTTCTTAGAGCACCATGAAATTAGCTTATCTCCCACATAACACAAGTATCCATGTGTTGATCTTCTATCATCAAAATTACCTGCCCAATCTGCATCATTGTATATTTTGATGTGTTAAACACTTCTGAATTGTCTTTGATCACATAAATTGTGATCCACCTGGTAGCATCATCAACATATATGACATAATATCTTGAACCATTTATACTGAAGTCCTTTGAAGGACCCCATACATCTGTATGTACCAATTCAAGTCTTTCTGAATACATAAAACCATTCTTATTATATGATTGCTTGTGAGCCTTACCTAGCTGACATGCTTCACATATGTATGTCATGTGTTGACCTGCAACATTAGGCAATCCAAGCACTGAACCATTGTTAGCCATTTCTTTGATACCTCTTTCATTAAAGTGTCCAAGTCTTTTATGCCAAAGATCCAATTCAGACACCTTTTGCTCTCCATATGTAAACATAGCATGTCCAATATTACCTTGTATCTTTAATGTGAAGAGCCTTCCTTCCTTCTTTCGTGTAACAATTTGTTTATACCCTTGATTAGGGTCTTCAACATAAACTCCATCATTAGTGAACCTTACCTCATATCCTTTTTCCACAATTTGTCCTACACTAATTAAGTTCTTTGGAATTGTAGGAACATACAGAACCTTACTCAAGAGAGTACTTCCATCTTTGGTTTTAACTGAACCAATTGACTTTACTTTGTGCTTTGTATTATCACCTGTTTGAACTGTGTGATTAATTGCCTTATGATCTAGATCAGTCATCAAAGCAATGTTTCCACTCAGATGATTGATACATCTTGAGTCAATATAAAATACTCTCATGTCTTCATGTGAGGTTTCACATGTTGCATTCATAATAAGAGTTGAATCTTCTTTCTGATCTGATGCATAATTATAGTAGGTGTTATTATAGGATTGATTTTGGAAGTTTCTTCCTCCACTTCTTCCAAAAGAATTCCTACCACCTCTTCCTCTGAATTTTCCTCTCTGATATTTGCCACCTCTTCCTCTTTGCCTAAAATTCTGATTAAAATTACCATTGCTTTGATTATTATGCCAACAATCATTGAGATAAATGATTGGTCTTACCACATATCCAACAAGCTTTGACATTATCTTTGTTATTTCTGCCTCTTCCTCTACTTCTACCACTTCCTCTTCCTCTTAGGAAGTTTGATTGACTTGGAGTACCTTCATCTTCAATTGATTGTTGCTTTCCTTTGCTAGCTTTCTTCTTGTCTTTAGAATACATTGCATGACCTGCACTCTTATCAACATCTCCTTTGATATCATTCTCAAAAGCTAGCATATGTCCTAACAATTGATTCAAATCAGGAGTGAAATGATCTAATGAAAGTTCATTAGACAAAATAAAAGGCTGCCACTTCTCATCTCCTCTTAGCCTCTGAGAATTTATCTTACCAACTTATCTTCTTCAATATCTTCATCAACTACACCTAAAAAATCAGCAATGTCTTTCATCTTTGTCACATAATCAGATATTGATTGTGAAGCCTTCTTCTTAAATGTAGTAAACTCTGCCCGTAATGAAGCTTTCCTTGATTTAGTTGTATTTTGAAAATGGTCTTCCAAAGCATTCCATATGTCACTTACACTTTCAAGTCCTCTGATATGAGGAAGCAAATAATCATTTACTGCCATGTAGATTATGCTCCTTGCTTGAGCATCCTTCTTCATCCAAATCTTTTTATCTGCAAGCTCTTCCCTAGTTGGAACACTAGGATCTTTAAACTCTGGCTTTTCTTCCTCTCCTGTGATGTATCCCATCAGATCTTTGCTCATAAGATGAGCTTCCATTCTCATAGACCAAGCTGGATAGTTCTCTCTATCCAACTTCTCAATTTGGAGACTATCTCCCATCCTTTCTTCACCTGTACTATCAAATCTTTAATCCTTATAAGGAATGAATGTACCTTAGCTTTGAATGTTGCTCCTTCTAATCCTTTTGATAACCTTTATGTGTCTTCCTTTAGTTTTTCTTCCACACTTTATCCTTTTGAACCTTCAAGGTGTGAAATTTGTATATCTGCAGCAGTCGGGATCTTCCTTTCCTCAATTTTGATACTTCCTGCTCTGATACCACTGATGGAGAGTGTTAATCTCCAAAAGAACAAGCTATCCTTGATGTTAGACCACCTCTATATCAAGAATAACTTTAAACTCCAACCAATTTTGGAAGACAAGCACCAAACTGTCAAGATTTTAACTAACTGTGAAGAAAGTCATTTCACAGAAAAGTGTGCTGCACATTATTGACTCATTGACTAATCATTTGTGTAAACTTTCTAATAAAACTTTGTAAAATATTTTGCCTAGAGTTTCCACACCTCCTCCAAGTTAAATCACTTCAAAAGCTTAAGTAGATTATGAGAAATGATCTAAACAATCTACCTATGTCTGAAATTGTCTTCATGTAGAGTCGACTTTGACATCTGCAACTTCTAACACATGGTTCTCCCAATCTAGAACCCGTTTAAACAAATGCTTTTAGCCATAGATAGATTACCTTCCAACTTAGGTTTTGACTGCTCATTTGTGTAAAACTTTACACTGTGCACTGAGAACTAACCATTTTTTTTACCATCGGGATTGCGCCTGTTTTAGAAGACACTCAACACTTTCTCACATATAGATGTTCCTACACAAAAGTCTCTCAGCGTGTTTGCAATTGGACTCTCAAACTTTACCCATAGATAGATTAACTGTGGACTTAGATGTGTACAAAAGGATTTCTGATAAAATCAAACGTAGAAGGAGAACTAGAGAAAAGATCAACGCGTAATTCTCTAAACATTCTTTCTATTCAACTCTTCATACATCTGATGGATGATACATCCAATACTCATCATCTATTCATCTATATTTCATATCTCTCTTCTAATACGACCATCTACATGTATCTATATGTACATGAGTATTGAGTCGTCATTACTTCAAGTATATTGAAGTATTTACAAAACTAATGTACATATGTTTTAAAGAACTTTGCTCCCTGAACCTTCTCTTCATTTCATGAAGTTGGACTTCAAACTTTTCTTCATATCTTCACTTCTAGGATTCATAATCACCAATTGTTGATTGTCCTGCTCCAACAAAGGATTCATTGTAGAATTCTCCAAGAGTGGTATTAGGCATAACACATCATCCTTGATCCATAGCTTCAAGCAGACACCTCAAGAAATAGTGCGACTTACAAGAAGATGGTTCAGACAATACTTAGAAAGATGCCCTATGCTAGAGTTACCCACACCAACCAAACAAGTGGCTTTGTTTTTAGATGGCCTATTAAGCACCAAGTTAAGATCATATGTGTACTTGAAAGAGCCTAGATCCATAGAAGAGTGTGTGCACATGTGCCTAGACATATTTGGGTGAGGAATTGGAATTGTCAAAACTCTATAAGGATTCCGACAGTTCTACTATTCATACTTCAAGAACCTCCACTTAGATAGATGAGATAGTTGAGCAGGTTGCTAAGAAGCTAGGAGTTCAAAATAGACAAACATCAAGGGTCACCTCATGGAAGCGATGTTACCACTGTGGAGGAGACCACATGGCTAATGTTTGGCCAATGATGGCTCAACCCCAAGGAAACCCTAATGCTCCATATTGCACCATTGAGAGAAAATACACAAACCATAGCTCAAGATTGTCCATACAATAGGCAGGCTATTAGACAAACTTATCAACAACCTTACCAATAGGGTGGGTATGAGAACCAATACCAACACCCATATTATAGGCCACAAAAACGATATCTGCATCAATAACAACAACAATACCAAGCACCATATAGGCCACAACCTGTTCTAGGAAACGAACCACCACCTCCTGCCAATGTAATTCTAGTTAAATATGCAATGGCAGAGGAGAACCCTAATAGAGCATTGGTGCCAGTGACCCCTTTGGTCTCAAAAAATGATCATCATGCTCAGAGTTCTGACTACTCCCATGCACATAGTCCACAAGCTTATTACACAGAGTCACCTGAGCATAGTGAGGCTTATCCTTATCACTATGAGGCACCACCCATGAAACAAAATTGGGAGCACAAATGCTCCAATGACATGTATACGAATCCTAACCCTAGGCCCCAATTGAGACAAATGAGACCACAAGCCCCTAGAGGAACATGTTTTAGATGTCAAGGTGACCATTTCATTCATGAATGTTCCCACCCACCAGCTTTGGGACAAGGACAAAACATCACAATAGAAGGCTTTTGTCCTGAGTGTGGCAAAGAACATCTCCCAAGAGATTGTCCAAGGAACCCCTCTAGTGCGCCTAAGTTTACACCCATTAATGTGGTAGGCTTAGAGGTGGATTCAAGTTCAAGTAGCAGTAATGTGGCTCCTATACAGGTAGTTACTAGGGCATAAGCCTTAAAACATGATAAGCCAGCTAAACAATTAGTGCCAAGTGAATCAGGAGAGCCTAGTAAGAGGAAAACAAGAACATGGAAGGATACTAGGGAGAAGGCAAATCGTAAGTGGAATAAAAAGCTATCCAAGTTAGAAGAAAGCCTAAAAGAAGTGAAAACAAAAATAAAAGACATTGCATCTCAAAACCCCCCGCATGCCAAAACTCCATCCACACCACCTCATCCCACCCCACCACCCATTGTAATTAGACCACAACCAGGGTCTCTTCTTGTAGATCCAACCCCAGAAGGCTTGGACATGATGTTCAAGCCCTACCAAGCTCGATGTCAAGAAGGGCCAACAACTACAAACCTTGACAAGAGCTACCCTAGAGCAGATTTAGAGATTGAACGGACCAAAATGTGCATGAAAATGGTAGAACTAGCTCATGCTATACTCGAGACTAGTCAATCGTTCAATCAGACAAATTTTGTAAAACCGGATTTGTACTTTCAGGGCTTATTATGAATATTAGAGCAGTTGGTAAACTAGCCGCATATGTATTTACTTCCAGAGACTCAACCAGTGGTTGAAAGAGAAATCTTACCATCAATGGAAGTTTTTCTTGATTCCATGGATGGTGGAGCACCTCTTTCAATTCAATAATACTCTCAAGAGTTCTTGCGGGAAATACAAGAAGAGAAATGGGACAAGGAGAAGGATAATCCCCCTCTTATTCATATAATTGATGACCTTCATGATCAATTCCCCAAGACATTCCATCTATTTACGGAGACCAAGTAGAGCAACAAGAAGACAAAAGATTAGATTTTGAATCTAATTCTTTACAAGAATTGCCACAATTCATAGGCCCACGGGAATCTGAATCTCTTCAAATTAGAGCTCCCATAATACTGGTCAGACATGAAGACTCAGTGGTTGCAAGGAACACTGATGTCATGAAGAACACTAAGGTTCAGTGTCATCTCACCATAGAAGAGCTGCTCAAATTAAAACAAGAGCTATGGAAGCATGTGGCGAATCAGGTTCTTGAACTCGATTCCAATGTGTCAAAAGTAGGCTCAAAGCAAAAAGTACCAGAGATACCTCTAGAAAAAATAGGAGACATGAGTGAAAGTGAAGAAGGTAACACTTATCATCCAATCACCTACCAAGGTTACACAACCAAAGCTATGCTAGATTCAGGTGCTGGTGTTGCAATTGCAACCACCTCCTTGTGGAAGCAATGGGGCAAACCCGCATTAAAGACCAGCTAGAATGAAGCTTCAAATGGTTGATGGCCATATTGAAAGACCTCTAGTATTGCTTGAAGGGATAACTCTAACCACTTGTGGGGTAGAGTTTGAACATACCTTTGCTATATGTGAATTTAGCAAAAATAATGTCTATGAGATGATCCTAGGAAGACCGTTCCTACAACAACTACTGATAGTATAGGGTTGGGGAACCAACTCCTTGTACTTGCAACACTTAGGGGTCACAACCAAGGTGAATTTGAAAGATTATACATTTCGAGATGTACCACCCCCACAGTGGAATCCTATCCACAAGGTGCAAGAAGATTCAATCTTTGTGCATTCTGAAAGTTCACCTGATTCATCCTAGATGCATGAAGTTACTCACTTGTGGATGTGCAAAGTCATAGAGGAAGAGGAAAAATGCTTAAAGGTGAGAGAAGAAGGAACTTTGCCAGGAGATAGAACAGTTAGAGACCCAGCCTACACACTGATCATCTTTCCAGATGAGGAATTTGAACCTCATGGCTGGCCAGAAATCTTAGCCACCATGGACATTGTTGTCAATGAGGAATAGTGGACACCTCATTGTGATGAAGAGGGTTATGATATTTCAGTGTTCATGTGTCAGCCCGTGCTAGAAGAGTGTGACCCTAGTGAAGTCATAGAAGAAGAAGAGAATGACAATGATTTAGAGTCCTTTGTGATGGACAGTTTCTTTAACTCGAAAAAGCATTATTTAGAAGATGTAGGAGTGCTTAACCAAAAGACGAAGAACCTCTCACAAGCATTAAAAAGGTAAATTCAAAGGATGGAAGTGAGGGGAGTCAAAAGAAAAAGAAAAGAAAAGTGGTGAAACAAGAAGAGGAGGAATCATTGTTTGAAGTACTATAGAATTTCAAGAAATATGAAGTTGAAGATCCAAAAATTTTGGTACAAATGCCTAAAAGAGAGGCCATCACAAGAGAAGTGTATGATAATAAAGAAAAGACCAAAAAAATTGTATTAACCATTAAAGAGAATGAAGAACAATGTATGTACATAGGAGAAGACCTAAGTCCAGAAGAAGAAGTAGAGCTTGTAGCTCCATTAAGGGAATATAGGGATGTGTTTGCATGGCACTATAGAGAATTGAAGGGGTAGATCCAAAAATTTGTTCTCATACTATCCCCATGACTGCTGATGCCAAACCTATTGGAGTTTATTGACCTCCAAAATATAGCTAGAAGTAGATGGAACCCCCTAGGAACAAGTTGACCTTCTCACAAACTTCATCACTGAAAACCAGTCATGCTTGTAGAGCTTACTGTTCTCTACTCACTTAGAATTTTTAAAAATGTTTTAACCACATATGCTAGAGATCAAGAGCTTTCCAATGAGCCAAAGAACACTCAATTTGGATAAATACACAAGGATATATGACCTTTGCAAGTTTGAGGTTTAATGGAGACCTTCAGCAGGGGTGAAACCCGAGAACACACACTACTTGCAGAGAGTACTGCTCACAGCTCACAAATCCAATGATTATGAAAATTGATATTATGATAGTAGACAGCAAGAGCTTTTAAATGAGCTATAAGCATGTAATTTGGATATATAAGGAGGGAGATACAAGCTCTACAATTGCTGCATACAAAACTACAACAGCATAGAGATACACATATGACTCTCTTAGACTTCCCACAAGATCATGACTTTTCCCCTCTTTTTATAGCATGGAGAACTAATATAAAACCTTCCTAATACATCTAAATTCATGGTAGACACTTGGGTGGAGATATTACATAACTCAAGTGCTCAAATAAGCAAAGTATTGATGGACTTTGAGAACTAGCCACATCAACCTTCCACTAGGACACCACTTCAGCTCTCTTGTGACTCACTAATTTGACTCATCATGTTCTAGAACTCATGTGGTATTTTGGCTATCTTTTATGAATAATATGAGCCTTCTTGAAGTATTTGAAGACTTCCTAAAGATATTTACATAATTTGAAACTTGTACCATACATAAAACAAATGTTCGCAACATTCTCTCTCTCAAGTTTCAAAGGGTATTTCCTTCATGCCAAGAATATAGTTGAATCTTTGAAGCTTTGGTCCATCCAAGGATTTGGTGAAGATATCTGCAACTTGATCCTTTGTTCCCACAAAGGAAACTTGTACTTCATTGTTTATGGCCTTCTCTCGAACATAATGATAGTGAACCTCTATATGCTTTGTTCTAGCATGAAAAATAGGATTTGAGGTCATATGAATGCTGCTCAAGTTATCCCCATATATCAGTGGTACATCAAACTACACATTCAAGTCATGAAACAACTTTTTAAACCACATAACCTCAGTAGTAGCCAATGCTAAACCTCTATACTCAGCCTCTGTAGAAGATAAAGCAACTGTAGGCTATTTCTTTGAACTCCATGTTAATGTCTTGTTTCCTGCTATTACCACATATCCACTTGTGGATCTTCTATCATCTTTGCTTCCAGCCCAATCTGCATCACTAAAGACTTTAAGAGTTAGATCAACATCATGACTATAAAATAATCCCTCGTTCATGGTACCTTTCAAATACCGAAGCACTCTTTTTGCTACATGCATATGAGGTACTCTAGGTTCATGCATAAACTGTGACAATACTCGCACTGCATAGCATATATCAGGTCTAGTTTTTGTTGCATAAATCAAAGATCCTACCATGGATCTATATGCATTCATATCATGCAACTCATCACCTTCCTTTGCACTCAACTTTACATTACATTCCATTGGAGTAGAAACAAATTTACATTCCTGCATACCAAACCTTTTCAGCATATCACATATATATTTTCTCTGTATCAACCACATACCCTCATCGCCATACACAATTTCAATCCCAAGAAAGTATCTAAGCAAACCAAGATTTGAAATTTTAAATTCCTTTCCCAAATTGCCTTTTATCTCTTCAATTGCTTTTGCATCATTCCCTGTAATCAACAAGTCAGTCATCTACATGTTTTACATAAAGTGAAGGATCAACAAGACTCACTGTGTATCCTTGCAGCATAAGATACTTTACCAACCTTGCATTCCATGCCCTTGGTGCCTATTTAAGACCATACAATGCCTTCTTTAACCTACATACATGATTAGGACATTTTGCATCCACATAACCATCTGGTTGTGACATATACACTTCTTCATTTAACTCACCATTAAGAAAGGCATTCTTTATATCGAGTTGATATATATTCCATCTTTTACTTGCAGCTAAAGCCAACAAAGTTCTCACCGTTGCCATGTTCGCTACTGGACTAAATGTTTCCTCATAGTCCAATCCTTGAATTTGATTATATCCTTTTGCTACAAGTCTAGCCTTATATCTTGACACACTACCATCACTATTTCTTTTGATCTTAAAAACCCACTTGCAACCAATTACCTTTTGTTTTGGTGTTTTTGGAACTAAATTCCAAGTCTTGTTATCCTGTAGTGCTTCCATTTCTTCTCTCATTGCTTTCTCCCACTTTTCATCTCCTTTTGCCTCATCATAACATGTGGGTTCATTTTCCTACTCAACTTTTGTCATAAAAGCATAACGAGTATTCATAAAAGATTCATAAGTATACCTTTGAGGTTGCTTACTCACTCTTGAAGTTCTTCTTACCTTCAATGTAGATGCTCTTCCTTTCTTATTAGGAACCTTTGATGATTCTCCATACTCACATACATCACTAATTTCCTCTCCTTCATCATTAACTTCAACAAGTTTGAGTTTACCTTTACTTTTAATACTTGGAGGTGACTCTTGCCTTAATCTTCCATTGAAAGGTAGCTCTCTTTCTTCATCCAAACCACTTTTCTCATCACTTAAACTTCTTGTGGGCTGAGGTAAGCACTCATCTCCTTCACCTGTATCTTCTTCATCTCCATTTATGACCTGCAAACTTTTCTTATCTACATACCATGAAAGTGATTCATCAAATTTTACATCTCTTGAAACAACCACCTTATTGGTATGAGGATTATAACATCTATATCCTCTTTGAGTATCTACATAACCAATAAATCTACACTTTTCTGATTTCACATCAAGTTTTGATCTCACTTCACTAGGTACATGTACATAACATACACAACCAAATACTTTCAAATGACTTACAATTGGTTTCCTTCCATGTCACACCTCATATGGTGTCAAATGATGAACTCCAGTAGTAGGTACCTTATTCATAATGTACACACTTGTGCTAACAACATCAGCCCAAAAAGAATTAGGCAAACACATATCATTTAGCATGCTTCTAGATGCTTCTGCTATGATTCTGTTTCTTCTTTCTGCGACTCCATTTTGTTGTGGAGTATACCTGCATGTAACTTTTCTTTTGATACCTTCATCATACAAAAAATCAGTAAAAGCTTGAGAGAAATACTCTCCTCTTCCATCGGATCTTAGCTTCTTAACATATCTTCCTGTTTGGTTCTCGACAAATGATTTAAAATTTTTGAAACAATCAAAGACTTCACTCTTATGTTTAATGAAATACACAAATGTCATTCTACTATGATCATCAATAAATGATACATAGTACTTATTACCAGCCAATGATGCCTCTTTAGTAGGACCCCATACGTCTGTGTGTATAAGGTCTAGCAATCCACTGCTTACATAGCTTGAATGCTTGAAAGGTTGTCTACTCTGCTTACCCATTTGACATGCTTCACAAAGATGCACCATATGTTGCTTAGTAAGATCAGGTAATCCTTCAACAATCCTCTTCTTCGATAGCTCCTTTAACCTGTGTACATTCATGTGTCCAATCCTTTTGTCCCATAGATCAAGCTCTGCTATTCTATGCATACCATAAGAGAAATAGTTTGTATGATTTGGATTTACCTTGAATGTAAACAATCTACCTTGTTTTTGACCTCTAGCAATTAACCTTCTTTGCTTTGCATCCTCAATGAAGCAACCTGCATGATTAAATCTTATTTGCAAACCTTTTTCTACCATTTGACCAACTGATATCAAATTCTTAGTTGGCACATAAAGTACATCCTTCAAGCAATTTGTCTTGCTCTTATCTTGCATAACAACATCTCCAACCTGCATAATCTTATGTGTTGTATCATCTCCTGTTTCAACATGACCTTTACATGAAGGATTATGCATATTTGAAAACCATGAAGCATCATGTGACATATGGTTAGAGCAACCACTATCTACATACCATACATCACTATCGCAATTCATCTTAGTTTCTACATTCATCATAAGAAGAGAATCATAATCATCACTTTTACCTTCAACTGCATAATTTCCTTGTTGTTTACCTCTTCTTGAATAGCCTCCTCTTCGATTACCACCTTGATTATTTTCATTTTGATAGCAATCTTTGGCATAGTGTCCATACCTTCCGCATATATGGCAATTGTTGTTATCTTCACTCCTTTGTCTTTGATTATAGTTGTAGTAGCATCTCGTACCTCTAACGCTTGATCATCCTCTTCCTCTTGTGTTGACGAAGCCACTTGAAGTCCCTTGATCATCGCTCCTTCTTCCTCGACCTCTATTTGAACCTCTTCTACCTCTGTTTCCACCTCTTGATGATCTTGCATAAAGAGCTTGTCCTTGAGATCCTTTTTTATTTGAAGTAGAGCCATTTAGATTCATCTCCTCCATGACCATGAGAGCAACAAGCTGATCAAAGTCTGGTAATTCTCCTCTAACATAAACTGAAGTAATGAATGGTTTCCATCTCTCATCATCCTTGAGTCCGTTGAGAGTATGTGCAACCAAGCCGTCATCCTCCACATGAGCTTGAATTGATACTAGTTGATCTGCAATCTCTTTAACCTTCAACAAGTAATCATTGACCAATGTCCTTGTATCTTTCTTTATGTTATTCAACTCATTTGTGAGTTGAATCTTCCTTGCTCTTGTACCTGTAGCATACAACCTTTCCAATGCAAGCCAAACATCTCTACTTGTGTCTAGATCTTGTATGTGTCCTACCATTGAATCTTGATTATTTTGTGATAAAATGAATATAACCCTTTTGTCTCTTTCATTCCAAAGTATAAACTCCCTCAATTGTTGCTGATTTGGATCCTCAGGTAATATAGGTTTGATATCAGTTCCATCAATCAAACCATACAAGCCTCTACCTTGCAAGTATGTTGTGATTCTAAATCGCCATGCTTGATAGTTGTTCTTATCAAGCTTCTCTATTTGTGCATGTTGATCGCCCATTGTGTAAATACTAAACTTCCTCCTTTAACCCCTTTTGCATATATGTGATAAGAAGAAGTATGAGATTTACCTTTGTAACAAAGTTTATGCACCTTTCTTTGCTTGGATGTTGATTGAGATGCTTCCTTGCTATCTCCTTCTACCTTTGTGTAGTGTCGATGATGAACCTCTGCTCCAATAGCTTCAAACTCTTCATCAATGTACTATAACCTTCTCCAAGCTTCAATTCCTTGCTCTGTTACCAATCTTGGAGTTTATTGACCTCCAAAATATAGCTAGAAGTAGATGGAACCCCCTAGGAACAAGTTGACCTTCTCACAAACTTCATCACAGAAAACTAGTCATGATTGTAGAGCTTATTGTTCTCTACTCACTTAGAATTTTTTAAAATGCTTTTAACCACATATACTAGAGACCAAGAACTTTCCAATGAGCCAAAGAACACTCAATTTGGATAAATACACAAGGAGATATGACCTCTGCAAGTTTGAGGTTTAATGGAGACCTTCAGCAGGAGTGAAACCCGAGAACACACACTACTTGCAGAGAGTAGTGATCGCAGCTCATAGATTCAATGATTATGAAAATTGGCAATATGAAATTAGATAGTAAGAGCTTTCAAATGAGCTATTAAACATGTAATTTGGATATATAATAAGGGAGATACAAGCTCTGCAATCTCTGCATACAAAACTACAGCAGCGTAGAGATACACATATGACTCTCTTAGACTTCCCACAAGATCACGACTTTTCCCCTCTTTTTATAGCATGTGGAACTAATCTAAAACCTTTCTAATACATCTAAATTCACGATAGAAACTTGGGTGGAGATATTACATAACTCAAGTGCTCAAATAAGCAAAGTCTTGATGGACTTTGAGAACTAGCCACATCAACCTTCCACTAGGACACCACTTCAGCTCCCTTGTGACTCACTAATTTGACTCATCATGTTCTAGAACTCACATGGTATTTTGACTATCTTTTATGAATAATATGAGCCTTATTGAAGTATTTGAAGACTTCCCAAAGGTATTTACATAATTTGAAACTTGTACCATACATAAAACAAATGTTCGCAACAAAATCCACCAAACAAAAGCCCTACACATATAATGACACTTATGCAGCTAAAATAAAAGAAGAAATCGACAAGATGATTGAAGCGGGATTTATCTATGAGATTGAGCATACTGAATGGGTGTCCCCCATTGTAGTGGTGCCCAAGAAAACGGGAAGTTATCAGTGTGTATTAACCTTAAAAAGGTTAATGCTGCTATGATTAGAGATAGTTACCCACTTCCAATCACTGAACATTTATTGGAGCGTGTTGCAAGAAAGGAAGTTTATAGCTTCCTTGATGGATTTTCATGTTACAACCAAGTAGCCATTGCCCGTGAAGATCAAACAAAATGGCATTTGCCACTGAATGGGGCATCTTTGCATTTCGTGTCATGCCATTTGGGCTCACCAATGCACCTACAACATTCCAAAGGCTCATGTATCATGTCTTCAAAGAGTTCTTGCAAAAGAGCTTAGAAGTATATATGGACGATCCATGTGCTCATTCCCAAGAAAGAAGATACCACATCCCTGAGCTCAGACAAATCTTCAACAAGTGTAGAGAATATCGAGTCTGTCTGAACCCAAAAAAATGTGTGTTCATGGTTCGACAAGTTAAAATCTTAGGTCATATTGTTTCTAAGGACAAAATATCTACAGATGAGGATAAAGTCAAAGCCATAGCAGAGTTTCCAAGGCCAAGGAATGTGACAGAGGTACAAGCCTTTATGGGCCATTGTGGATATTACCGTAGGTTTATCCACATGTATGCAATCATAGCCAAACCTCTTTATGCCTTGTTGAAAAACTTTGAGTGGAAAGACGAATGAAAAAATTCCTTCAATGAGCTGAAGAGATGTTTGTGCAAAACACCAATACTAACCACCCCTGATTGGAATAAGCCATTCCATGTCCATGTAGATGCATCCAATCATGCAATAGGATGTGTGCTTGCACAACCCACAAGGGAAGGAAATCTAGATTTTCCTATAGCATACACGAGCAAACAGTTGAACGCAGTTGAACGAAACTATACAACAACTGAAAGAGAAGGCTTAGGCATGGTATATGTCGTAAAGAAGTTTACACACTATCTATTGGAAGTTCAAGTTTTTCACTGAAAATCAAGACTTATTATATTTGGTCAATAAACCTTGCAATACAGGACGCTTAGTAAGATGGTTCCACCTACTAATGGAATACGACTTCGAAGTTGTTGTTAGGAAAGGTAGAACCCACCTCAGGGCGGATCACCTTTCTTGCATCACTTCAGGAGAGCCATCACAAGGAGTGTCTGATGAATTGCTCGATGCTTATCTGTTCAATTTAGAAGTTGTTCCTAAATGGGCAAATAAGTTGGTGCCTGTCTTAACCTTTGGAAATGAACAAAGACAAAATTGTGAGATCACAAAAATATCAAATATTGGCAAGAAGTATGTACAAACAAGATATGGAGGGAGTACTAGATTGTTGTGTCAAGAACGATGAACATAGTAGTTGGTGGCAACAAGCTCATGAACACTATTCTAAACAATGAAATTGCAAAATCTAAAATGTTTAGGAGTGTATTGGCCTAGTATGGACAAAGAAATCCATGAGTGGATTAAGAATTGTCCATGTGTTAGGAGAGACCCGAGTGGAGCATGTGTTGGAAGAAGTATTTTTGAAGTATTTTTGATGGAAAAATAATTGTAAAATGCCAAAAATTTGTAAAAATATTTATGCAAATGATGTAAAAGTAAGGAAGAGTCGTCCTCATATAGATTAGAATCATATGTATTTTTTCTAGAATTTTTGGAAACTCCTAGATAGCATATTTTTAGATTAGAAGGGAAAAGGACCAAAATTCAAGTGTGAAAAGGGACACTTGAGAATGTATAAAAGACAATTTCCTCTATTTTGAGAGGGTTGGTTATTTGTAATTGATGCTATCCAAGCAAAGAGAGAAGTTTCCTGTAGAAAATTGTGATTCTTCCTTTTGTGTGAATTTCTTTGATTTGTTGAGTCTATTCTATGTGTACCATGGAAATTTGCAAGCTTCTATTGTGTATTTATGATGAACGTGTATGAAGATAGTTGATTCCTGATGTGTTGAGTGAGAAATTGATGAAGAATGGTACTGGAGATGAAAATCGTCAGATTTTACAGAATCGCGATTGTCTCGTCTGAAGGTTACAGGTATCATTTTTGAGTTTTGACTTTATGATTGTGTTCTACTGAGAAAATAACACACTTTAGACACCAAGACTATTGAAAATGATAGAGTATTGCTTAAGATAATCCAAACCCTAGAAATTCCTCTTCATCTTCATTATTTCTTAGAAATCCAGCCAGTTTTCTCTTACTTCTTGGATTCTATCATCTAGAAGGGGCTGTGGTCTCTTGTATACTTCCCGGATTGACAAATATAAGATGTATTATTGATTCTTTATGCTAAATGATTGGAGAGGACAACTCCAAAGGACAACAAACATTTTTTTGGCGCCGTTGCCAGGGATCATAGCAAAAGATTCATTGAAGTTGGACCTTGCTGGATCTTCTATTGTTGATGGTATTAAACACATTGAAAAGGTAATACTCTTTAATCAAGAAATGGAAACATGAAATGGTAGATTTTTTTTTGTTGTTTGTCTTTTGGGAAAAGAAAGCAATAGATAATCTTTTGAGAATAAGAAGTGTTGAAATTCTTGCAAATTGATAGTTGCTCATATCATTTTTTGGAAGTAAAGTGCAGGTGTGTGAAAAAAAAACTGAATCAAGAAAGCTGAAGATAAGGTAAAATGTGTCTATCTTTGCAATTGTAGAGTGCTTTTTGACCAAGTACCAAGCAAAATTGTTGATCTTGGGAAGATGACATGATTGCATTGAGGAAAGTCAAGTAAAGTAGCTAGATGCAAGTAGATAGGATCCATTTGTTAACCAAGTCAAAGTAATAATCTTGAGAAAAAGTTTATTTGCATCTTGAAAAGAAAAATGTTTGAGTTTATCTTTGCAAAAATTGATATTTGCACTTCTTAGCACATTTTTCTTTGGGAATTTTTGCTCATGAATTGTTTTGATAGCAAAGCATAAAGGAGTATAACCAATCAGGGAACACAGGATCAATAGATCACTAAACAAGAAACCCTAAGTGAAGTGTTTACCTTAATTTAGGGCAAAATACTAAAAAAATTCATAAAATTCATTAAAACATTCAAACAAATTTCTTTTCTCCTTAGGAAGTTGGACTGAAGTGTTGTTGTTAAGAGTAAGGGAGACCAAGTGGAAGGAAAGAAAAAAAATTGCTAAAAACTAGAAAATCAGAAAAATACGATTCTCTTCACAGGATCGCGATTTTCTGGTTAATTTTTTGTTCATGATGTAAAATTGCAGGTGACAAGTGACTTGGAGTGGTGAAGAATCTAGACGAGGAGTAAGAAGAAAGAAGAATCCAAATTGCAAAAGAACAAGAAGTTCAGAAAAATACGATTCTCTGCACAGGATCGCGATTCTCTGTAAGAGAAAAAAATTTTGAAATATTAAGCATATTTGGGTTTTTGAGAAAGGTAATTGGAAGAGAGTTCATTAAGTTGAGTAAGCAAAGGAAGTCAAATTCTAAAAATCAGTGAGGTTTTAGCATCAAGTGGGTAAAGTGGAAAAGAAGTACACAATCGCGATTTTCACCAATTCCATAAAGGAGAAAATTGTGATAAAAAGTTAGAAATGGGGACTTTATATCATAAATTGTGAAAGAAAAACTTGAACAAGTGAAAAGTTAAGATCTTGAAAATATTGAACAAAATCGCGATTGTGTGAAATCTATAAAACCCTGAAATCTCAGAAAGAAACTCATTTGAGTGAGAGAGAGAGAGAGTGTGTGTGGACAGAATCGCGATCGTCTACAAACACAAGCTTTTGGACATTTTTTGATCAACCAAGCAAGGTAAGGACTTTCCAACAAATTTTTGCATCTAATCAAGCTTTTATAAGACCAATTTGAAGTGCCCGCCCACTTCAAAAAATATGAAGTAGAAGAGAGAAGAATTGCTATTCAAATGCCAAGACGAGAAGCACAGCCAGGAATAGCATATGACAACAAAGAGCAAACCAAGAAGATAGTAGTAACGTTAGAGGAAGGAGAGGAGCGATGTACTTTCATAGGACAGGATGTCTCAATGGAGGAAGAACAAGAGTTAATAAGACTCATAAGGGAATATCAGGATGTCTTTGCCTAGACCTATAAGGACTTGAAAGGAGTAGATCCATCTATATGTGCTCATAGAATCCCTATGACATCCGAAGCCAAACCTTCTAAACAAAGACCATACACATATAACGATGTTTACTCGGCGAAGATTAAAGAAGAGATAGATAAGTTGTTAGAAGCTGGGTTCATATATGAGATGGAACACACAGAATGGGTATCACCTTTGGTGGTTGTACCAAAAAAGAATGGGAAGTTAAGGGTATGCATTAATCTGAAAAAAGTTAATGCCGCTACCATAAGAGACAGTTATCCATTACCCATCACGGATCATCTTTTGGAGAGAGTGGCAGGAAAGGAAGTGTATAGTTTTTTGGACGGCTTTTCAGGATATAATCAGGTAGCCATTGCTCCTAAAGACCAACATAAAACAGCCTTTGCAACTGAATGGGGAGTATATGCCTTTAGGGTTAGGCCGAAAATGCCCCAGCCACTTTCCAAAGATTGATGTGCCATGTATTCAAAGAATTCCTGAGAAAGAGTATGGAGGTATACGTGGATAATTTATGTACTTATTCAGCTATACGATCAGAGCATATCCCTGAACTAGGAAAGATCTTTGCCAAATGTCGACAATATCGAGTATGCCTCAATCCAGAAAAGTGTGTCTTCATGGTTCGACAAGGGAAGATATTAGGACACATTGTCTCTAAGAATGGAATCTTAACAGATGAAGACAAAATCAAAGTAATTCTGGATTTACCGAGACCAAAGACTGCTAAAGAAGTCCAAGCATTTATGGGACATTGCGGATACTACCGAAGGTTTATACATATGTATGCCATAATTGCTAGACCTCTTTATGCATTATTGACACAATTTAACTGGACTGAAGAGTGTGAAAAAGCCTTTAATGAATTAAAGAGTCGATTGAGTTCAGCCCCAATCCTTCGTATACCTAATTGGAACAAACCATTTCATATCCACGTGGATGCTTCCAAGTTTTCCATTGGTTGCATCCTAGCTCAACCCGCAGATATAGGAAAGTTAGATCATCCTATAGCCTATGCCAGTAGACAATTGAATCAAGCAGAACGCAATTATACCACGACCGAAAGAGAAGGCCTAGGAATGGTATACGCAGTAAAAAAAGTTCCGACATTACCTTTTGGCAAACAAATTCAAATTCTTTATTGATCATCAAGCCCTATTATACTTAGTCAATAAGCCTTGTAATACAGGACGACTAGTACGATGGTTTCTATTGTTGATGGAATTTGATTTTGAAGTAGTAGTCAAGAAAGGAAATACCCACATAAGAGCAGATCACCTATCAAGAATGACACATGGAGAACCACCCATAGGAGTACCGGATGATCTGCCTGACACGTACCTGTTTAACCTCGAAGTATGCCCCCAATGGGCAGAAAAGTTTATCCCTATACTCACGCATGGACCTAAAGATGGGATCACACCAAACCGAACTCAAGACCTATGGAAGACTAAAAACCTTCATATAATTGCTGGAAGCTTGTATCACCAAGACTCAAATGGATTACTCATGAGATGTGTAGAAGAAGAGGAAGAGGAAATGTGGCTTCAAAAAACACATGTAAATCAATGGAAAACTCATCTAAATGCAAACGGAACATGGCAAACACTGAGGAGATTGGGCATATATTGGCCAACCATGCAGAGGGATGCGCATAACTATGTATCAACCTGCCCAACCTGTCAGGAACGGAATCCAGAAGAGAACTCCACTCTATGCTACTCCACTATAGCACCAAGATGGAGCATGCCTCTGGTGAAGTTCTTAAAGACCCAAGAGTACCCAGAAGGAGCTACTCTAGCAAGAAAACGAGCACTTGTAGAACAAAGTAAGGACTATGCTCTTATCGGAAAACAACTTTTCAAATGAGGCAGAGATAATCATTTGTGAATGTGCATTCATGAAGATGAGTATCTTGCTGTTTTAGAGATGGCACATATAGGAGCTACAGGAGGACATTTCTCTGCAGATAAAATAGCAAAAATGATTCTCTTTGCTGGATTGTGGTGGCCAACTTTGCATCAGGATGTAGCCACATATGTTCAACGATGTGATACTTGTCAACGAATGAAATATCCAATTAGAAGGGATGAAATGCCACTAAAACCCATGATGAGTGCCAAAGCTTTTACTAAATGGGGAATAGACTTCATAGGACCTATTAGCCCCCCAGCTAAAGGATCCCACGCAGAGTATATAATTGTAGCCACAGACTATCTGACCAAATGGGTTGAAGCCAAAGCAACCAAGAAAAATGACGCAAGAACTACGACCAAGTTTCTCTTTGAGAACGTTTTCACTAGATTTGGACTACCGATAGAAATTGTGTGTGATAGAGGTACGCATTTTGTGAATGAAGTGATAGAAGCCTTACTGAATGAATTTTTGGTAATTCATAAGAAATCAGCCCCTTATCACCCACAAGCTAATGGACAAGCCGAAAGTTCCAATAAAATCTTATGCACAGTTCTCACAAAAATTGTGAACACTGGTAGATCTGATTGGGATAAACAATTACATCACGCTTTATGGTCATTTCGAGTAGCCTACAAAACAGCCATAGGAACTACTCCTTTTAACTTAGTGTATGGACAGAATGCTATTTTACCAATTGATTTCTTAATACCCACTCTCAGAGTAGCAACAACTTATGAGTGGACGGGACATGAACTCTCAGCTCAATTGGATCAAATAGAGAAGCTTCATGAAACTAGGTTACAAGCAGTAGCAGGGATTTATGCTGCAAAAAGGCGACAAAAGGCATATTTTGATGCTCATAAAAAAAAAAAAAAATTGAAGGAAGGAGATTTAGTTTTGGTATATACTCTGAAACAACACGCTAAGAAGTTGCAGAAGAGAGGATATGGCCCGTTGATCATCAATCGTATATCCACGAGTGGAGCCATCAGCTTAGCAACTCTAGATGGAGAAGTACTACCAAACTATATCAGTGGGTGTCGAGTGAAAAAATATCTAGAACCATTGACTGAAGAAACAATGTCATGATTAATCAAGGGCGAGAATAGACGCATCGAGGAGGAAAGGATACGAGAAGAAGCGAGACAGGAAGCACTAGAACGAATCAAGAAACGAAAAGAGTGGATGAGAGAGAGAGAGATGAGAGATATCGGCTAGGAGAAGAACTCATCCCAATGGCTAATTTTAGAGCCTTTGAAAACCTAGGTCAACAGAGGACACAACTATATTTGAATTTGGGAGCCGGAAAAAAGGAATACCACTTAGTGGATGCTCTCATTGACACAAGAGCCGCCATAAGTTGTATCAAACTTTCATTGACTCAAAAACTTAAGGAGGAATTACGTCCATCAAAGGCACAATTGATAGGGATAGGGGGAACAATTACTCAATGTATGGGTGAAGTAACCTTACCTCTACATATTGGAAACAATATTATGGAACAGAAGTTCTTAGTATGTCACGATCAGGATTTATTGGAAGAGCTGGTGTTAGGTCAAGATTGGATATACGAATATGAGGTGACTATTCAATTGGCCCTAGGATACATCTCAGCTAAGATAGGACATCGTGAAGTATTCAACATGCTAGACGAACGACCCATCAAAGCCGCAAGCTTAGAACCAAAAACCCACTCAAATGAACACAACGATGCATGTATGTTCACTAGCACTATGAATACCCCTTCAGCTAGTACTTCATGTGAGGACATAATGAATCCTGCTTGCATACCACCTTCTAATCTGGCAAGTCACAAGAGTGTCATTCTATCTGAAAACAACCTTAGCGAAGAACCATGCACAAGAGAGACTAGTTCTCTGAATAATCCCAAGTCTGCACCTATTCGAACATACCCCATTCCTTACACTCAACAAGCTTGGATAAGGAAGGATCAAGTAGCTACATATCTTCTACAACAGAAACATCAGCAACATCAAAACAATCCATTGAAAAAGGAGACAAATTACTTTGGACACCGACGTCCCCAACAAATTTCTAGAATATGGGTTCCAAAGAAGATGATAGCCGCCCAATCGGACCGAACTCAAATATGGATTCCCAAGTCATGTGCTCAAAGGGCAATCATCAAAAAAGATGAACCATTGCATAAGGAGAATCGGGATGGTTTAAAGACAAGACAACAAAAGATGAACTGCTACATGACAGAGCTGGAGTCTACATACAATTCACTTGTCATTCCAAGATTCGAAAAGCAGACAAAGAAGAAGCACCAGATGAGAAGCATCACAATCTTCAGGAGGATTGGGAACACGATTTCTCCCAACAAAATAAAGCAGATTTGGATGCCGAGAGACAAAGCAAGCTGTATGCATCTGCCAAATAATTCGAGTTGCACGCATTTAGAGTTACCAGACTCCAAAGTATGCATGATAGGGCCACATTACAAGGCCATGCATTCGGCACACTATTCTTCTATTTCAGGATAGTGAAGCACATTTTCCTCTTGGGAAATAGGAGAGCACTTGTACATAATTTAAAGAAAATTACTAAAAAATTAATAATCGCTTCGGCTATGAACTCACTTTTCTGTTTTTCTTTCAGACAAAAACATAAAAATACCTAAAAATATGAAAAATCCCAAGTATTACCTTTCTCACACCCACGGGGAAGGGACGACACCATTCACTAGGAGCAATGTCAAGCTTATGAAAGACAAATGAAGGAGGATTTCTGATACTATATGGCCACTAATTCATACTCTATATTGAGTGCAGATGGCATCCACTAATTCCAAAGCAACTCAAGAGGAAGAGGTTCAGCTTCTTCCACTAGAATCCATAACAAAAGCAAGAGGCCATTGGTTTCAGGATGACCAACCGGTGTCGGACCTCATTTTTATGGCTACTATCAAGATTATGGACAGGGATCACTACTTCCCTATTATGTCGCAAGACTTCAAGACTATCATACAAGGATTACCTCGCATGGTGGATGTCTGGACACAAGCAGGAATAGAGGCATTTCTAAGACTCCCTATTTATTTGCCAGATTTTCAAAGATGCATGCAAGTGATGAGCACACTTCAGCCTGCAGCGAATAGGATATCAGTTCCTAAGGCACGAGTATTGGACAAAGTGGGTACCTGGAAAACCATTCAATTCACTCATGAGTTAATCAACAAAGCTTTTGGATGGAATCAAGAAGGAATCACCAATGTCAAGGAGGAATGTCATGATCCAAAAAAGAGATCCTTTTTGGATATCAACAGAACGGATATTGAAGATGTTGTCCGCTTGGTGCATCAGCACTTTTGTTTTCCTAGTATGCATAGATACACAACACCTCAAAAGATTGTCGTACAACTGCTTTCACATGCTACGAGGCAAGTCGGTAATAAAGTAAATATGACTCCATATGTTCAAGAACATCTATTTGAATCCAAGAAGAAGTGGGGTCAGAAAAAGTTTCTCAATGGCAGTTCAGCTTTGACCTTACTTATCTATGAGGCACTTGAAATGAAAAACTGCTTGCGTGAGATGCCAATCTCAGAAGGGCTAGCCAAATATGCCAAGTCAGCTACAGTCCCAAAGAAAAAGAAAACAGCTATCGCTATTGAAGAAGTAGGAACGAGTTCAAGGACACCTATGAAAGGAACTAAACGCTTAAGAGAGGAAGAAGCTCAGGAGACACCCACTTGGAAGAGGACACACATCTTACCAAAGATTCCTGGAAATCAACAACCAATTATGAAAAGAGACCTCTCTGCTGCCCTAGAAGAAACACATCAGTATATGCGGGGGCGGATAATTTTGAATATTCAAGGTCACCATTACAGACAAGCGAGCCAAGAAAAGAAACAGAAGGATAAAGCAACTCGTCAAGTACCTTCTAGATACAAAGAAATAGGATTGGAGGAATCAAGCTCTAATGAAGAATCAAGCTGTGAGAAGGACACCCTGGATACAGATATGCAAACCGAAACACACAATGAAGATTGGACAGAGATCAATCAAGTTGAAGTCACGCCAGATAACGAACAGAAACAAGCAAAGAACATAGAAGAACCAAAGGAACCAGAGCACGTCATTCAATTGAATGATACGTCAAAGATCAGTATCACGGAAGCTCCAATAACTAATAAAGATGTCGTGCCACCTATCAAACAAGAAATACAAACTCCAATAGACCAAGAATCAGGCCGACAACCAAGTAAGGAGCCCGTTGTGATTGAGGTACCGGATGATACACCTCAAGGCAAGATGGACCACATGGAGGCTGAGCCAAGGATACAACTCCACATTAGGCAGCCCCATGACACTACATTACACGTAGCACAAGGAAAAGATGTGAAAATAGGAGCAGAACCGAGTATTCCTAAAACATGGTTAAATGTGGATGTCACACAATTAAAGCATGTGGTCAAGCAGATGATACAAACGGCCATGGATACACAACAACAGATGATGGATACAAATGCAGACTACAAAAAAGCCATGAGGGAAAAGAATCAGTTCCAAATTATGAGTGAACAACTATCGGCACAACTAATCCAGGCACAAAAAGAGGTTGTTGTCAAAGAAACGGAGTTACTTGAGGTAAAAACACAATGCGACACATTGATGACCCAACATCGTCAACTCCAGGCACAATTAATGGACTTACAAAGATTACATGAAGCCAGCGAGGCCGACAAAGAGCGAACTAAACCTAGGAGTCACCTGCTTGAAACACAACTGAAGGTATACATGGAGGAGAATGACACTTTACGAAATAGAAATAAAGAACTGATGAAGTCATTGTTATATGATCAACCCATCGAAAAACAAGAGACAACGGATCTTGATCAAGGAGAATTAAAAGCTCAAATCGAGAAAAATGCAGATTTGCTGAAACAAGAGCAAGAATTGAGAGAAGAATGGGAACGTAAGTACATTCAAGAAACAAATGAGCTAAAAAAGCAGTTGAATACAGCCCATGGAAAACTTGCAGCAAGCTATAGTGAAAATATGGATCACGTAGCAGAAATTGGCAATGAGCTGCTTGCAGCAAAAGAAGCACTCAGAGCAGCCATGCAAGAAAGTAAAGAGAAGACTGAACGTATAGCATAGTTAGAGAACCAAGTAAAGCAGAAAGCACCAATCGGGACACCAGTAGAGCCAAAAAAAGAGAATCCTACTGACGAGGTGGAGGTACGTCCTCTATCTCCCCCGATTTATAATTCTCCAATACACGAGCAGATGGCGGACATACATGATGATCATCCAATGCCATACACTGCAGAAATAGGTCAGAAGGAACGGGCACTATTGGTGTCCCGGTTGACAGAAAATTTTGAAAATGAAGTCATCAAAGTCATGAAGGAAGCAAAGATCAAGGGTAAAGACTTGGACATGATTATGAAGCCTTTCAACATTCCCTACGGACTGATGAAAGAGAAAACAAGACAATATAAAGCAGATTACACAGAAAAATCTAGACGAGCAGCTAAACTTCAAACATGACACATTCGCTTACACTCAAGAAGAATTTGAAGCTGCACAACCTGTTTGGAGAAGGAAATTTTTGGAGAAAAATCCTACACTGCGGGTGCATTGGCAAGCAGCACCATATTTACTACAGGTAAATCCTTCTTTTTGCCCAATGCCACGTCGCAGAGAAGCACGCGAATTTTTGGATATGCAAAAGACCGGTGTAATCAATAAACAGTGGCTGAACTACCTGCTACTTCCAAGTCCACCACATAATTATTTACCTACAGAAGATTACATGGTAAAGACAATCGAATTTTGGCTCCCGTGCCAGATTTAACTATGCTACAGACATATGCTACCGTACCAGATTTAACTATCAAGCTGACAAATAAAATACTCAGTATGATACTGACGGTATTGAAGGTCTTCAAACATGCAGCATACACGTTTTTGAATTTCATTGGCATTAACCAGGGAATAGATATTCTGGTTTTTGACTTGTCTGTTACGCCTAGCCGACCTACAATAATGGCTTATTACTCTAGACTCATGTTTTTGCCAAGTACCTATATGCAAACTTTCGAAGAAGCGTTTTTTACAGGATTTTTTGAAATCGATTCAGAAATCTTTTTGAAGATGTCATCGAACTTGAATGCCAAATTAGTGGCATATGAATTGAGCTTCTTCGCCGACCACAATCAGCCACCTAATGATGGAGTAAAAGTTGAACAGTGGAAACAGCTAATGATACGTGAAGCCAATCTGCTTAATGAAACAGAGCAAAAAGTATATAGAACATACTCCCGTCGACTGTCAAAGCCTGTCGCGGACGACAGAGTTCAGGAGGGGGGCAGTGTTGAGGGAGAATCAAGCAAAAAGAAGAAAAGAAGAAGAGAACGAAAGAAGCTTCACTAAAAAGATCATATCTGAAGACATATCTCTGCAAGAAGCCCCGCAAGGGTGCAACACCCATCTCTACACAGAGCCCCACAGGGGCACATACCAAGGGAAAAGCACGGAGGTGGAAGGAGGAACCAGGGCCAGGAAAGTATCCATGAAGAAGTGCAAGAAGATATCCAGCGGTCCCGAAACCACAAGAGGGTGCTTCAACCTCTTGATCTTTGGAAGGTCCAGATTGAAGACTGAAGCATCACATCCTCATACCTTCCACTGGTGGCGTGCGTGGCAACCCGACTTATAAGGCAAGACAAATACATCAGGCCCAGAGGATGTCAAACAAGAATCAAGAAGAGGCCATCAAAACTGAACACCTGTTTAACAAACATGCAGAACTGACCAAGGGTTGCGGGCGATGAAAAGAAAAGAACAGGTAGTACAAATGCATCAGGCCCAAAGACTGTAAAAGAAGAATCAAGGACAGGGCCCTTAAAACGTAATGCCAATCTAACCAGTAGGCAGAACTGACCAAAAGATGCATGCGGACAACAAACTGAAGACAAGAAGTAAAGCCTCTCAAGGGACGACAGAGACGAAGAGGGGGAGAGTGTTGCAGAGCAAAGAGAGCACAAGGCAGAGAAAAAGACGGGCCCCAAAATTTTTCCGATTTGGACACCCAATTTTTGTATTATAACCATTCTTGTAATATATTTTCCGATGTAAATGCACTAGAGGAGTCCTCTAGATGCATCCCCACAGAAGATTAGAAACTTACCCATGTAAATTAGTAGGAAATTAGTCTTTTAGTGAATAAAGTGTCAGTCTCTTGTGTGAAAAGACCAATTTTAGGGCACTAGTATATAAGTCAATTTGTGACTCTTTGTAAAGACTTTTGGCCATTGTGAGAATCAAGAGCACAGAAATTCGAATTTGTGTCTTCTCCTCTCTGTATCTTCTTCTTTGTGAGCTTGTATGCTTGTGTATTGCTTGGAAAGAGTGTTAGGAAGTGTTGTCTATCCATGAAAGCTTTTGTTTGCTGTGGTTAGGGTGTGTGTGAAGTGTAGGAAGTGCTGAAGTGTAGGAAGGTCATTCCCGCGACTCAGTATTTTGCTCATAACTTGAAGTAGGAGTGTCAAAATTGAGTGAACTGCCATTGGATGCGTCTTCTTGAGAGCTTCGAAACGCATATGCTATTCGCTATATTTGGAGTTTGAACTTGAGAGAAAAGCTCAATTTACTGTTGGCTGCTGTTCCAAGTACCTTGACACCATGACTGACAGTTGAAGCTTGTTTGGATTAGTCTTTGCCTTGTTTGCACTCTTTGAGTAACTCATTTGCATTGATCGTCATTTGAATGCATGTCTTCATACACTTGGCTAGGTTTTGATACTCATCGGATTGATAATTAAAGCGTGAATCCCCACTATATGCACTTGAGGGGGATTGAGGTATAGTCTCTTTCTCCACAAGTCCCTAAGTTGGTTCTTAGGTACACAACAGGTAAAGGAAAGACATCTCTTTGAAGAAGAACAACAAGTGATGGAGAACAAGAAGGCAGAAGAAACAAAGACAACTAAAGATACATCAGGACATGAGAATAAGGATGATCAGTTATTGGAATATGAGGAAGATGTTGCAGACCAAGAAAAAATGGAAGCAGATAAGAGCCATGAAGAACAAAAGACCCAGGTCATAGAGTATGAGGAAGAAGATGAAGAAGAGAATGAGTGCAAAGAAAAGAAGCCAGATAGAAGTCAAACAAATGGAAATAGAAGTTGGGTTGGAAAGGATACCTAAAAATATAAGATCTGCTTGCAAGATCATTATGAGCAACATAGAGCAGTTCAGACCATCAAGTAGAAACAGGACTATATCAGGTATGGTAGCAAAATCTGAGTTTGAAAAAGGCAGTAGTATCATTAAGGAGCACAAGAAGGAAATAGAACAATTGGCAGAATAGTTGAGGATTGTAAAGGAGAAAAATGAGGAACTGACACACAGGATAATTTCTTTGAAGGAATTAGAGGTTCAGCAACAAAACAAAATCCAATATCTTGAAGAGAAGTGTGCAAAACAGACAGAGCATAGTAGTAAAATGGAGATGGAACTGAAGAAAATAGAAGGGAGATACAAAACCTTACAGAGTTCATATCAAATTATGGTCAAAGCAAATGAGGAAATAAATAAATTATTAATGGAAGAAGGCTAGTTGAAGGGAGAAAGCAAGACTGTTCAGGTGACACAGGAGGAGAAGGAAGATTTGCACAAGGAAATCATGAGATTGCAAACAGAGTTGAAAGAAGCCAAGGAGTTGGAAAAACAAGCTAGTATACATGCTGCTACCTCAATGAAGGGATACAATAAGTTACATATGGATATAGAAAGAGAGAGAAGTGATTGGCAGTTGAGTTTGGAAAAGGAAAGAAATGAGTGGAAATTAGAAAGAGAGTTGTGGACTTCTCAAAATAAGAGTTTAATGTTGACAATAGAAGAGCTACAGAAAAAGTTGGAAAAATCACAAACTCGGGTGGAAGAGCAGGTAGAGGCTACACAAATAGAAGAATATGAAGTAGGAGATGATGACAGAACCCAACACAGTGGTGAACAAGAAAACAAAGCACCTGTAGAAGAGTACTCAGAGGAGTTTGTCCAGAAACTTCTGACAGACAGAGAATCCAGAATGGAATTCATTAGAAAAATGCATGACGAATATGAGGAACAGATTGTTACATTTGCTTTAAATAAAGGGATAAATCCGGATCAACATCATTGGACTGCAGATGGCTTAGGAATACCCTTTTGCATGATTATGGAAAGCATTAACAATTATCAGTTGGCAAGGGTGGGATTACCTACAAATAAGTATTTAGAATATGAAGAAGACATTTATGTGACAAAAGAGTTATTTGAAAAAGCCAATCCAAAATGGAGAAATAGGTGGTTGGATGCTAATAAGGAATGTAGAAAAATATGGAAAGAAGCACCTATTCAGCTGAAGATCAATCCAGCATACTGCCCAGTAGCAAGAAGAAGGGAGTGGACAGTCTTTTGGGAAAGAAGGAAAGAAGGACAGATTCCATCCAAATGGTTGAATTTTCCAAAGATAGCAGGTCCGAAGGCAAGAACATGGCCCACAAAGAAGTATATGGTGGACACAGCTGAATCTGTCATATCCACATACAAAGATGTTAATGACCCAGCATGTATTTTATTAATCAGAGTAATGAGACTTATATTAGCATGTATAGAGACCTTTACAGATATAGATGTCAGAGTTCTCAATTACATTGGCTTTAATTCACCATCTGATGCTTTAATATTTGATCTCAGTGAAACACCTGACAGGATATGTTTAATGGCTTATTATAGCAGAATAATATTTTTGGGCAGCCATTATCTACAGTTTTTTGAAGATGTGTTTGATTATGGATTTTTTGAAAGAGAATCAGAAATATTTGGGAACTTGTCAATAGTTACAAAGTCTAGACTCACTGCTTACGAAGCTTCATACACAGAATACCTGAAAAAAGATGTAATTGATAAACCAGAGGCTGCTGTGCAATGGAGAAAAGCACTATTTGAGATGGTAAACAACTTGAACATTACAGAAAGAAAGAGCCATGACCTACTGTCACAGGTTTATCAAAGAAAGAAGAAGTGAAGGAAGCATTCAGGGAATATGAGCAAGAATGTCTTTTGTCAGGAGCCAAAAGGTCTAGGAGGGGAAGAATGTTGGAAGAAGTATTTTTGATGGAAAAATAATTGTAAAATGCCAAAAAATTGTAAAAATATTTATGCAAATGATGTAAAAATAAGGAAGAGTCTTCCTCATATAGACTAGAATCATATGTATTTTTTCTAGAATTTTTGGAAACTCCTAGATAGCATATTTTTAGATTAGAAGGGAAAAGGACCAAAATTCAAGTGTGAAAAGGGACACTTGAGAATGTATAAAAGACAATTTCCTCTATTTTGAGAGGGTTGGTTATTTGTAATTGATGCTATCCAAGCAAAGAGAGAAGTTTCCTGCAGAAAATTGTGATTCTTCCTTTTGTGTGAATTTCTTTGATTTGTTGAGTCTATTCTATGTGTATCCATGGAAATTTGCAAGCTTCTATTGTGTATTTTTTATGAATGTGTATGAAGAGAGTTGATTCCTGATGTGTTGAGTGAGAAATTGATGAAGAATGGTGCTGGAGATGAAAATCATCAGATTTTACAGAATCAAGATTGTCTCGTCTGAAGGTTATAGGTATCATTTTTGAGTTTTGACTTTATGATTGTGTTCTGCTGAGAAAATAACACACTTTAGACACCAAGATTATTGAAAATGATAGAGTATTTCTCAAGATAATCCAAACCCTAGAAATTCCTCTTCATCTTCATTATTTCTCAGAAATCCAGCTAGTTTTCTCTTATTTCTTGGATTCAATCATCTAGAAGGGGTTGTGGTCTCTTGTATACTTCCCGGATTGACAAATATAAGATGTATTGTTGATTTTTTATGCTAAATGATTGGAGAGGAAAAATCCAAAGGACAACAAACAACATGCTACCCTTTATCATGTGTCGTTAATTCCAGAATGGAATGTTCCATTGGTAGAATTTATGAGATCAGGAACATTACCCAGCGATGCTAGTCTAGCAAGAAGACGAAGCATGGAGCAAGAGGCTCAGGTCTATGCCTTAGTAGGAGAAAACGTATATCAAAGAGGCAAAGACGATTACTTAAGATTGTGTGCTCACGAATCTGACTATTTGAAAATCTTAGAAACTGCACATAGTGGTGTTGCAAGTGGACACTTCAGTCCTGATCGAGTAATTAACACCATTCTATTCTCAAGAATTTGGTGGCCCACTCTTCATATGGATGCACATACCTATGTTAAGAGATGTGATACATGCCAACATGCACAATATCCGATTAGAAAAGATGAGATTCCTTTGAGGCAAATGATGGGAGGGCGTGCATTCTCAAAGTGGGGTATAGGCTTTGTAGATCCTATGAACCCTCCAGCTAGAAACTCCCATGCAAAGTACATTATTGTAGCCATAGATTACCTTAGAAAGTGGGTAGAAGTCAAAGCCACTACAAAGAATGAAGCTCAAACGACGGCTAAGTTCTTATTTGAAAATGTGTTCACTAGATATGGGTTACCAATAGAGTTAGTAATTGATAGAGGTACACACTTCTTGAAAAAAGTCATTGAAAACCTTCTCCAAGAATTCTTGGTGATACATAAGAAGTTTGCTCCCTATCATCCACAAGCAGCATAACAGACAAGCTTAGAGCACAAATAAGATCCTATGTAATGTATTGACAAGACTGGTAAACAATAAATGCTCTAATAGGGATAAACAACTTCATCATGCTATTTTGGCTTACCGAGTTGCATATAAAACGGTACTCAATGCCACCCCATTTCAGATGGTCTTTGGACAGAATGTTGTGCTACCATTATATTTCCTAATCCCAACTTTAAAAGTAGCACAAGACTATAAGCAGAATGGACACGAGTTCTCCTTTAGGATCTTTGATCTAGAACGCTTAGGTGAGACGAGGCTACGAGCAGCAGTAGGCATCTATGCTGCAAAGAAAAGACAAAAAGGCTTATTTTGATGCACACATCAAGGATAAAGGATTGAAAGAGGGTGACCTAGTGTTGGTTTATACACTCAAACAACATGCTTGTAAATTGGAAAAAAGAGGATATGGACCCATGATCATTAATAGAATTTCCACTAGTGGTGCGGTTCAATTGGCCACTCTAGAGGGTGACATCTTTCCAAACCATATTAGTGGTTTTCGAGTCAAGCTATATCAAGAACCTCTTACTTACAGAGGATATGCTAATGAGACTCAACACTGCTAAGAAACAAAAAGCAGAAGAGTTAAGGGTTAGAGAAGAAGCACAGGCAGAGGCTAAAGAGCGCATTAGGAGAAATACGTTAAGGCGGCAAGGCCTAGATGTCAATCTCAATGCCCCAAGATATCACGTGGCCATGTGCCAAACATCGGGTGCAATTGCTCCCCACGTCCCTTTGTGACCATAGAGATAGGACAAGGCAAGAATGTAAGAACTATGAGAGCCTTGATTGGCTCAAGTGTTGCAACTAGTGCAATCAGATTCTCATACTGACAAGATCTACAATTGAACATCAATCCAATAGAAGCCTATCTCATAGGACTAGGAGGTGTGGAAACCCCTTTTTTGGGTGAGGTAGAGCTTCCCATCTATTCCAATGAGATTCAAAATGCTAGTGTGTCAAGATGAGGATCTTACGGCACCACTTGTCTTGGGTCAAGATTGGATCTATGACCATGCAGTCAACTTAAACCTAAATAGTCAGCTTCTTCAACTTTGGGTACATGAGCAGTGTATTATATTGGAATTAGAGAATTGCATGCTCACAAATCTAGGTGTCAGACATTCTCTTAGTTCTTCTAAGAATAATCTTATAGAAGAAGATGTTGTATGTGTCAAAAGCTCGAAGAACAAGCTCGAAGGTGAGTGGATCTCTCTTTTTCTTCAAAGACTAATGCAGCCACATTAGTTCCACCACAAAGGCAAGCAAAACAGTTCAAGACAACTGCTATATCAAATAGAAAGACACCATTCAACAAGAAAGCAGTTCCCGAGCATGAAGAAAATTTGGGTATAAAAAGGAGAGCAACCACCAGCTTTGCCACAACAATTCCCATCTAGGCAGGCCAACCATGCCAAAAGAAGAACCAAGCAACTAGGACAAGCTCAACCACAAGGTATCCGACAAGTTTGGGTGCCTAAGAAATTAGGTGCAGCTCAAAAAGGGCGATTACACATGTGGGTTCCCAAGGAACTCTTACATGCACAAAATCCTATGTTCTCCCACACGAGTAAAGTCTCAAAAAAGAAGTCAAGTAAAGGCAAGGGTCAAAACTAGAAACAAAGAGCCAAAGAAGATCACCTCACCTCTTTGGCAGTACTAAGAAGACAATCAACAAGAATATGGGTCTGGAAGCCAAAAGCACCAGCGGCCCCTACAAAACCAAAGAGCCAACTACAAGAGTCACACAATTCAAGAAACCATCCAAACATGAAGCGGCCAAAGGTGATCACTATGCAGTCAAACGCTCTTCTCAAATGGATCCCCATAAGGAAGAATAATAAGTTGTCAGTCAAAAATCCATCGCTTACATCATTTCAAGGTCCAATGAATACCTCCAACAAAGACGGCATCAACATCCGTAAGTAATAACAAAAGCCTTGATGCACAAAAACCATGTGCTCCTTGCACAACCCTATCTTTTGCACCATTCAGGTCATGCATTTCCAAAGTATGCATTAATATAGGGCCACATTACACGGCTGTGCATAGATACATTTGAGAATCCTAGGCACATGAGACAGATTTGACGGAGAGAGAGAGAGAGAGCTTGTTCCCAGTTTTGGCTCATGGAACATGAATGAGCAATGTTTAGTTGAAGGTGGAATTGTTGATGACTGGACATTTATCAGTTTGGATAGAAGTGTGTCTCGACTAGCAGACAGTATTATTGCTGCCTTATTTGGTAGATGTCCAAAACTTGGCATGAACATGGCATCCACAACTATTGTTCCCCCTTACCATGGTAGGAGGGAAGAACTTGAAGGTCTGCAACTTGAGCGATGCTTAACTACTATATGTACGAGAGCATCCAAGGAGATATCTGCAAGTGGGTAGTTCGGATACCCTGCAAATCCTTATATGTAGACTGAGTGAGAAGACTCGTGCTTATGGTGGGCTAAAGAGGATAAGTGAAACTAAGCTTGGTATAGTTACCCAATGTTTTTTGCCAAAGAATATAAAGAAATTCAATTCCTAGTATTTGGCAAATGTTTCTTTGAAAAGAGGGGATAGGACCATGCACTCAAAGAATCTCATCAGCGCATCATCAAGATGGACATTCATCAACCATGGAAGATACACCGTTGGTCAATCACTATGATAGGAGAACAACACGAAGAGCAGAATATCGATCGAACTTTCATGGTAAGAATCATTTACTTGGGTATCACGACAACACAGGTAGATTAGGAAACCTCTTCATCAGCATGCCCTTGAGCACTTAACTCAAGACCCAATTTTTTGCACCATACGTTTTTGAAATGCATTCCCCAAGTAAGCATGCATAGGGCCACATTACAAGGCCATGCACAAGGCACATATTTCCTTCAACCCACACACTAAAACACTTACCCATCATTCACTATGGGTTATGAGTACTTGACATGACTACTATGAACATCATCTTTGAAAGGAAGCAATCCACCGTCGACACTTGCTCTAAATCAACCTTGACAACATCTTTTGAGCAACTAGCAGTTTTTGGAAGCTCACAACGACACATTCACCCTGGAATCAAAGGAAGAACCACCTAGAAAGGGACTAAGACTTACAATAGCTAGTAGTGATAAAATGAAGAAAAGGAAAATCGACCTAGCTACATGTGGATGAAAGATCGCTCTTCTTGATACATGATGTACATTACCTCTCAAGGTACTACAGGGAACACCCACTCCAACAAGGGTTTGTCAGGGATGACAGACTTGAGAGGGGGGGAGTGCTGGAGCTCAAGGTCAAGCACAAGCATGGAAGCACATCAGAAAAGTGGACACACAAGAAGAGGGACAAGTAGGGAGCTCCAAGAAGTGTATGTCAAATTTTCAAAAGAATTCCCTACAAAAACAATGATTTTGATCACTCAAACCATTGTAAATATCATTTCACCTTTTTGTAACTCCATTTTGTTCAAACCAAGGAGTCCTCGAGTCTTGAGGAGTATTAGAAGTATCATCCTACCAATTTGCATAATTTTTAGACTCCATTTGAGCCCTCAAATAAGCCCTAGAACCTTATTTTTAACTAGGCCAAACACTAGGTCTTGACAGGGCCAAAACTACTCAAAAAACTATGAAAAGAGCTAGAGAGCTCATTTGTGCAGTTGACATCTTTGAGGTTGGCTTGTTAGGGATTGAAGCTTTGTAAGAGAGTTCTTTGTAATAGAAGCTTTCCATTGTTCCTCTCTCTGCTCTTACCGTGTGCATGTGTGTGTGTATGTGTGTGCATGCTTGTGTGCTTTCACTCACGCACTTTGTGCCTTCAATTGCTCATGGTCTTCATACCAGTCCTCACGCCTCTGCGGATTGACAAGTAAAGGAGGTGATTTCTCTCACATGTTGTCGTTGAAGCACCTCTATACGTAGCCTCTATACTCGAAGAAGAAATATTGGCTTGACTCTTATTGCTCCATGTGACAGAAACACTCCAAAATGAAAACAAAAAATCACTAGTAGGTCTTCTATCTAGAATGCACTAGCTCAATGAAGAGCATCTATTTATACATGAACTTATAGGTTTGAACTAGCTTCATAAAACAATGCATAATCCAAAGTAGCACTCACAAAACTTAGAGTGCATCTCAAAGCATCTAAATATGGTTTCTTGAGAACCTGCATAAACTGACTTTGAAGTCCCACATTGTAGCTTAGATCAAGCCTTGTAATTATCAGATGGATCAAACTTCCCACAATTCTCCTATATATAATAAAATTTTCCAATGCTTCACATGAGGTAGCAAGAAACTTTAAAATATGATATAATAGCATAGAAATTGGCTTAAAATCAGACATATCATACCCAACATACTCAAGGCATAATTGTCTTTGGGGTAGCCATATACCTATTTCTATATGCATAAATTCAATGACAAAAATTAGCACAACACACCAAGATCTTTCATGTCGAATTCTTTTTTTTCCTTTTTCTTAAGAGGAAGTTTGTTTGAAGCCTAATCTACCTTGCTTGATTAGTTGAAAGAACATATGTACAAGTGAAGGAGCATAGCATTGAGGAACCCCCTGATCCCACAAGGCAAGGCCCAAATGTGATACAATAGTGATGGCAAGGATACTAGGATTCTTTTTTTTTGTGCTTATTTTAAAGGGATGTTTGGTCAAGGCCTAGTCTCCCTTGCTTGAACTAATGATGGAAAAATTAAACAATGAAGAGGCATAGTGCCCTTGGGATCCTCTGTATCCCACAGAGCAGGGGTACGATGGTCTAAAGGCACAACAAAGATGATAGACAAAATTTGGTAGGAGACATGTTTTAGAGAAAGTTACAAAGAAGGGTTAAGGAACTTTTTGTCACCCCCATGGGCGGCCCACTTACTCTTGATTTTGTTATTTTCAAAGACAACAATCCTATGGTGTTTGAAGTGAGGGGAGTTCTTACAATTACATGTTCTTGTCCCTAACAGGCTAAGGGATTTTTCAACAGTCCATACTTTTGGATGGTCATCAAAGTTGGGTGCACATCTTTGTTTCCATATCTTCCCTCCAAGTAAATATTGCTTTTAATTGATCAATTCTTCTATTTCATCTCCATTTTTTCATCATGACTATTCTCACGAGTGCTTTCTTATCTCCATCACTGTTTAGAGGACTAATATTTGCATTATTTTTCTGGTTCAGACGACAATCTCTAAAAAATTTCTCATCAATACTCCTGATAAAGCGAATCGGGATTAAATAAATTTAATAAAGAGTATAGGGATAAAATTTAATAAATAGTCTTCAAAGCATCCACAAAAATGAGATAAATTCTAGAAATTAATTTGGAAGTTTTTTCTTTAGTTTTTTACTACTCCCAATCTACCATGCACTATGAGATGAATTCAGATGAATTCATCCAAGCAGACATGTCTTTTTCTAATATTATTAAGCATCATCATTGAAAATTTTTGACTTTTTTCCTATGTGGTCAATATCCATTAAGAACATTCAAACATGGTAAAAATAATCCATCTACATTTTATCGATCCAAAATTTGATTCTCACATGAGGTGAGAGAGGCCAACTTCAACATTTGAATCCGTACTAAACTTCAAGCACATGTATCTCTCAGACCTTTGATGCAACGTGGGTTTCTTTTTGGACTTACAAAAGGGTAATCATCAACCATGGTTTTTGCGCAAGTAGTTAGCCCATCAAACTCCTAGCTAGTAATTCATGAGTTTAACTCATGTGAATACAACAAGGCACATCCTTCTGACATGAATAGTCATTTTCCTTGCACTTCTTATTGCATCGAAATTTTCTCATCAAGTGGTTTAATTTTGAAAGATGGGGAGAGTCAAAGAAGGATAGAGAAAGAAAGAGAAAAGTGTGAGAGAAATAGATGTTCCTATGAGGGAATGTAGAATCGTACAATTCTGAGCTGTTTGTAAAGGTGTGAGTATGCTTTGAGGTTAAGGCATGTGTGTCGAGAGCTAAGGAGAGTAAACGAGAGAGAATGTACTAGTGTTTCACTATGAGTATGTGAAGGAAGGAGCTAGTTCACAAGAATGTATATGTATGTGTGTCGATTGATGTGTCAATACCTGTGCATGGGAGGGAGAGAGCAAGATAAGACGCAAAAAAAGAAGTGTGTGGTTGCATGTGTTCGAAAAAGGTGTGTGCCTACAATTGGATTGGTCGTATGTAAACGTGAGAAGCGAGAGAAATAGAGCGAACAAGAGGATGCACTTGTGCCAAAATATGAAGCGCAAAGAGGGTTTCTAGAATGTAGAGAAAGCTTCCATGTGCATGAGGAGTGAGAGGTGTCTTTACTCTAGAGAGAGAGAGAGAGAGGAAAGTGAGAACCACCTTGGAGTAGATTTAATGAGTGAAATAGATGGGAAAGTGTAGTGATTCGTTGGAGTCCTAGATGTTGGGATTTCAGGAAAAGTGATTGGAAAATAGAAAGAGGAAAAAGCAAGGAATGAGAAGGTACACACATACAAAATTGAGAAACACACTCCATCGAGATAGATTGAGTAGGCTCCACAAACATGAGATAGAAAGAGACCTCAGCCATAAAGAGACAAAACCACGAGATATTGAGGGGAAAGGGGTGGTGCAGTCATCTACGGGAGACACACCTTCCAACCCTACAATAGAGTTTTGGACTATAGCCTCAAGAAACTAGATACTCCATCTCTCAAAGTACAATAAAAAATGGTTATGATCGGTTGGGTGTGCTCAAGTTCCATCTGAGAGTAATAAAACACTTAAGTGGTTGTTCTTACAAACAGACATTCCAAATGTTATCCAAAGGCATCATTCAAGAGGATTGTTGAATGTTAACCATTGTGGAAGCTTTAAAATTGAGTGGCATTTGAGTGGAAACTTAAAGACTCTAAAATGCATGTTTGGTATAAGCGGGGTGCAAATTGTAGGTACCCTTGTTTGTATTGCATGCAAAGTCTAGGTACAAGAAGCTGGACTGCTAGAATTGAGGCTGGAGAAGATCCTTCTAGAAAAAATGTTAATCTACATAACTACTCATCTTATGCCATGATTTGGGATCCCATACTTCCAATAGAGTTGAGTGATGTACACATATGTACATTGCATGTAGATTCAAGGATCATTTAAAAGTTGGTTCGTCTTCACTTGGATTATGCATATTCCATCAGGCCTTCAGCTCTTGTAGATGAATGCATAAAAAATGTGAAGCTCTACTTTTAGGAATGGGATTTCATGGTGGTGATGTTCATCTAAGAAAAGATCCAAAGATTTCACAAAATATAGGTGATGTACTACATAATGTGTCAATGAGAGATGCAAAGGCAAGAAGACTCTTAGTAATAGTGTGGGTCAGACTAAATAAACTTTTGAAGATCATGAGGCAACAAGTAACTTCTGATATCTATGTGATTGAATTCAGAAGGGCAATCATAGAGCTTATAAAAACCATCACAGAGGCTTCGAGTGTCAAACACATAACTTACTACTTGGTGAGTTTGAGAGAAATTATTTCCTCCACCATTAGTTTTTGAAATAAACATCTCATGATATTTAACTTTATGTTTCTGCAATATATTCTTCTTTTGCATGGTCCATTCTTTGCAAAAAAGAAACACTTGCCATATGGAACACTGACGGCATGGAAAAGTTTCATTATCAAGCAAGAACAAGCTTTTTGAGATGCACAAGAAAAGGAGGAGGGGTCACAAAAAGTAACGCTTTTAAATAGCTCTTTGATTGGCTCTTTAGAAGACAATTACAAAGGAGCACATGTCAGATATCATCACTAGATAAACTATACAGATCATGTCATTAAGAAGTATCATAAGATATCATCTCCTTTTAGGACACGTGGATTAAATACAAAAAAGAATGACAATTCATTCCAGTGTGATGCTATCGTATTTGGAATATATTCAAATATTCGTTTTGGCAAACAATACATATGGATCTATATATAGTTTTTAAAATCATGGGATTTGTGAAATGAAATGTCATTGTTTTTATTTTAGTCTTTTGAATGGGCTTGACTCTGGCCAATCACCTCTGTATCTTAGGTACTCTTTCCTTCTGTAGCCAACAATACTTTGTACATCTAAGACCTCTTTGATCAATGGATAACTTGAATAACAAAGGAAATGACTAGCTCTAGAAGCATTGAACCTAGCGCATAGCCAAATATCCTGAATGTTACTGTTCTCTCAAGTAGTAAAACCCTATATGAATTGAATGGCAATGAGGAAAAGCCCATATGTTTAGATAGGTTCTTCAAAGGGAATGATGCAAAATCATTATCCTCACTCTATTGCTTATGTAAAACATAGAATAAATATGGATTCAACTTTGGAAGATAGTGAGTAACTGAATGTATGTCCACTTTTGCTTTTTCTTTATTTTGTAGAGCTTTTCTTGTGGCCTTCCGTGTGCCAAGATAGTTGTCTTCATCTAATATAGGTAACTATGGAAACAATGATAAACAATAATGAGAGAGAGAGAGAGAGCACGACAACTTTTGAATGATCATATACAGTTGAGTCTTATATGGAAAAAGTACAAAAAAACAATTGTTGAAATGAATGTAGGACACAACCCAATTCAAGCAAGTAGGCTCATAAAAAAGGCTCAGATGGGTCTAATCACGTGAATTGGTCATCTCTCCTAGACCACCACAATTCTTACAAAAAAAGTGGTATATTTGTTATCAACACTAAGCAATATGAGGAATCAAGTATTAAACAAGCAAAATAGCCCATGAAATTGAGTACTATGGGACACAACTGATTCAAGCAAATAGGCTCATCACAAAGTCTCGGATGGCCCTAATCACTTGAATCGGTTGTGTCTATGAGATGATCATTGTCAATACAAATAGAGGTATATTTCATAAGGGGAAAGCCTAAAAATCCATTAAAAAAAATTAATCTAGAAGACGACCAATACAAGTGAATTGGCTCATCAAAAACTCTTTATTGGGCATAATCGCTTGAACCACTCATGTCTACTAGACAATCATTGTCAATACAAATAGAGGTTAAATTGTTCATGATCATTACAAAAAGTGGTATATTTTCTATCAACACTACATGATGAGGAATCCAGTATTGCACGAGGAAAATAACTCATGAAATTGGGTAATGTAGGACACGACCAATTCAATCAAATAGGCTCATCAGAAAGTCTTAAATGGGCCTAATCACTTGAATCGATCATCTACGAGAGACATGAGAGTTGAGAAAAGTGAGTGGTAGGTAAATGATTGAGCAAAAAAGACAAAGGCAAAACATAGTGAGAAAAGACACAAACAATTTTAGTCTGTTCTACTGCTAGAAAGTTGGGTGTGCTCCAAAAAGGGAAAAGTTTATGATCCCTTAACCTTTTTTTTAAGAGGAATTTTGGCCAAGTCCTAATCTGCTTTGCTTGGATTGATTGAACGAACAGTTTTACAAGTGAATGGGCATAGTCATACATGTTGGGATTTCAAGAAAAGTGATTGGAAAGAGAGAGAGAGAGAGAGAGAGAGAGAGGAAAAAGAAAGGAATGAGAAGGTACACCTTAGGTTTAATTGGACATAAGGAGGGGCTGAATTCTCGCCCCCACCTCAAGGGGCAAAAGGCCCAATCAAATAGCCAAATTCATGTGAACTAATCACTTTATCTTCCTTATGCTTAATCCCTTAGGTTTAATTGGCCTGCACATGATACAAGGAGAAGTGACCCAGGACCAAGAAGACCTGGGAGGATGCAGAATTCAGTGCAACGATTGACGTATGACAAATACATGGCTTGTCATTGTGCCTACATGACCAAGATAATACAAGATGTTGAACCTTTTTGTTTTGAAAATGCAATTGGAAATGCAGATTGGAAAAAAGCTATGGATGAGGACATGGCTGCACTTTATGGAAACAAAACATGGAAGCTGGTTACATTGTTGCAAGGAAAGAACCCCATAGGTTGTAAGTGGTTTACAAGGTAAAGCACAATGTTAATGGTAGCATAAGAAGGTATAAAGCACAATCGGTAGAAAAAGGATATGTAGAGACATATGGCATTCATTATGAGGAAACATTCATCCCTATAGCTAAAATGTCTACTATTAGAGCACTGAACATATGCTAGTGGTTAATTACCACTTTACTTCTTTGTAAAAGTCACATTTGACTTGGAATCTTTGTAAACACCTACCAAAAGGAATTCGTGGAAAAAGGTTAGCTTTGATTGATAGAATATCTCCTAGGATATAGGAGCTTGATCATAGGGAGCCAAAAGTTTGAATTTGAATTCAAATTTTTACTTAATCACTATAAAGGTGATCATCAAAAAGTCACGGTTAGAACTCATCACTCCCGAGCTTCTCATTATTGTTTATGAGTGTGTGTGAGGCCTACACTCTATCCACACCTATCTACACCATTAGGCAATGATATTCATGCCAATGGCATTGTATACAAGTGTTCATTAATACATATATATTCATTGTTCATTTCTGAGTTCTCTGTCATACTACCTGAAAGTCTGTCAACTTGTGGAGAGCATATCTCAGTCATTTCTTCACCAAATTCAAAGATCTAAATCTTGTTGGAACCACCCAAAAGTTATCTACATGCTCTCAAAATTTGAAAAGATTCTATTCAGCCATTTTAGAGAAAATCGCGTCGAGGTGATCATTGGTCAAAGTCTACAATAGTCCTAAAAAATCGGGGGTAAAGGTTTACTTGCTAAATTGATTTCTCTGAGCATAGTTGATCTTTTTATATCATTCCACTTGGAATAGTTAGATTGCTAAGCTAATTAGATACCCCTAAAAGTAAACTTTCCAATTCCTACGGTGCTGGTCATACTCAGCAAAAGTTCCAGTAGGTGTCAAGACATAAATAGAAGGTTTTCTTGAGATCTTGAGGTTCAAAGTTGTCTGTTTTGTTTCAATCTTTACATACATCATTTCCAAAGTACATAGGCCATTTTATGGTGTCATTGGAAAGCTAAGGAGGTCCACTTATCAACTCTGAAGAATCAAAGGGTTGGTACAAAGCAGGATTTGGCAGTACCTACTCATTCTCTTGGAGTGTCCATCCATCTTTCTCAACAGTGGTATCAGAGCAAACTAAGGTAAAACGGGAGATCGTTTTCCTTCATTTATTGATAAATTGGACAAAAAAAACTATCACGCATGGTCTCTAAGGATGAAGACATACCTACAAGGAAGGAGTCTTTATGGATACATCTCAGGAGATGAGGAATTGCCCTCATTCAAAACAAGAGGATTGCCAACATAGGAAGAACATGAAAAGATCAAAACATGGTGTGCTAAGGATGCATTAGCAAGGTCCTATTTACTCAACTCCATCTCTGATTTTCTTTTTCCACATATTAGGTAGGAACTGTAAGACATCCCAAGAAACTTGGAAACTTTGTCATCTTACTTCTCTTCCAACACAAGAGCTAGAAAAAATCAGTTGTGGATTGAATTCACCACTTTAAGGAAGCAACCTAAGCAAGCTATTTCAAAATTTGTAACCAAGATTAAAGATGTAGCAGATCACTTACCAAGTATAGGAGAAGAGATTGAAGAAGAGCAGATTGTAAAGCAAGTGATCAATGGGATCAAAGCTGATGACAAATGGGAAAGCTTCACCACTGCCATGGACATGAAAATTCCAGATCTTACAACTCTCATGGGACAATTGTTCACTCATAAAGCAAAGCTCAACAAGAATGGAGACACATCCAAAGGTAATAACTCTTCTGCCCTATATACTGATAAAAAGTCTAAAGATAAAGGCAAGAACAAGAAGGTGGAAGATGACGGCACTACCTCCCAAGCCAACTATGCAGGGAGAGGTAGATCATCAAGAGGAAGGGGTAGAGGAGGTAAACAAGGTAGGGGGAGATCCTATAACTCCTCACCATGCAACATTTGTGGTTTATCAAATCATACTACAGATGAGTGTTTCACGAATTACAAGAATCGGAGAGGAAGAGGATATCAAAGAGGTGGATACTCACAGTCAAGAGGAAGATTCAACCATCACCAAGGCTACAACAACAATTACAACAACAATTACAACAACAATTACAACAACAATTACAACAACAATTACAACAACAACTACAATGGCAATTACCAAGGAGGATTCAAATCCAGAAAAGGACTACAACAACTATACAGAAGAGCAAGATGATTCTCTTCTGATCATGAACATGACTTCAAAACCAGGTACAAATGATGACCACCTATTCTACATTGACTCAAGATGCTCAAATCATGTGGCTGGCAATGTAGCACTACTCTCTGATCTTGAGGAACCAAAAGGTAAGCATCAAGTACAAACAGGTGATGACACCAAGCACTCAGTAGTTAAAGTTGGGAATGTTACGACTTGTGATGGAAATCAAAACTTGTTGAGTAGGGTACTCTATGTACCAACCATTACAAAAAATTTGATGAGTGTTGGACAGATTGTGGAGAAAGGTTTGCAGGTTAGATTCAACCAATTTGGAGGATTTGTGGAGGATCCAAGGCATGGGTTCAAGAGGATTGCTAAAGGAGAAAAATCAGGTAGACTTTTCACTTTTGAGCTAGAAGACACAAAGAATATTGCACTCTACAGTTATAAAGATCAAACACTTTCAGAGCTTGAGATTTGGCACAAAAGATTAGGACATGTAGGAGAAAGAACCTTGAAGCAGATATGCAGGGATCAATGTGTAATTGGAATACCCAATGTTTTCAAACAACATATGATATATAAATGTAGTGCTTGCCAATTTGGGAAGTCTCACAGGTTACCCTCCTCAAGGAAAGGCTACATGCATGAAGACTACCTAGAGCTTGTCCATACAGATGTATGGGGACCAAGCAAAGACCCCTCAATCTCAGGATAAAGGTACTATGTATCTTTTATTGATGATTATAGCATGTTGACTGTATCGTACTTCATGAAGCACAAGGATGATGTGTTTAATTGGTTTAAAAAATATCTTGCACTTGTTGAGAATCAGACAGGGAAGAATCTAAAGAGGCTAAGGTCAGATAAAGGAGGTGAGTACTTCTCCAATGAGTTTGAAAACTTCCTGCAGGACAGATCCATTAAAAGATAAATCACCACAAGGTATACTCCTGAATAGAATGGGGTAGCTGAGAGCAGAAATAGGTGATTGTTGAAACAGCTAGGTCTATGTTGAATGAAAAAAAGTTACCTAACTACCTATGGATAGAGAGTGTTTCTGAAAGAACTTGGAGAAGCTTGTAGAAGGTAGAAAAGTGTGTTTCGAAGCGACGAAGTTTGGTCAAGCCAACCGGCACAAGACCAGCCCTTCAGCTTATGGAGACTCAAATAGACCTTATAGGCATGCAATACGTGCAAAGAAACACACTATGCACTTTGGAGCATCAAGGAGAATGAGTCGATACAAAACAGATAGGTTTGCAGGTCGACTAGCTCAAAAAACTCACTATCTATGGAAGAGACAATGAACTTCAAATGCTCATAGCGACCAGCGTGATTACATTTAGAAAAAATCCTTTTATGGGCGTGATACACATAGGGTTGAGTGTATGTAATGCACAAAAGTATAAGGAATAAGCAAAATATGCTATAGGAATGAATGTGACATTCACCGGTGGTACTTCCTATTTTTCAGGAATACATAGAGATTGACCCCGAGAGAGACAAATGTATATTTCTCCCAATCTACTGAACCAAATGCTTTGAAACTTAAAAGGCATAAAATAGACACTCATAACTTTCTAATGAGTCATTTTGCACTCAATTTGGAGCTCTGGAGAGAGAGCAACAGCCTCTGCAAGATTATTGTTGGTGAAGAAGATGATGCAGAGAATTGAAGGAGCAAGACAATGATGATCACAAGTGTATGTATATTGCTTCCATGTAATGTACAATTGATTTCAAGTCTTTATATAGACTCTAGGATTGTTCCACGACTTTTACAAGTTGAATTTGAATTCAAATGAAGGTGGGAATGGTTGTTGGAGGGAATCAATTCACTTTCCTATAATCTGGGAAAAGTGAAGATCTAGTTTGATCTACTTTTAGGTGATTTGATTTGCTTGATTGAATGCAACTTCAACCACCACAAATTCATGGGATTTGGGCTCTATCTTTCTACCTTTACATGTGTAAAGCTCAAGGCTTTTACAATGGTAAATGAGTCATCAAAGATCTCTCAAAAAATACAATAAATGAGCATAAGAAAAAGAACTCTCCAACGGATATTCTTTCGACGCTATAGCCTTTGATGTAGATCAAATCCACCTCAAGCATAGTGTAAGCTTGATGTTTCAATAGCTCCCCCTCAAGCTAAAGTATGCTTGAGTCTTCATTCTGTGATAGGTTGAATACCTGCCATAGCTTTGAATCTACAAAGCTTTATTCCATCAAGTGCCTTTGTCATCATATCTGCTACTTGCTTTTCAGTAGGAACAAAAGAAATGTCAATCTCCTTTGCCATGAGCTTCTCCCTGATGAAGTGGTAATGGACTTCTATGTGCTTGGTTCTCGCATGAAAAATAGGATTTGTCGCTAGATGCATGGAACTTACATTATCTCCAAATATGTGAGGTTTGGAACTCACAAGTCCCAAATCTGTATACAATGCTTTTAACCATATTGCCTCTTGAGTTGCTATGGTCAAGCCTTTGTACTCTGCTTCAGTTGAAGATAAAGCAACTGTTGGTTGCTTCTTGGAACTCCATGACACTAGCTTTGAACGTGCAAATGCTAAGTAACCAGAAGTACTTTTTTTATCATCCTTAGCTCCTGCCCAATCTGCATCTGAGTAGATTTTGATATCCAAATCTGAAGAGTAAGGATAGAATATACCTTCGTTGATTGTACCTTTGAGATACTTAGGTACTCTCTTAGCCGCATCCATGTGTGGTCTTCTCGGTGAGTGCATGAACTGACTAAGCACTCCCACACTATATGAGATGTGTGCCCTTGTATGAGTAGCATATATCAAGCTACCTACAAAGCTTTGATACTCTTTAATGTCTTCAATTTTCTCACCTTCATAAACACTAAGTTTATGATTCATCTCCAAAGGTGTACCTGCAGGTTTAGTGTTCTCCATTTTGAACTTGAGAAGAAAATTCTGAATGTATCTTCTTTGAGTCAAATACATTCCTTCATCTGTATATATCACCTACATACCTAGGAAATATGTGAGCTCACCTAGGTCACTGATTTTGAACTCCTCTTGCATGTGTCTCTTCATCCTTTGAATGCCATTTAGATCATCACCTGTCACAATAATATCATCTACATATACACATAGATAGATAACCTCATCGTGATCCCTTTTGATGAATAGAGAAGGATCTGAGCTGCTAGCTTTGAACCCTTGATCTTGAAGATATGTAACCAACCTGTAATTCCAAGCTCTAGGAGCTTGTTTGAATCCATACAATGCTTTCTTAAGTCTGCAAACATAAGATGGATGATTAGGGTTGTCAAAACCTGGTGGTTGTGACATGTATACCTCTTCACTTATCCAACCATTTAAGAATGCATTTTTCACATCAAGTTGGAGGAGTCTCCAATTCCTTGCAGCAGCTACACTTATCAATGTCCTAATTGTAGTCATCTTTGCAACTGGTGAGAATGTTTCCTCATAGTCTATACCATGAGTTTGTGAGCATCCTTTGGCAACTAATCTTGCCTTGTACCTGCAAACTGATCCATCTGAATTTCTTTTAACTTTATATAACCATCTGCAACCAATTACCTTTTGATTCGGCCACATTGGAACTAAATCCCAAGTTTCCATCTCCTTCAATGCATCTATCTCTTCATTCATGGCCTTTTCCCAATTAGGGTTTCCCTTTGCCTCTTCATAGATTGAGGATTCCTCTGAAATAGAGTCTTTTGCCAAGTAGATTGAATGCTTCGTAACAAATTTGGAATCATATCCATACCTTTCTGGTTGTTTCTTCTCTCTTGCTGATCTTCTAGGTGATTGTTTTGAGCATTCTCCAACCTCTTGCATCTTTGCTTTGCCTCTTGACTTCCATAGCTTTTAATCCCTTTCTCTTTCATCTTGGTCATCGTCTGTATCGTTTCGTGGATCCTGGACCTGTGTATCATGCTTGCTTCCTAGTTGATGAGAGTCAGAATCAAGATCATATGGTAGTGTTACCTTTTGTTTGTCTTCATCATACCAAGACCTGTGTTCTTCAAACACAACATCTCTACTTGTAGTGAATTGCTTGGTTGAAGGATTGAAGAACCTGTAACCCATCTGAGTTGAATCATATCCAATAAACACTGCCTTTGTTGCCCTTTCATCTAGCTTACCTCTTATTTGTGATGGTACATGAACATAAGCTAAACAACCAAAAACCTTGCAATGTCCAAGACTAGGTTTTCTTCCATGCCAAGCTCCATACGGAGTCATACCTTGAAGTGATTTGGATGGTAGTCGATTGACAAGGTACACAACAGTTGAAATAGCTTCTGCCCATAGATAATGTGGCAACTTCTTCTCTTCAAGCATTGTTCGGGCAAATCCAACCAATGTCTTGTTTCTCCTCTCTGCAATTCCATTTAGTTGAGGAGAGTACCTAGTAGTCACTTCCCTTTTGATACCTTTGTCCTGCAAGAACTCATCAAACTCTTTGGAGAAGTATTATCCCCCTCCATCAGATCTTAGCTTCTTTAGTGATCTACCTGTATGATTCTCCACATGTGCAAGATACTTTTTGAAGCAATCAAACACTTCATTCTTACTCTTGATAAAGTATAGAACAGTCCATCTACTATGGTCATCAATAAATGAGACATAATACCTTGATCCTACCAATGAAGGTTCTTGACTTGGTTCCCATACATCTGTATGTACTAAGTCCAATAAGTTGTTGTGGATGTAGCCTTTGTGGCTGAATGGTTGTCTTTGTGCCTTCCCAATCTAACATGCATCACACATGTTGATCATTTGTTGCTTTGATATGTTCGGCAGTCCTAGAACACTTTGATCTCTGCATATATCCTTCAAGGTTCTTTCATTCACATGAGCAAGTCTCTTATGCCACACTTCAAGCTCACTTAGGGTTTGAGACCCAAAGTTGAATAGAGCTATGTTCCTGGTTTCTCCTACTTCAAAAGTAAAGAGCCTACCATGCTTTTCACCTCGGGCTATCTTCTTGAAGCCTTGACATGGATCTTCCACAAAAGCTCCATGTTGGGTGAACCTAACTTGCAAGCCTTTTTCAACTATTTGGCCTACACTTATTAGGTTTTTAGTGATAGTGGGTACATAGAGAACCTTACTTAGAATGTTTGTCCTGCCATTGGAAGCTTTGACATTACCAATCTTCTCCACATTGTGCTTCGTGTCATCCCCTGTTTGCACTTCATGTCTATGATTTGGACTTTCCAAGTCAGATAGAAGAGCAATGTTGCCTGCAACATGATTGGAACATCCTGAATCTATGTAGAACAAATGATCATCTTCTTTACCTTCTTTGTGGCTTAGATTCATAAGAAGCAATGAGTCTTCATGTGGTTGATCTTGTGAATAATTTTTGTAGTCCCTTCTATTATAGCTTCTATTGTTATTGTTGAAGTTGTGTCCACCTCTGCCTCTATTGCTGCCATATCCACCTCTTCCACTTCCTTTCTGGGTCTTCCCATTGAACCAGCAATTCTGGTGGGTTGGTCTTATCGCATATGGCACAAGGTTGAACATTCTGACCTTTGTCTTTGTCTTGCTTTGGTCCTTTCTTCTTCCCTTTCCACTTGCTCTTGCTTGCAAAGTTGGCTTGAGAAGTCCCTTCTTCATCTTCTTCCTTCTTCTTGCCTTTCTGCTTCTTATCCTTCTTATCTGCATATAAAGCACTAGTTGAATTACCATGATAGGAGTCACCTTCCTTTATGCTATTGTTGGCTTCTTGATTGAAGAGTTGTCCAAGAAAGATGTTGAAGTCCGGAGTCTGCACATCCATGATGAGATCATAAGCCGTTGTGAAGGATTGCCATTGCTTATCACTTCGAATGCCGTTGAGAATTTACCTCATGATGACCTCTTCTTCAATCAGCTCTCCAATGGATGCTAACTGATCCGCAAGCTCTTTGACCTTGGTAACAAACTCTGTGATGGTTTGTTTAGGCGTCTTCTTCATTTGGTTGAACTCGTTCCAAAGATGATTCTTTCTTGCTTTGGTACTAACAGAAAAGAAAGTCTTGAGGGCATCCCAAGTCTCTTGAGATGTCTTACATCCTCTAATATGTGGTAATAGAAAGTCAGAGATAGAGTTTAGTATGTACCACCTTGCTTGAGCATCCCTTGCGCACCAAAGTGTGAGCTTATCTGTCTCCTCTTGTGTAGGTCCTCCTATGGATCTTGGAATAGGCATAGCTTCATCACCTGCTACAATTCCATAAAGATTTCTACCTTGCAAATTCGCCTCCATTCTGATTTTCCAAGCCGCGTAGTTGTGTCGATCAAGATTCTCGATCATTGAGGGAAAGCCGTCACCCATCTTGATCTAGCTCTGATACCACTGAAAGAACGTGGAGAAGCTTGTAAAGGTAGAAAAGTGCGTTTCGAAGCGACGAAGTTTGGTCAAGCCAACCGGCACAAGACCAGGCCTTGAGCTTATGGAGACTCAAATAGACCTTATAGGCATGCAATAAGTGCAAAGAAACACACTATATACTTTGGAGCATCAAGGAGAATGAGTCGATACAAAACAGATAGGTTCGCAGGTCGACTAGCTCAAAAACTTACTATCTATGGAAGAGACAATGAACTTCAAATGCCCATAGCGGCCAGCGTGATTACAATTAGAAAAAATCCTTTTATTGGAGTGATACACATAGGGTTGAGTGTATGAAATGCACAAAAGTATAAGGAATAAGCAAAATATGCTATAGGAATGAATGCGGTTCACCGGTGGTACTTCCTATTTTTCAGGAATACGTAGAGATTGACCCCGAGACAAAAAAATGCAGATTTCTCCCAATCTACTGATCTAAATGCTTTAAAGCTTTATAGTCATAAACTAGACACTAATACCTTTCCAATGAGTCATCTTGAACTCAATTTGGAGCTCTGGAGAGAGAGCTGCAGCCTCTGCAAGATTACTGTTGGCGAAGAAGATGATGCAGAAGAATTGAAGGAGCAAGACAATGATGGTCACAAGTGTATGTATATTGCTTCCATGTAATGTAAAAGTGATTTCAAGTCTTTATATAGACTCTAGGAGTGTTCCACGACTTTTACAAGTTGAATTTGAATTCAAATGAAGGTGGGAATGGTTGTTGGAGGGAATCAATTCACTTTCCTACAGTCTAGGAAAAGTGAAGATCTAGTTTGATCTACTTTTAGGTTATTTGATTTGCTTGATTGAATGCAGCTTCAACCACCACAAATTCGTGGGATTTGGGCTCTATCTTTCTACCTTTAGATGTGTAAAGCTCAAGGCTTTTACAACGGTAAATGAGCCATCAAAAATCTCTCAAAAAAATAAAATAAATGAGCATAAGAAAAAGTTCTCTCCAACAGACATTCTTTTGATGCTATAGCCTTTGATGTAAATCAAATCCACCTCAAGCATAGTGTAAGCTTGATGTTCCAACAGTTTCTACTGCCACTTACCTCATAAACAGGTTACCATCTAAGTCCCTTGATGGGATGACACCCTATGAAGCATGGCATGGTAAGAGACCCTCACTAGACCATTGCAAGATATTTGGATGTGTAGCATATGTACACATTCCTTCTCAGATAAGAGGTAAGCTAGACCCTAAGGCTGAGAAGTGCATCTTTATTGGATATGATCTAAATCAGAAAGGATACAGGTTTTATAACCCTTCCAATAAGGGATTCATGGTTAGTAGAGAGGTTGTCTTTGATGAAAATGATTCTTGGTATGAGAATGAATGCAGGAAGTTTAAACTACCCTATGACTTGGAAGAGGAGTTTCCAAGTCTTGCTAAGGAGGAACCTACTCAGAATGAAGACTCAAATTCAAATGATGAAGACATTATCAACCTTGAAGAGTTCAAGGCATGGAAGTCCAAGGGAAAGATGAAGATGAAGAAACTTGAAGACATACCTGAATCTTCAACTCAATCAATCAGAAGATCACAAAGAGAGAGCAAAAAACCTATCAGATATGGGTATGATACATCTCTTGTTACTAAACACTCTATTTATCTCACCAAAGATTTGTCAATGGAAGAACTAGGATCATATGAAGAAGCCATAACCAAGACAGAATGGAAAGAAGCTATGGATGAGGAGATTGAAGCACTCAAGGAAAATGACACGTGGGAGCTAGTACCAAAGAAGGAGTCCATGAAGGTAATAGGATCCAGATGGATCTATAAACTTAAAAGAAATTCTGATGGGTCAATTAACAGGTACAAAGCCAGATTGGTAGCCAAGGGTTTTGCACAAACCCAAGGCATTGACTATGAAGAGACATTCTCATATGGGGCCAAGATGCCAACCATCAGAGTGTTGGTAAGTGTAGTTGCATCAAAAAATTGGAACATGTATCAATTGGATGTCAAAAATGCTTTCTTGAATGGATGGATTTTAGAGGAGGTATATATGTCACAACCTCCTGGCAATGAAGATCCTAACAAGGTATCATATGTGTGCAAATTGAATAAAGCTCTATATGGATTGAAGCAGGCACCTAGGGCATGGAATCACAGATTGACCACTTACCTTCAAGACCAAGGTTTTGTCATAAGCAAGGCAGACACTTCTCTATTCATCAAGAGAAGTAATTCAGAGGTAATATACCTATGTGTTTATGTTGATGAAATCATACTTACAGGTAATGATGTTAATGGAATCAGACAAATCAAGAGCCAGATGATGAAGGAGTTCAAGATCAATGATCTTGGTCTACTAAATTATTTTCTTGGGCTTGAGTTAGTCTATACTAACTCTGGAATATACATTACTCAAAAAAAGTACATACAGGATATGTTGAATAAGTTTCATTTGCAGGATGCCAAAGTTGCAAGTACTCCAATGGAGGTAAACCTAAAATTAAGTGCCCATGAAGGTGATGAAATTAATGATATTACATGTTATCAAAGCATGGTGGGTAGCTTGAACTATGCTACCTTAACAAAGATAGATATTGCATATGGAGTTAGTGTGCTAAGTCAATTTATGCACAAGCCAAGAGCACCTCACTTGGAGGCTGCCAAAAGGATATTAAAGTATCTCAAGAGTACACAACATCATGGTTTGTATTTCCCTTACACTTCAGACTTGGATATTAAGATCTATTCAGATGCAGATTGGGCAGGATGCAAGGATGATAGGAGGAGCACTTCTGGTTACATTTCATTTGCAGGTGACAAGACAATATCATGGTCTTCAAAGAAGCAACCTACTGTTGCTTTATCCTCTACAGAGGTAGAGTATAGAGGATTGGCAAATGCCACTCAAGAAGCCATATGGATCAAGCTATTGTTTAAAGAATTGGGTTTATATACTAGATCACCAATGATCTTTGGAGACAATACAAGCTCACTTCACCTTACAGCTAATCCTATCTATCATGCTAGGACCAAACATATAGAGGTCCATTACCATTATGTGAGAGAGAAGTTATTAAGCAAAGACATTCAACTAACCTATGTATCAACCAACATGCAATGTGCAGATTTGTTAACTAAAGCTTTGGATGGAACCAAACTTTACAGGTTCAAAGCAATGATGGATTGCAGGATATACATGAAGATTGAAGATGAATACCAAGCCAAAATGTTTGGCTTGAGGGGGAGCTGTTGGTGCAATTCACAAGCCTACACATTTTGCTTGAAGGATACCTTGAAGTTCATACACACATGGAGAAGCATAGGAACATATGCTAGTGGTTAATTACCACTTTACTTCTTTGTAAAAGTCACATTTGACTTGGAATCTTTGTAAACACCTACCCAAAGGAATTCGTGGAAAAAGGTTAGCTTTGATTGATAGAATATCTCCTAGGATATAGGAGCTTGATCATAGGGAGCCAAAAGTTTGAATTTGAATTCAAATTTTTACTTAGTCACTATAAAAGTGATCATCAAAAAGTCGAGGTTAGAACTCATCACTCCCAAGCTTCTCATTATTTTTTATGAGTGTGTGTGAGGCCTATACTCTAGCCCACACCTATCTACACCATTAGGCAATGATATTCATGCCAATGGCATTGTATACAAGTGTTCATTAGTACATATATCTTCATTGTTCATTTCTGAGTTCTCTATCATACTACCTGAAAGTCTATCAACTTGTGGAGAGCATGTCTCAGTCATGTCTTCACCAAATTCAAAGATCTAAAGCTTGTTGGAACCAACTCAAAGTTATATACATGCTATCAAAATTTGAAAAGATTCTATTCAGCCATTTCAGAGAAAAGCTCGTCTAGGTGATCACTGGTCAAAGTCTACAACATTCCTAAAAAATTGGGGGTAAAGGTTTACTTGCTAAATTGATTTCTCTGAGCATAGTTGATCTTTTTATATCATTCCACTTGGAATAGTTAGCTTGCTAAGCTAATTAGATACCCCTAAAAGGAATTTTTCCAATTCCTACTGTGCTGGTGATACAGAGCAAAAGATCCAACAGGTGTCAAGACATAAATAGAAGGTTTTCTTGAGATCTTGAGGTTCAAAGTTATATGTTTTGTTTCAATCTTTACATACATCATTTCCAAAGTACATAGGCCATTTTATGGTATCATTGGAAAGCTAAGAAGGTCCACTTATCAACTCTGAAGAATCAAAGGGCTGGTACAAAGTAGGATTTGGCAGTACCTACTCATTCTCTTGGAGTATCCATCCATCTTTCCCAACATGTGTCTGTCAAACGTGTCATTATTCCTCACATTCACTCTTGCAGAACAGCTAAGGATGCTTGGGATACACTTACCACATTGTACCAAGCTAGGAATGAGGCTCGTGTTGCTTACCTCCAAAAACAGTTGGAGAGTGAGCACATGAATAAAGGTGATTCTATGGACAGTTTCCTAACGAAGATCAAAGACTTGAAGGAACAGTTGATTTCTGCTGATGAGGTTATACCAGATAGCTCACTTGTGCAGACCGTTCTGAATGGTCTTCCTGATTCATATCAGAGTTTTGCTTCTACTCTTCGGTTGATGATGAAAGGCAATCTGAATGCCTTATCATTTGAGGAGTTAGTCTCTGTTCTGTTGCAGGAACATCAGTCCAGGCAGAACAAGTCCATTATGCGAGTTGTAGATCAAGCTTTCCTAGCTAGTCAGAAGGGCAAAGGAAAATGGAGCTCTTCAACTAGTAAGCAGAAATCTGCTAATTCTGCATATTCGAAGAAGGAAGATAAAGATGAGAAGAAATAAGAAAAGCAGAAATTGTTTTGTAAGTACTGTAAAGGGAATGATCATATCATGAAGAACTGTCCAAAACTGGCTGCTAAAGAGGCAAAGAAGAAAGAGGCTGGAATGGTTGTTGTAGAGGCCTCTACACCAAAAATAGAGTCTGCTAATCTTGTGTAGGAAGAAGAATGGGCGTTTACTACTGTCTGCAGTTTTGACCCATCTTCTCATGAGCAGTGCATGTCTGCAGTAGACTCAGATGTTTGGTATTTTGATAGTGGGGCGACCAAACATATTACCTCGCAGCACAGTTTCTTCTCTTCACTCAAGCCTGCCCCTATAGGGAATACTGTTACATGTGCCAACAACTCCTCTTATCCTATTATGGGAGTTGGTAAGATCATTTTGACTACAGCTGATGGTAGTTCTTTCACTTTGTCAAATGCTTTATTTGTGTCAGGGATCAAGAAGAACCTGTTATCAGTCTCTGCATTAGCCAAGATTGGCTTGGTTGTGAAATTTGTTGATGACAGGTGTACAATTCATGATCTGTCAAATGCCGATGTGATTATTGCTTCTGGCATTTTATGTCGTGGGTTGTATAAGCTCATAGACTATGAAAGATCTGTAAATGATTTGGCATGTGCAGTAAATGATTCTCAGGCTATGTCAGATGCAAAGCTTTGGCATGCACGCTTTGGTCATCTGAATTTTGCTAGTTTGCTACGCCTGTAGAAATCTGAAATGGTGTCCTCTTTGCCCAAACTTGAGGCACCTGGAAAACATGTTTGTGAATGCTATATTTTGGGCAAAATGCAGCGTTCCTCCTTTCCAAAAGATGGTTCAATTCGGGCTACTCAAAAATTGCAGCTTGTACATACTGATGTTTGTGGTCCTATGCAGACACCTTCTTTTGGAAATCATCTTTACTTCATGACTTTCACTGATAATTTTTCCAGGCATGCATGGGTATATCTATTGCCTTTCCTTGTGTTGTTCACGTGCTTCCGCAGACATCTATCTCCAACAGATATTAGGTTTATTTTTTTGTTTTCTTAGTCTAAAGAGAAAGTTTGGTTAAGGCTAGTCTCCCTTGTTTGAATTAATGAAAGAAACATTGAACAATGAAGAGGCATAGTGCCCTTGGGATCCCCTTGTATCCCACATTGCAAGGGTACGATGGTCAGAACGTGCAACAAAGAGGATAGAAAAAATTTGGTAACCTATGTTTTAGAGAGAGCTACAGAGAAGGCTTAAGGAAATTTCCGTCATCCCCATGGGTGTCCTACTTACTTTTGATTTTTTTATTTTCAAAGACAACAATCCTATGGTGTTTAAAGGGAGAGGACTTCCTAAAATTACATATTCTTCAGCCTAATAGCCCAAGCAATTTTTCAATACACCATTCTCTTGGATGGTCATCAAAGTTGGGTGCACATCTTTCTTTCCATATCTTCCAAAGCACTTCCCCATTATGGCATTCCACAAGGCAAAAGACACTCTATTGCTTCTCCAATTGAAGCTTGCTTCTAATAGATTTGACTCTATAAATTGAAAATCATGGAAAGAGCCAGCCTGACCAAGTGACTCTTAGGGCACAAAGAGAAGATGTTTCTTCACCCTTTGGAGGTTCTCCAAATCAACTTCTTTGATTCCCACAATAGGGGATTGAATATAAGCATTTTGTCTAGTCATGGTTGCCCACATCCAACCTTCATTCACCTTGATGCACATTTTCATCTTGTTCCAACTCTTCCACAAGGAATAGACTACGTGTGAACCTTTAGGAGTCACTAGAAAAGGTGAAAACATCAAAGTTATCAAATCATCCCCTTTCCACCTATGAAGTCCCACAAGCATAAGAGAAAATTTCTTTCTGAGAATAAGTTTTGCCCACAAAGCTTCCACATTGCAATTTTTGTAATTTGGTGATTTTTCAATGGACTGCTCCTTTTAAGAACCACAAAATTCTAGAGAGCCTCTCCTCATCACATTCCAAAGGATTACCAAACATCCATTTACCTTCTCTAGAAGGGCTTGTTTTACACATCTTTTCTGACTTTGATGTTATTTGCTACTTTACACATCTTTCTTGACTTTGATGCTACTTGCTTATACCACAAGAATTTGCCCCAATGGAGAATTTTCCCTAATTAAGGATTTTCCACAAGAGAACTACTTTTTTTCTCTACATCACTTGGTGCCAAATTTCCTAAAAATCAAATCTCCATATGTTTCATAAACAAGAAGTTCATAATTTGTGATTAAGCATGAGGTAGAGATTCACCTTCTTATTCATATTGACCATTTCTTCTTTTTCATCTCCATTTTATCATCATGACTATTATCATAGGTGCTTTCTTATCTCCAACATTGTTTGGAGGAAAATCTCCAAAAAATTGTTCATCAGCACTCCTCATAAAGCGAATGTATATTTTTTGGAAAGGTGTAGATGTCTAGGGATATAATTTAATAACTAGCCTTCAAAACATCCACAAAAATGAGATGAATTCTAGAAATAATTTTAGAAGTTTTTTCTTTAGTTTTTCACTACCCCCAATCTACCATACACTATGAGATGAACTCATCCAAACAAATATGTCTTTTTCTCATATTATTAAGCATTATCAATGAAAAATGTTGACTTCTTTTCATGTGTGGTCAATATCCTTTAAGAACATCTAAACATGGTAAGAATAATTCATCTACATTTTGTCAATCCAAAATTTGGTTCTCACATGAGGTTGCAAAGGCCAACTTCAACATTTGGGCTAATCCTCAACCATGGTTCTTGGGCAAGAGGTATAGAGGCTTCTGCAACAACCATCCCAACCTCTTTTTTTCTTTGCCTCTTTTGCAGCTAGTTTTGGATAGCTCTTTATGACATGTTCATTTCCTTTATAGTATTTACAAAACAATTTCTACTTTTTTGTTTTCTTCTTGTCTCTGTCATCCTCCTTTAATTGTGCATAATCGGTAGATTTTTTCTTACTAAGAGATGAGCTCCATTTACCTTTGCCCTTCAGACTAACCAAGAAAGCTTGATCTACAACATGCATAATGAACCTCTTCTACCTAGATTGATCTTCCTCCAATAGATTAGAGACTAACTCCAAAATGTTAAGGCATTTGGATTGCCTTTCATCATCAATCAAAGAGTAGAAGCAAAATTGTGATATGAATCTAGAAGGCCATTCAGAACATTTTGCAGAAGTGAGCTGTCAGGCAACACTTCATCAACAAAATCAACTGCTCCTTCAAATCTTTGATCTTTGTCAAATAACTATCCATGAAATCTCCTTTGTTTCATGTGATCACTCTCCAACTATTTTTGGAGGTGAGCAACATGAGCCTCATTCCTTGCCGAGTATAAAGTCGTAAGTGTATCCCAAGCATCCTTTGTTGTTCTGTAAGAGAGAATGTGAGGAATAATGGCACATTTGACAGAAAAGGCTATCAATCCATGTGCTTGAGCATCTCTACCATCCCAACAAAGTAGCTCTATAATAGGTGTAGCACGAACCATAACACAAACAAGAACCTGAAGTCCACACAAACAAGAACCATATCACCATCTTCAATGTCGTGTGCATCCACTTTAACAACTGTGTTTGCAGGTGTAATAGGATGTTTTTCAACACCCTACACAATATTCCACAGCCTGTTTGCAACCAATACATGACGCATCATATAAGCCCATAATGGGTAGTTGGTACCATCCAACTTATCCTCAACAACCAACATACGGAATACATCACTGCTTTCAATGGCCACTGAATAAAATAATCTGATGCAAAAAAATGATTGTATCTCAAAAAGTTCAACAGAAGTACCGTGTCAAGTTGTGCTAAACATGTAGCAGACTTTGAGTCGCTTATACTAGCTAACCGAAACATGTATATAGCTTTGGCAAAAAAAAAGATGAAATTGCCTACACAAGCACTGTGATAGTAATTCGAAGGCCGAAACGAGCTCAGATCATGATTTTGGCACCATAGAGAAAAGCGATTTTGAACTCCTAATCACCCTAAGGATGCTCACCAATTTTTGTGCGATTCTAAAACCGTGATTGGATGGGTGTCGACAACACCCTTGATGAAGCAACGACTTGCTCTGATACCAATTGTTGGGGTTCGAGGTTTATCGATGCACATGAACAACAAAAAGAAGAAGAAGAAGCTTGGAGCACAACACACAATATTGAATGTATTACCAAGAGAATGCACAAAGATAAGTAACCCATTAGGGTTAAAGGCGTATATACAATCTAGGGAAAAAAACCTCCTAAAGAGGGAAAAAAGTACCCGGACTGTCCTAGTGTGTTCACACACATCACTACCTAAAACATCAATATGCTAGTAGATGGGTGGAACAAACTTGGTTGGGTGGTCAGGGCCATGAGTCCCATCTAGCTTTTGCATAGGCTAGCTTGCATGAATAAAGAAATAAGTAAATAATAACCAAAAGAAAAACTGTGAAAAAAGGTTTCCTCCCTCTAGGGGGGATAGAAGAGAGGAGAGGTCATGATGCTCGGATGGGAATATGTGTGTGTCATGGGGATATGGGCTCATGTGGACTCCTGATGAAGTATTTCAAATCAAAGCTCAAACTTGGTTGGAATTTATCTTGCTACATGTCTATAGAATATTTTGACTTGATAGATCGAACAATGCTAGTTGTCTTATTTTGTGAGCCTCCTCAAAATTGTGCAGTTGGACTCTTAATTTGTGAAACAACTTGTGAAGTCTTGAATCACATTGACAATGAGCAATTTTGTTGAGGCAAACAAAGGTTAGGCTTAAGAGGTTGTTGCAGATATGTGAGCATGGTGAAACATGTTTATAGAGAGTTGAATTGACTATCAAAGATGGGAAAATTTGACTTATTTGATGAAAATTTTGTGGAGAAAAAAAAGGTAAGAAGATATAGGTGGAAAGGGAAGGGGAAATATGAGAGAAATACGAAAGCTAAGAAAGAAAGGATATGAACCATGGGGAAGTCGAATACAAAAATTGGAGAGGTTGATAGTAGGATAAAATGGAAAAATGCAATAGAAGCATGTGTGCATTGATCAATTAGTTTAATTTGCATGATTATTAGTGTGTTTTTTACATAATTTTTTGGTTGATGTTTTTTTGTATTACTTTCTTTTTTGGGTAGCAAGAATCTTCCAAATAACAATTTTCTCCAATGACTCTAAAAGGGAAGTGGAAAATGGAATAGGTAAGGGCGATTGGATCAGCTTTTTTTGTGCATATGACATAAATGTATTTTGTAGGAATACAAAAATAGTGCATATCGCTCGTCCAGGGTTAGCTTGAATTTCTATCTTTGGATCACTTCTGAGTCAAATTTTATGCATGTGTGTTCATTGACTAAAATTATGTTTTGGATTTTGGCACATCTTACATTGTGTTGTTCTTGTTTTCTTTTATTGCATGATCGCATGATATGGGAAGGAACGAAATAGTATACGAGCATGTGGGGCATGATATTATGAGTAGAATAATCATTGTGTGCACATGAATGTATCCATGATTGTTCTTGTGAATGTGATTGGTACGATGAAAGATAAATGTATGAATGAGAATGTAAATGAGAAGCAAGCTTGATATATATCTATTTTTGGCTTGATGTGATCTCATTTCATGAATGATTGAACTATATGATCTTTCACATGTTTCTATGAAGAGGTTTAATCGTTTGAATGAATGGAATGATTGATAGGTCAAACATGACTTTTTTGAAGCACTTAATAGAATGTAGGAATGATGATATGAGTTGTTGCCATGTTTTGTTGATATGTGAGTAGAATTTGCAGGCTTGATCGCTCCTCAAGGATGACTTCGCAAACAAGTGGAGGGGAGTATGTTAGCTCAATATATTGTTGAATTTTGTGCACTCACATGTTTCCATTCTTCAGAGTAAATGTTTGATTGCATGTGTTTTGCAAAGGAGTGATGTTGTTGGCATAGATAAACTACAATCAGATCTGGTGGCTTGGAGGAGGGTAATGATATATCCATGAGGTGTCACATCTTTCATGTTGTGATCATAGTTTTCTACAACTTATCAAGAAAGAATGATGTATCATGGAGTGCAATTGTTGTTATTTGTATCCATTATTCACATATGGATCTCGTTATGTATTACTTTTTCTTATGCTGCAGCAAGGATGTAGTTTGAATAAGGTTTTAATTGTCTTGCTTTTTTCATATTATAGCCAAAAAAGTTGTATTGCTTGTATTGTTGAGGTAGAGAATCTATTGAAAACAAGTCTTTATGAAACAAATTAGAAAACTTACTTTTCTTATCTATTGAACTCTCGATGCATGGTCCACCTCACCCCCACCACATGCACTAACACCCTCGTCCACCTGAACCCCCACATGCAAGGAGGGTATATTTTGGATGCAGAGAGCACTTAACAACTTCTTCTTCCTAAAGGGTTCAAACGGAATAGGGGGTGCAACCCTAGAGGAGGTCCTCCCTTTTTGGAGCTAGGTATGAATAAGGGTACTTCATGATAGGCACTTGTGAAGTATGCTATGGGACATGCAAAAAAATAGACTCTTCGGAGACCCACCAGGGGAAAAAACCTCCTAAAGAGGGAAAAAAGAGCCACATTGGTCCTAGAGTGTTCACACACATCACTACCTAAATATATCAAAAAATCCTCCCTGGGAGTGATGTTGTGAACAAGGAGCCGTCACCCATGTATAAGGAAGTGCCAACCTATTTGGAATCAATCCACAAAAGGAAGTAAGCCCAAAGCTTTGCAGAAAGCTTAAAACTTCTCCCTAGGCAGAGCCTTCATAAAAAGGTATGCAATGTTCTCCTGTGTGGGCACATATGCCAAGTTGATCTCCCCAGAAGAGAACCTCTCCCTAACATAATGATAATGCACCTCAATGTGCTTAGTGCAAGCATGGAACACAGGGTTCCTCCCAACTGCTAATGTGCTCTGATTGTCTGTGAAGATGTGGTGGCAGAAGACTGACCAATGTTGGAAGAGATGGATGGATACCTCAACGAAGTGAGGTGGTATTGCTAAAATCTGCTTTGTACTAGCCCTGGTACACTTCAGAGTTATAAAGTAGGCCCTTTTAGCTTGTAAATGACACCAAGAAAGTACCTATGTACTTCAGAGTTGATGCTTGAAACAATTAATCCAAAAGAGACTAGTTCAAGAATAGCTAGTGTTGAAAAACTTGCTATTTTAGTTTATACACGTGCTCGCTTTTTTACTCAAATCTCACAGTACAGTAACAATCAACAAAATTCCTTTTGAGGGAATTCAACTATCTTAGATAGCTAACAATTGCAAGTGGGATCATTTAAAATGATCAACTATGCTCCAAGAAATTACTTTAGCAAATTAGATCTTACCCTTGACTTTTAAGGGAAGAACCAATAGATGACCAGTGAGCAGTACGAAGAAAATTTCTCACAAATGCCTAAACCAAATGCCTTGAAAGGCCCAAAGAACACTTAAAGTTGGTTCCAATAAGCCAAACATTATGTACAATGGTTGAGTATTCACTGAGATATGACCAAACAAAGTTGATTGTTCTGAGTAGTCATAGCAAAGAAGTAGACAGAGATGTTCAATGAGCTATATGTATTATAGAACATAATTGTACATAGTCATTCGCATTGTAATGATGCTCAATGATGATGAACTGAGTGAGCTATAGTGGGAGCTACTCAAGTTCTACAAATGTTCAAGGAATGAGCTCGGAATGAGGCACAAATCCGTGAGATTTTACAAAACCTTTTATATAAGTTTCTTCTAAGTTTGAATATTGAATTCAAACTTTGGCTCTAATCAAAAGGTAACTCCACAAATTAGGATTTATTCTCTCAACTTGAAATCGTAGGTAATAATCTTCCTAACTCCACGAGTTATAGGCTTTTACAAAATTCTCCAAATAATTAATGTTTTACAATGGTAAATGATCAAGCAACTACAAGCTATAGTTCACATGAATCATCAAGTGCTAGTTGCACACAATGTCTTTCATGCTAAGTCAAATGTGTAGGCTTGAACATTTGCACCAACACCGCCCCCTGAAGCCAAACATCTTGGCTTGCATTGCTTCATCAATCTTCTTGAATATCATGTAATCCAATCATGGTTTTAAACCTGCAAACCTTAGTACCATCAAGTACTTTGGTTAACAAATCAGCACACTACATATTTCTAGATACATATGCTAGTTGAATCTCTTTGCTCAAGAGTTTCTCTCTAACATAGTGATAGTGCACTTCTATATGCTTAGTTTCTTGCATGATAAATGGGGTTGGCTGCAAGATGCAAAGAACTAGTATTATCACCAAAGATCATTGGTGAATGAGTGTGAAGTCCCAAATGTGGGAAGAGTAACCTAATCCAAATAGCTTCTTGTCTAGCATTTGCTAATCCCCTGTATTCAGCCTCTGTTGAGGATAGAGCAACAGTCGATTTCTTCTTAGAAGACCATGAGATGGGTTTATCACCTACAAAAGATAAATAGCCAGAGATGCTTCTTCTATCATCCTTACATCCTACCCAATCTGCATCTGAGTACAACTTTATGTCCAAATCTGATGTGTATGGGAAGTACAGACCTTGACTTTGAGTACCTTTGAGGTACTTGAAAATTCTTTTAAGATCTTCAAAGTGAAGAATTCTAGGTTTATGCATGAATTGGCTCAGAACACTTACTTCATAACATATGTCAATCCTTGTTAATGTTGCATAGTTTAGATTCCCAACTATGCTTTGATAATCTACAATGTCTTCAAGCAAATCACCTTCATGAGCACTCAATTTATGATTTACCTCCATAGGGGTGCTAACTACTTTTGCATCCTCCAAGTGGAACTTCTTCAACATGTCCTACACATATTTCCTTTGAGTAATGTAGATTCCAGAGTTAGTGTATACAACCTCAAGTCCAAGAAAGTATTTTTGAAACCCTAGGTCACTGATCTTAAACTCGTGCATTATCTTGTTTTTTATTTGTTTGATGCCATTGGCATCAATAACTGTAAGAATGATGGCATCCACATATACACATAAATATATCACTTTTGAGTTACTCCTCTTGACAAATAGAGAAGAATCTACCTTGCTCACCATGAATCCTTGGTCTTGAAGAAAGGTTGATAGCCTATGGTTCCATGCCTTAGGTGCCTGCTTCAAACCATATAGAGCTTTCTTTAATTTGCATACATGATTTACCATGCATGGATCCTCATAGCTAGGAGGTTGAGCCATGTAAACTTCCTCTGAAATTCACCCATTGAGAAAAGAATTTTTCATATCTAGTTGATACATATTCCAATTTCTAGATGCAGCTACACTTGCCAATACTCTGATGGTTGGCGTCTTAGCCTCTGGTGAAAACGTTTCTTCATATTCTACTCCATGGGTTTGTGCAAAACCCTTAGCCACAAGCCTAGCTTTGTACCTATTTATGGATCCATCTGAATTCCATATGATTTTGTAAATCCACCTAGAACCAATAACCTTCATTGATGCTTTCTTGGGTACTAGCTCCCAAGTAACATTATCTTGGAGTGCTTCTATTTCTTCATCCATAGCCTCCTTCCATTCTGCCTTGGTACTTGCTTCTTCATATGAAGAAGATTCTTCAAGTGATGAATCCTTAGCAAGATAAATAGGATGCTTAGTGACTAATGCAGTATCATAACCATATCTGATTGGCTTCTTACACTCTCTTTGTGATCTCCTTAAGGCTTGGTTGGATGACTCAGGTATGTCCTCTAACCTCTTCATCTTGACCTTGCCTTTTGATTTCCATGCTCTAAACTCTTCTAATTTGATGTCTTCAATTGTGATTGGCTCCTCCTTGCTGAGGCTTGGAAATTCTTCTTCCAAGTCATATGGCAATTTGACCTTCCTGCTTTCACTTTCAAACCAAGAGTCATTCTCATCAAACACAACATCTCTACTGACCACAAATCCTTTGTTGGATGGATTATAAAGCATGTACCCCTTTTGATTTATATCATAACCTATGAAGATGCATTTCTGTACCTTAGGGTCTAACTTACCTCTAATTTGAGATGGAACATGCACATAAGCAACACAACCAAATATTTTGTAATGTTCAAGTGATGGTATCCTACCATTCCATGCCACATAGGGGGTCTTCCCATCAAGGGACTTAAAGGGTAATGTGTTAATAAGATAAGTGGCAGTAGAAACAACCTCTACCAGCAAATAATTAGGCAAGTTCTTTTCATTTAGCATCGATCTAGCTGCTTCCACAGTCAATCTGTTCCTCCTCTCTACTACTCCATTTTGCTCAGGAGTATATCTTGTTGTGATCCCTCTCTTGATACCTCTGTCCTGCAAAAATGTATCAAACTCATTGGAGAAGTACTCACCTCCTCGATCTCACCATATCCTCTTTAAACTCTTTCGTGTTTGATTTTCCACAAGTGCAAGATACTTTTTGAAACAACTGAACACTTCATCCTTATGTTTCATAGAATACAAGATAGTCCACCTACTGAAATCATCAATAAATGACACATAGTACCTTGATCTTGAAATTGAACGGTCCTTGCTTGGTCCCCACACATCTATGTGGACAAGTTCCGAATAATCCTCATGCATATAGCCTTTCTTTGTAAAGGGTATACTATGTGAGTTACCAAACTGACATGCACCACATTTATAAATCATATGCTGTGTAACAAGTCTCCTAATCTTGAATCACAATCCCACACAGAATAATAAAATTCTCTCTCTTCTTGTTCTGCGTATACTCTGTTTTCCTTCTTTATATCGTGTGGTGTCGAGGCCTATTATTCTGTGTGGGATTGTGATTCAAGATTAGGAGACTTGTTACAAGTGGTATCAGAGCAGAGTTGGATCCCGGGACAAGATGAAGGCTTTGAAGAAGAAGATAGAAGAACAAGAGGAGCTTATCCATAGATTGAATGCAGAATTACATAAAGAAAGATCCAACAAACAAAAAGAGGGTACTCCAAATGCTTCCACGGACCTCAATGATGAAGGTGGTAATGGTGCGGGCACATCGAACGCACGTAGAGCTAGACGGCAACGTGAACCCAAAGAGAACGATGATGCAGGTGAATCTGCACTTAAGCAAGTGTTTAAAAGAGCAAAATTAAATGAATTTGATGGTGAGAAGAAAACTGGAGAGGATCTTGAAGCATGGATTGAGGAACTTGAAGATTTCTTTGAGCTATGCGTATTTAGTGAGGAATCAAAAGCAAAGGTGGCAATTCTGCATCTACGAGGAGTCGCAAAACTGTGGTGGAAATCATACATATAGACAAGAACACGTGAAGGTCCAATCCTCTGGAAAGAGTTTCGGGAGCAAGCAGAGAATCGTTATTGTTCTCCACATTATCGGATGGAAAAGAAAATGGAATTCTACTCTTTCAAGCAGTATGAGGATGATAGGTATAACTTGTCTGTTGAAGAATATAAGGAGAAATTTTTGCGTTTACATAAGTATGCACTAGAAGTTTGTGGAGATGGCTTGAAAAGCAAGTTTATTGAGGGTTTGCGAGAAGAGCTTCGCTATCAAGTAAAGGGGTCCGAATGTGTAGATTTTCTTGATGCGGTTGCAAAAGCAGAGAACTTTGAGAAGATGGAGAAGTTTACCACGAAAAAGGCATCCAAATCAAGGTTTATCTCAACATGACATCGACCCCCAAGACCTATTTCAATAAATCAGAATGGATAGAGATCGACTAACTCTATTAATGGTCAAGGAGGAAAAACTAAGCCGAAGCAAACGGATACACTTAAGAAGCAAGAAGTTGTGCACTAGCAACGTGATTCTGAGTCTTGGAGCGGGCTAAAAGACTGGGACTTTGTTTTCGATGTGGAGAACAAGGACATCGCACTTTTGAATGTCCAAACAAGGCCATCAACCGTTCTATGCAAGCGAAGATAGCTCATCTACAAGAAGAAAACATGACAATTGAGGAAGTGGATGATCAAGGATGATGATGAACATGCATTGCATCTCAGGAAGACTTTACAAAAGCTAAGAGAGCATAAACTATATGGTAAGATGAGTAAATGTTTTTTTGCAAAACGGGAAGTGACTTATTTGGGGAGAGTTGTTTCTAAGGAAGGGATTCATATAGATCCTGAGAAAGTTAAAAGCATAGTTGACTGGCCTACACCCAAATGTGTGAGAGATGTGAGAAGCTTCCTTGGTCAATATGAGAGGGCACACATTAGGGAGTTTTCTCGAATTGCAAATCCTCTTACAGAATTGACAAAGAAAAATAGAGAGTTCACATCGACCGATGAGTGACAAAATGCGTTTGACGAATGAAAACAGAAAATTATTGAAAATTGTGTGCTAAAGATACCTGAGTTAAGGAAGCCTTTTATTGTTGCATGTGATGCTAGTGGAAGCCAAATCAGATGCGTAATTTCACAAGAAGGGAGGGTAGTGGCTTATGAGTCAAGGAAATTAAGGAAATGTGAATTAAATTATACAACACATGACTTAGAAATGCTTGCAGTTGTTCATGCACTTAAACATTGGAGACACTTATTGCTTGGAGTAAAGTTTGAATTGAGAACAGATCATCAGAGCCTTAAATACATATTTACTCAACCTTTACTTAACAATAGACAAAACGATGGATCCAATTGCTAAGTGAATATGATTTTGATATTAAGTACTTAGTAGGAAAAGAAAACAAGGTGGCCGATGCTTTGAGCCGTAAACCCTTATGCAGTTCAATTTCTATTTTATCCTCTGATTTTGATATTGGAAAAGAATTAAAAGAAGATTTATTTTATGCAGCAATCTTGAAATTTTTTGGTATGAATCCAGGTTCTATGTTTCAAGGAAAATTTCATTTGAGAAATAATGATTTGTATTGTAATTCTCGTTTATGTATTTCTTCAGAATCTATTTTGAAAGAAAAGATCCTGCATGACTGTCATGATGCACCTTTCTCTGCACACCCTGGTTTTTCTAGAACTTATGCAAAAGTGAAAGCTTCATATTACTGGCCACGTATGAAATATGATATTAAGCTGTATGTGGAAGAATGTCTGAAATGTCAACAGGTTAAGGCTGAATTTAAAAGGATTCCTAGCATGTTACAACCATTAGATGTGCCTGATCAAAAATGGGAATCCATCTCTATGGATTTCATAAGAAAGTTGCATGTGACCAGAAGTGGGCATGATACCATCTTTGTTGTTGTGGACCGTCTTACAAAGATGGCACATTTCCTTCCCATGAGGAAAACTGATACAGCTTTGCATGCTGCTAAACTTTTCATAAAAGAAATCTTTAGGTTACATGGTATACCCAAAAGTATAATTTCTGATAGGGATGCAAGGTTCACATCTAATTTTTGGAAAGCAACATTTCAATCCATAGGAACAGAATTACGCATGAGTACTGCATTTCATCCTCAAACCGATGGTGAGACCGAGAGGGTTAACAGGGTGCTTGAGGATATGTTACCCATGTATGTGAATGACAAGCAAAACAATTGGACTGAATATTTGCCTTTGGTTGAGTATGCATATAATAGTGCATGGCATTCCTCTATTAAGATGACACCTTTTGAAGCAATGTATGGTTATAATTGCTTGCTGCCGCATTCACTTTTTAATTCACAGAATCAGGTTGAAATATCCAAAGAGATGCTTGAAAACATGGATTTGGAGCTAAATAAGGTAAGGAAAAACATGAAAGATGCACAGAAACGTCAGAAATTATATCATGATCTCAAAAAGAGACCCTTGGAATTTAGAACAAAGGATCTGGTTCTTTTGAAAGTGAATCCTTCTAAATCAAATCTGTTTTTAGGCAAAGATCGTCGATTGTCTCCTCGTTATGCTAGTCCTTTCAAAATCTTAAAGAAAGTTGGTTCTGTTGCATATTACTTGACCTACCTAACACTTTGAAAATTCATCCAGTCTTCCATGTTGGATTACTTAAAAAGTATGTTCCTAATGCTGATCATGTTTTGCAGGAAAAATCTAAGTTGAAGGAAGATGCCACTTTTGAGCTTGAACCAGAAGTTATAATGGATAGGAGAATTAGACATCTTAGGAATCGTGAAATAGTGGAAATTTTAGTAAAGTGGTTTGCATATCCTATTGAAGATTCAACATGGGTTGGTTTAGATGAGTTTATGGAACATTATCCTTCTTTCCAACTCTGAGGACAGAGTTCTTAAAAGAGGGGGAGAATTGTAAGATGCCACATTGATTTTCCACCCGAGAAAAGAAAAAAAAAGATGTGTAGGTAATAATGGAATTTTATATTTAGGATATTCTGATCATGTCTGCAAAATTTTGTAGCAATAAGTTTTTACATTCTCTCTCTAGAAAGTTGCCGCATGAAATTTGTATGTTAATTTCGAGCATGAAGATGAGGGAATCTGAAAAAGTGTTGTATGAGAGAAAGGTAGAGTACTCTTAGTAGAAAAAACTTTACCTGATTGAATTTTTTGTAGTTCCTATGTTTTATGTCTCATTTGGTTCCATGAACATAGGTTAATGAAGAGATTTTTCATCTCTCTCTAGAATTTTCGATTTTGCAGGGCCCAAAAGTGATATCTGGAAGCAGATTTGGACCTGAGGCATCTCTAACACTATTGTACAGATTTAAGAACTGAATATTTTTGTCTCTCACAAGCTCAAGCTGATTCCTCACCGTTTTTGAGTTATAGGGCTTGGAAAAGTGCTGTTTTCCAACACTTAAAAAAAAAAAAAGAGAAGCCTTCATTCATTCATCTTATTCATGTTCGTGGATTTAGAAAACGCACATGGGTATATAGGTTATTTTTGGGTGATTGACATGTGTGGGTGAGTGCCTTGCACAGATCACCTCTATTTTCGCAGGTACGATTCTTGATGGTGGACATGAAAAGTAGATGCACGGGTGGTCTGGGAGTCTTGCATGAGACATGCAAAAAGACGCTATCTTGGAGCTTGCAGATTCTAAAAGTGCGGGTCTAGGAAGGCGTGATTGGTCGTGCACTGGCGAAAGGTAGAGATCCAAAAAGACGAAGACTGAGAGATAGAAAAGGAGGATGGTCGTACAGTCATTACGATCGTTTTTCGGCTTCTGGAATTGCGATTGAGATTGAGATTGAGATTGTGATTGTGATTGATATTGGATTGAGATTGTGATTGAGATTGGGATTGAGATCAGCTCGGGGATGGTCAGGTGGATGAGGCTTCACATTGAAGCTATCTCATAGATTTTGTAACGTAGATTAGTACTACTTGTAAATCTGCACAGATAATAAAATTCTCTCTCTTCTTGTTCAGCGTATACTCTATTTTCCTTCTTTATATCTTGTGGTGTCGAGGCCTATTATTCTATGTGGGATTGTGATTCAAGATTAGGAGACTTGTTACATGCTGCTTGGAAACATTAGATATCCCAAGTACAAATTGATCTCTACATATCTGCTTCAATGTTCTCTCACCAATGTGTCCTAGTCTTTTGTGCCGTATCTCTAACTCGAACAAGGTTTGATCCTTATAATTATAAAGTGCAATGTTTCTAGTGTCTTCAAGCTCAAACGTAAACAATCTACCTGTTTTCTCTCCCTTTGCAAATCTCTTGAATCCATGTTGGGGGTCCTCCACAAAGGCTCAAAATTTATTGAACCTAACCTGCAAACCCTTTTCCACTATCTGTCCAACACTCATCAAATTCTTTGTGATAGTAGGTACATAAAGAACTCTGCTTGGTAGATTCTTATTCCCATCAAAAGTTTTGACATTTCCTACCTTGACAACTGAGTGCTTGGTATGATCACTTGTGTGCACTTGGTGCTTTCCCTTGGGCTCTTCAAGATCAGAAAGGAGAGCTATGTTGCCTGCTACATGGTTTGAACATCCTGAGTCAATATAGAACAGGTGCTCGTCATTCATACCTTGTTTTGAGGTCATGTTCATAATGAGAAGAGAATCCTCTTGATCCTCTGTATAGTTGTTGAAGTCTTTTCTTGATTTGTATCCTCCTTGATAATTTCTTTTGCAATTGTTCTTGTAGCCATGGTTGTAGCCTTGATTATGATTGAATCTTCCTCTTGATTGTGAGTAGCCACCTCTTTGGAATCATCTTCCTCTCTGATTCTTGAAGTTCCTATAGCATTCATCTATTGTGCAATTAGAGAGTCCACATATATTGCATGGGAAAGAGTTAAAAGGTCTCCCCCTACTTTGCTTACCTCCTCTACCCCTTCCTCTTGAATTCCTACCTCTCCCTGCATGGTTAGCTTGAGAAGTAGCACCCTCGTCTTCAAACTTCTTGCTCTTCCCTTTACTCTTAGACTTTCCTTTATCTGTATAGAGGTCAGACGGATTGTTACCTCTTGATGGTTCACCATTTTTGTTGAGCTTGGCCTCATGGGTGAAGAGTTTCCCCATGAGAGTGGTTAGATCAAGGATTTGCATATCCATATAAAGATCCATTGTAGTTGTGAAGGATTCCCACTTATCATCTGCTTTGATGCCATTGATTATGTGTCTCACTATTTGCTCCTCTTCAATCTCCTCTCCTATGCTTGCCAACTAATCAACCACATCCTTCACTTTGGTCACATACTCTTAAATATTCTGCTTAAGTTGCTTCTTTTGAGTAGTAAACTCCATCCACAATTGATTTTTCCTAGATCTTGTATTGGAAGAAAAGTATGAAGATAGAGTATCCCAAGTCTCTTGGGAAGTTTTGAAATTCCTAATATGAGGAAGAATGAAGTCAGAGATAGAGTTAAGTAGATATGACCTGGCTAAAGCATCTTTGGCACAACATGAGTTGAGTCTTTCTTGCTCCTCTCTTGCAGGTTGATCTTTGCTTCTAAATGTGGGCATCTCATCAGCTCCTGATATGTATCCATAGAGACTTCTTCCTTGTAGATAGGTCTTCATCCTCAAGGACCATGTTGACTAATTATTCTTGTCCAATATGCCAATGAAATAAGGGAAACCATCTCCCATTTTACCTTAACTTGCTCCGATACCACTATTGGAAGAGATGGATGGATACCTAAGGGAAGTGAGGTGCTATTGCTAAAACCTGCTTTGTACCAGCCCTGATACACTTTAGAGTTATAAAGTAGGCCCTTTTAGCTTGCAAATGACACCAAGAAATTACCTATGTACTTTGGAGTTGATGCTTGAAAGAATTAATCCAAAGCAGAGTAGTTCAAGAATAGCTAGCATTGAAAAACTTGCTATTTTAGTCCATACACATGCTCGCTTTTTTACTCAAAGCTCACAGTACATAAAAAATTGACAAAATTCCTTTTGAGGCAGTTAGCTTTGATAGTTAATGATTGCAAGTGGAATAATTTAAAATGATCAACTATGCTCTGAGAGATTACTTTAGCAAATTAGATCTTACCCTCGACTTTTTAGGGAACAACTAGTAGATGACCAGTGAGCACTTCAAAGATGATTTCTCCCAAATGCTTAAATCAAATGCCATGCAATTTTGATAGCACAAATGAGACTTCAATAGCGTTCCAACAAGCCAAAGATTATGTAAAATCGTTGAGTATTCAGTGAGATATGACCACAAGAAGTTGACTATTTTGAGTAGTCATAGCAGAGAAGTAGACAGAGATGTTCAATGAGCTATATGTATTAGAGAACATAATTGTATAGAGTCATTGGCATTGTAATGATGCTCAATGATGATGAACTGAGTGAGCTATAGTGTGAGCTATTCAAGTTCTACAAATGATTAAGGAATGAGCTCGGAATGAGGCACAAATCCATGCGATTTTACAAAACCTTTTATATAAGCTTCTTGTAAGTTTGAATTTTGAATTCAAACTTTGGCTCTAATCAAAAGGTAACTCCACTGATTTAGGAGTTATTCTCTCAACTTGAAGTCATAGCTAATATTCTTGCTAACTGCATGAGTTATAGGTTTTTATAAGATTCTCCAAAGAAGTAATGTTTTACAAGGGTAAATGATCAAGCAGTTACAAGCTATAGTTCACATGAATTATCAAGTGCTAGTTGCACACAATGTCTTTCATGCTAAGTCAAACGTGTAGGCTTGAACATTTGCACCAATAGCTCCCCCTCAAGCCAAACACCTTGGCTTGCATTGCTTCATACTCTTTTTGAATATCCTGTAATCCAATCATGGTTTTAAACTATATATATATATATATATATATATATATATATATATATATATATATATATATATATATATATATATATATATATATATATATATATATATATATATATATATATATATATATATATATATATATATATATATATATATATATATATATATACAAATCAGCACACTGCATATTTGTAGACACATATGCTAGTTGAATCTCTTTGCTCAAGAGTTTATCTCTAACATAGTGATAGTGCACTTCTATATGCTTAGTTCTTGCATGATAAATGGCATTGGTTGCAAGATGCAAAGAACTAGTGTTATCACCAAAGATCATTGGTGAATGAATGTGAAGTCCCAAATCTAAGCAGAGTAACCTAATCCAAATAGCTTCTTCTGCAGCATTTGCTAATCCCCTATATTCAGCCTCTGTTGAAGATAGAGCAATAGTTGGTTGCTTCTTAGAAGACAATGAGATGGGTTTATCACCTACAAAAGATAAATAGCCAGAGGTACTTCTTGTATCATCCTTACATCCTGCCCAATCTGCATCTGAGTACAACTTTATGTCCAAATTTGATGTGTATGGGAAGTAAAGACCTTGACTTTGAGTACCTCTGAGGTACTTGAAAATTCTTTTAATAGCTTCAAAGTGAAGTACTCTAGGTTTATGCATGAATTGCTGCAGAACACTTACTCCATAACATATGTCAATCCTTGTTAATGTCGCATAGTTTAGAGTCCCAACTATGCTTTGATAACCTGCAATGTCTTCAAGCAAATCACCTTCATGAGCACTCAATTTATGATTTACCTTCACAGGCATGCTAACTGCTTTTGCATCCTCCAAGTGGAACTTCTTCAACATGTCCTACACATATTTCCTTTGAGTAATGTAGATTCCTGAGTTAGTGCATACCAACTCAAGTCCAAGAAAGTATTTTCAAAATCATAGGTCAATGATCTTAAACTCCTACATTATCTGGTTTTTGATTTGTTTGATGCCATTGGCATCACTAACTATAAGAATGATGTCATCCACATATACACATAAATATATCACCTTTGAGTTACTCCTCTTGAAAAACAGAGAAGAATCTGCCTTGCTCATCATGAATCCTAGGTCTTCAAGATAGGTTGATAGCCTATGGCTCCATACCCTAGGTGCCTGCTTCAAACCATAAAGAGCTTTCTTTAATTTGAATACATGATTTACCTTGCATGGATCTTCATAGCTAGGAGGTTGAGCCATGTAAACCTCCTCCGAAATCCACCCATTGAGAAAATCATTTTTCACATCTAGTTGATACATATTCCAATTTCTAGATGCAGCTACACTTACCAATATGATGATCGTTGGCTTCTTAGCCCCTAGTGAAAATGTTTCTTCATAGTCTACTCCATGGCTTTGTGCAAAACCCTTAGCCACAAGCCTAGCGTTTTACCTGTTTATGGATCCATCTGCATTCCTTTTGATTTTGTAAATCCACCTAGAACCAATTACCTTCATTGATGCTTTCTTGGGTACTAGCTCCCAAGTGTCATTCTCTTCAAGTGCTTCTATTTCTTCATCCATAGCCTCCTTCCATTCTGCCTTGGTACGTGCTTCTTCATATGAAGAAGGTTCTTCAAGTGATGAATCCTTAGCAAGATAAATAGAATGCTTAGTGACTAATGAAGTATCATACTCATATCTGATTGACTTCTTAATCTCTCTTTGTGATCTCCTTAAGGCTTGGTTGGACGTATGTCCTCCAACCTCTTCATCTTGACCTTACCTTTTGATTTTTATGCTCTAAACTCTTACAAGTTGATGGTGTCCTCATCATATGATTTGATGTCTTTAATTGTGGTTGGCTCCTCCTTGGTGAGGCTTGGAAATTCTTCTTCCAAGTCATATGGCAATTTGACCTTCCTACATTCACTTTCAAACCAACAGTCATTGTCATCAAACACAACATATCTACTGACCATAAATCCTTTATTGGATGTATTATAAAGCATGTACCCCTTTTGATTTATATCATTCCCTATGAAGATGCATTTCTTTGCCTTAAGGTCTAACTTACCTCTGATTTCAGATGGAACATGCACACAAGCAACACAACCAAATATTCTGCAATATTCAAGTGATGGTCTCCTACCATTCCATGCCTCATAGGGGTTCATCCCATCAAGGGACTTAGAGGGTAACACGTTAATAAGATAAGTGGCAGTAGAAACAGCCTCTGCCCACAAATAATTAGGCAACTTCCTTTCATTTAGCATAGATCTAGCTGCTTCCACAATCAATTTGTTCCTCCTCTCTACTACTCCATTCTGGTGAGGAGTATATCTAGTTGTGATCTCTCTCTCTCTCTCTCTCGATACCTCTGTCCTACAAAAATGTATCAAACTCATTGGAGAAGTACTCACCTCCTCCATCTAACCTTATCCTCTTTGAACTCTTTCCTGTTTCATTTTCCACAAGTGCAAGTTACTTTTTGAAACAACTGAACACCATCCTTAATTTCATAAAATACAAGATAGTCCACCTACTGAAATCATCAATAAATGACACATAGTACCTTGAGCCTGAAATTGAACGGTCCTTGCTTGGTCCCCACACATCTGTGTGGACAAGTTCCAAATAATCCTCATGCATATAGCCTTTCTTTGTAAAGGGTAACCTGTGTGATTTACCAAACTGACATGCACCACATTTATAGATCATATGTTGCTTGGATACATTAGGTATCCCAAGTAGACATTGATCTCTACATATCTACTTCAATGTTCTCTCACCAATGTGTCCTAGTCTTTTGTGCCATATCTCTAACTGGGACAAGGTTTGATCCTTATAATTATAAAGTTCAATGATTCTAGTGTCCTCAAGCTCAAATGTAAACAATCTACTTGTTTTCTCTCCCTTTGCAATTCTCCTGAATCCATGTTGGTGGTCCTCGACAAAGGCTCCAAATTTATTGAACCTAACCTGCAAACCCTTTTCCACTATCTCTCCAACACTCAACAAATTCTTTGTGATAGTAGGTACATAAAGAACTCTGCTCAACAGATTCTTATTCCCATCAGAAGTTTTGACATTTCCTACCTTTACAACTAAGTGCTTGGTATCATCACTTGTCTACACTTGGTGCTTCCCCTTGGGCTCTTCACCATCAGAAAGGAGAGCTATATTGCCTGCTACATGGTTTGAACAACCTGAGTCAATAAAGAGGTGTTCGTCATTCATACCTTGTTTTGAGGTCATGTTCATAATGAGAAGAGAATCCTCTTGATCCTCTGTATAGTTGTTGAAGTCTTTTCTTGATTTGTATCCTCCTTGATAATTGTTTTTACAATTGTTGTTGTACCCATGGTTGTAGACTTGATTATGATTGAATCTTCCTCTTGATTGTGAGTAGCCACCTCTTTGGAATCCTCTTCCTCTCTGATTCTTGAAGTTCCTATAGCACCCATCTGTTGTGCGATTAGACAATCCACATATATTGCATGGGGAAGAGTTAAAAGGTCTCCCCCTACCTTGCTTACCTCCTCTACCCCTTCCTCTTGAATTCCTACCTCTCCCTGCATAGTTAGCTTGAGAAGTAGCACCTTCATCTTCAAACTTCTTGCTCTTCCCTTTATCCTTAGACTTTCCTTTATCTTTATAGAGGGCAGAAGTATTTTTACCTCTTGATGGTTCACCATTTTTGTTGAGCTTGGCCTCATGGGTGAAGAGTTTCCCCATGAGAGTGGTTAGATGAGGGATTTGCATATCCAGATAAAGATCCATTGCAGTTGTGAAGAATTCCCACTTATCATCTACTTTAATGCCATTGATTATCTATCTCACTATTTGCTCCTCTTCAATCTCCTCTCCTTTGCTTGCCAACTCATCAGCCACATCCTTCACCTTGGTCACATGCTCTCAAATATTCTGCTTAGGTTGCTTCTTTTGAGTAGTAAACTCCATCCACAATTGATTTTTCCTAGATTTTGTATTGGAAGAAAAGTATGAAGATAGAGTATCCCAAGTCTCTTGGGAAGTTTTGCAATTCCTAATATGAGGAAGAAAGAAGTTAGAGATAGAGTTAAGTAGATATGACCTGGCTAAAGCATCTTTGACACACCATGAGTTGAGTCTTTCTTGCTCCTCTCTTGTAGGTTGATCTTTGCTTCTAAATGTGGGCATCTCATCATCTCGTGATATTATCCATAAAGAATTCTTCCTTATAGATAGGTCTTCATCCTCAAGGACCAAGTTGGATAATTATTCATGTCCAATTTTTCAATGGAAGAAGGGAAACCATCTCCCACTTTACTTGAACTTGCTCTAATACCACTGTTGGAAGAGATGGATCGATACCTCAAGCAAGTGAGGTGGTACTGCTAAAACCTACATTGTACCATCCCTAATACACTTTAAGTTATAAACTAGGCTCTTTTAGCTTGAAAATTACACCAAGAAAGTACCTATATACTTTGGAGTTGATGCTTGAAACAATTAATCTAAAATAATCGCTCGCATTGAAAAACTTGCTATTTTAGTCCATACACTTGTTGGCTTTTTTACTCACAGCTCACAGTACAATAATAACTGACAAAATTCCTTTTGATGGAATTCAATTAGCTTAGATTTCTAATGATTTCAAGTGGAATCATTTAAAATGATCAACTATGCTCTGAGAAATTACTTTAGCAAATTAGATCTTACCCCACCCTTTTTAGGGAACAACTAGTAGATGATGGGTGAGCACTTCAAAGATGATTTCTCCGAGATGCCTAAACCAGATGCCTTGAAATTTTAGTAGCACAAAGTAGACGTCAAGTTGGATTCAATAAGCCAAAGATTATGTAAAAGGGTTGAGTATTCGTTGAGATATGACAAGAAGAAATTGACTGTTTTGAGTAGTCATAGCAGAGAAGTAGACTAGATGTTCAATGAGCTATATGTATTATAGAACATAATTGTATAGTCATTAGCATTGTAATGATGCTCAATGATGATGAACTGAGTGAGCTAAAGTGTGAGCTACTCAAGTTCTACAAATGATCAAGGAATGAGCTCAGAATGAGGCACAAATTCGCAGATTTTACAACACCTTTTATATAATTTTCTTCTAAGTTTGAATTTTGAATTCAAACTTTGGCTCTAATCAAAAGGTAACTCCATTGATTTAGGAGTTATTCTGTCAACTTGAAGTCGTAGCTAATATTCTTATTAACTCCATGAGTTATGGGATTTACAAGATTCTCAAAATAACTAATGTTTTACAATGGTAAATGATGAAGCACTTACAAGCTATGGGTCACATGAATCATGAAGTGCTAGTTGCACACATTGTCTTCCATGCCAAATGTGTAGGCTTGAACATTTGCACCAACAACCAACACCCAAATCAGCCATAAGGCATTTTAGCCACACACATTCAATAGTCGCTGTGAAAACTATGCTATACTCAGCCTCAGAACTGGAAGTGGCCATAGTAGGGTGCTCCTTGCTCAACCAAGATATACATGAGCTACCAAGCATGAAGCAATAGATATTAATGGACACATGAGTGTCATAGCAACCAGCCCAATCACTATCAAAAAAAGCATACAAATCTAGTGGTAGTGGTCCCCCCTTGGGATAAAACAATCCAAGTAGTCGGGTACCACCAAGTAGCGAAAGATGTGCTTAACCGCCTTCCAATGCTTGACACCTGGGCAATGCATAAACGTGCTCATCTATGAGATAGCAAACTTAATATCTGGCTGAGTAATGCATAAGTAAATCAAGCATCCAATAGCCTGCTGATAGAGAACAACATCAAATGCATCTCCAGCATCATGAAGACTCCATAGGAGTGGCAATAGGCTTACAGTATTCAAGGCCAAAACACTACAATAATGTGTCAATATATTTCGTTTGACACAAAGCCATTCCACCATCAACTTGGATAAATTGAATGCTCAAATAGTGTTGCAAATGCCCCAAATAGACATCTCAAATGAGGCATGCAAATCAGCCTTAAAATCAGCAATATGCATGTCATGAGGACCAGTGAGTAGCATGTCATCAACATACACAACAATGATCAGAAGCACATCATTAACACGCTTAACATATAAGGTGCTTTCAGTTGGACTGTTCTCAAAACCATGTGCAATGAGATAGGCATGCATCTTTCCATACCAAGCATGTGGTGCTTGCTTTAAACCATATAATGCCTTCTTTAACTTGCACACTTGGTTTTCATGCCCTTTTTGCACAAAGCCATGGGGCTGAAAAACATACACTTCTTCATGCAAGCCACCATTAAAAAATCTCTTTTTAATGTCCAATTGATGTATATTCCAACCATGATGAGCTACAAAGTGCACTGATGCTACGAACAGTAGTCATTCTGCATGTAGGTGCAAAGGTCTCATCAAAATCAATGCCTCTTTCTTGCGCATAACCCTTTGCAACAAACCTAGCCTTATACCTCTCAATTGTTCCGTCAGGTTTACACTTCAACTTGCATACCCACTTAGTGCCAATGGCCTTCTTGCCAGGAGGCAAGTCACATAAAGACCAGGTACAATTCTTCATGATAGCATCATATTCAGATTGCATTGCAGCCATCCAATGTTCAGACTTTTGTGCTTCATCAAACAAAACAAGCTCAATTTCATCACAAAGACTAGATGCAGCCATAGCATAGCAATCTAATGCAGAAGAGGCACTATGAGATTCTGAACGAGTATGATATGACAGAGGTGCATCTAATTTACTATCACGCAAATTTTGCACTAGCCATTTTGGCATACTTTTTGCCTGGTCAATATCAGCTCTCTCATCAAGTGCACCATGTAAATATGCATAAAAAATGGAATAATCTGCATCATCACATGAAACTTGTAAAGGCTGAGAAGTTGCCTCATTAGGACCAACACTAGACTATCCACCTGTAAAAAGAGGTAGCAAAGTATCATACATGTCTTTGGAGCTAACAGATGTCTCGTTTGTACATGATAGTAAGGGTCGAATAGCATTTTCCACAAAAACAACATCACAGATAACCAAAATGTGTTTATTATGTGGATGATACAGATGATAGCCTTTGCTTTTAGAACTATGTCCAACAAAAATACATTTTATTGCTTTATCATCCAATTTCCTGCAATGTTGTTCAGGAACTAATGCATATGCCAGACAACCAAAAACACGAAGATGAGCAACAGATTGCTTGCGACCATGCGAAACCTCATATGGAGTGATAGATTGCAACACTTTAGTGGGGTACCAGTTAAGTACATATGTTGCACACATAATAGTCTCAAGGTGGAAACTATGTGGTAAAGCCTGACTCTTCACCATACACCTCGCCATCTCCATGAGTGACCTATTCTTCCGTTCAGCAACTCCATTCTATTGAGGTGTATACTACATTGAACACTAATGTTTTATCCCACGTTCAGCTAGAAATGCATTAAAGTCAGAAGACATATATTCCCCCCCTCGATCAGGATAGAGAGTGCCCATTTTACATGTTGATAGATTTTCAACCAATACCAAAAACTGTTTGAAGCACATAAACACTTTGGACTTTGCTTTCAATGAATATACCCATGCATGCCTGGAAAAATCATCAATGAAAGTCACAAAGTAAAGATAATTTCCAAAAGAGGGTGTTTGCATAGGACCACAGGCATCATTAGGGTGAAAATGGCCCAAAAAGGGCCATGTAAGGATTTCAATTAGTTGTGCTTAATTTGGATTAAAGTTGTCAAATCCTTTAAGAAATTCCATGTAAGTTCATTTAAAACGTATCCTATGTAAATTTTGAAGAGAGAGAAACTCGTGTGATAATCATGAATAGTTTGTGTGATATCTTACGCCTCGAAGTTTGTGCTCATCGAGTGCTTATCAAAATTTGAATTTTTCTCTTGTTCACGGACCTATATAATGTGTGCTGATGATGTTTTGCGCTTTTTTACTCTACTTTTCATAGCAGGCCTGTTTCTCTCTTTCACATCATTTTAGACACTTGCCGATCACTTTTCATAGCAGACCATGGAGAACCTTAACCCAAATACTCTCGTCGAGGCTTCAAACAATCAAAATCATTGTGAAAAGTTCCATATCAACATTGCAGTTAGTCATGAGTATGCGACGACAAGAAAAGTATTCCGAAGGGCTCTTCATCCTCCTGAAGTGGATGGATTGCGAAAGGAAGGCAAGAAACATTCGACATATGGATAGAAGGATCTGTTTATCCAATTGATCCACAAACTAGAAGGTATCCCCCTTTTCATAATCTTCATGATCTGATTAGATTTGTAGGAGATGGTGAGGATGGTTTATGAGGCTATTGTTCAAGGCTCTGGGATATTTCAAGGAATTATGTACAATACATAAACTATCTACAAAACACACTACCTCAGAAGGATTTACATATGAGGGAGCTAGAAAGCAAATTATCCACTTTATCTTCTCAGTTTGAGTCTTTTAAACAAATGAAAGAAACTCCTATAGGTTTGAGAATGGGGTCAAAACGAGTGAAACCTTTTTTAGATTTGACTGAAAAATCTGGCCAGAAAAAGGAAAGAATGAAAATTGTAAGAGATCATGTGACAAATGTGCTAGGTTTTAATATGTTGAGTAGTTTTGAGCGCGTACATTTCTGTAATGAAATTATGAGTCAAAATGATGTTTTAAGACTATTGAAACTGAATGAAAATACATGCTTGAAACGCTTTGTTTTCCAAAAACTCATGACAAAAATGAATCTGTTACTAGAACCATCTCAAATTCAGAAGATTTGTGATAGCGTTAGAGTGAGTAGGAAAGGTTATAGAGCAATCTCAAAACTTTGGTGTGAATTTTTAAAATTTAACAAAGTTAAAAGTTTTGGATTGCCTAGACCCCATCATATAGGAAAGTTTCGGCTCTGCTTGAATAAAAAGATCACATCAGTATTTGGTGAATATAAACATATTCACGGTAACATGCCTTACGAAGTAGGAAAACAAAAGTTACATTTCACTTACAATGCATTCAACAACATATGGATAGATATTATAAAACTTCAAACATACATGGTTCAGTTCTATAATATAAAAGAACATGAATGTTCTGGTCTGTTGAGATTTGTAATCAAACTTGATGAAGCTGAGCTTAAAAACATCAAAACATGGAGAGAATAAGTATTGCACTGATGAATAAAGCTTTGGACTATAGCCTTGGGAAACTGGATACTCCGTCTCTCAAAGTACAATCAGAATTGGAGTTATAGTGGGTTGGTTGTGCTCAAGTTCCATACAGGATGTCTCAATGGGAGGTGCAAAAGCAAGGAGATTCTTCAGCAACCATGATGACAAGCAACTAAATGCCATGTGGAATTGTTGGAAAAAATTTTGTGAGGTCATGACTAATGTAAAAAGCAAATTAGAAATAACAAAAAAGAGAATGGAGGTATTGATCAAACTAGATAATTTTTTTAAGATCATGAGGCAGCAGCTAACATCAAAAAGTTATGTGACAGATTTCAGATTGGTGACCAGAGAGCTTATAGAAACCATCATAGAGGCATGGGGTGTCAAAGACATAGCATACTATTTGGTGAGTTCCAAAGATATTTTATTCAATTTATTTATTTTTAATTGAAATAAAGATCTGATGAGATTCTTCTGCTCTTCTAGCATATTCTTCTTGTGCATCGTGCATTCTTTGCAGAAAAAGAACCACTTGCCATATGGAACACCCAAGGCATGGAAAAATCTCATTATCAAGCAAGGACAAGCTTCTTTAGGTGCACAAGGAAAGGAGGAGGAGTAACAAAGAGCAATGCCTTCAAAGAGCTTGATTTGCTCTTTATGCCCAAGGAAAAAGTGATTATCCGGGACTTTATGTTGTTCAAATCCCTCGGAATCGGTCCAGTTGGATCACCTAGAGCCCACAATTATCTCGCAATGGATTCTTCCTATGTCTATGCACTAGCTCATAAATTCCCGGCAAACGCACCAAATGATAAGTTCCTAACGCCCAAGAAAAAGATGATTGTACGGGGCTTTATTTTGTTCAAATCCCTCGCAATTGGTCCACTTGGATCACCTGGAGCCCACAATTATCTCTCGAGGAGTCCTTCCTTTGTATATGTACTAGCTCATATGTTCCCGGAAAACGCACCAAAATGTTACACTCTTAGTCCAAGGGAAAGTGTATACACCCAATGATATTTTGCCAAGACCTTTTGATACTAGGTCACTTTCGGTCCCCCTTAGTCCACAATTTCACTTCAATATATGTTGATGGAGGATACGGGATTCTCACTCTCCAACTCACCAACTCTATAAGCTTACACTATCACTAACTCCTCACTTCTTATCAAAGCTACATGTACCCAAGCACACCCACACTCATGCACTTGCACACTTACTAAATCACAGCTTCACCAATACTCTTGTTCACAAATGCACACTTTCACATAACGACATCCTCAAACGTGCACATACTTAGAACTTGATGCTCAAGAGCCTATCTGCAACCAATCAACAATCAAATAATCAAATATACTCTCTCAAACATGCAAGTTTATGCCAACGCGCACAAATCTTGTAACTTGCTCATGGAACACACACCCTCCTCCCAAACAGGGCAATACAATGATGAATAAACAAAAAATAGTGCAAAGTGATTGCCGTGAAAAGAATACAAACACGCAATGAAGAAGGATTTTCATGGCGGCTGACGATGAGGATGGTAGCAATAAAGAGGCCTTATCCACTCAAAGCTTGTGTTGCGAATGTAGAGCCTATATAGAGAATTCGGCCCAAAAAAGAGTAACAAAATAGGGTGCAAAATTATACCTTAGCAGAAGCCTCTTCGACGCAGGAGTAGAAAATATTTTAGAATCCCTCCCCTTCTCTTACTGCTTCGGGAAGACACGATATACCAGCATCCAACAGAGGACCCGAACCAGCATTCCTTCCCCTTCGTCACCAAGAAAACAAAAAAAACAACTCTCTTCTGCTGTCGTCTGGAAGCAAGAGAGTCCCCATTTTTTGTTTAAAGTTTACTCCTGTTGTGCTCCTACTCCAGCTTTGTACATAAAAATTAATATATGCCAAGATAGATCTGCTGCTTGTGCCGGCTTATAATGTCCACAATGCATAGTCAAGTCATCCAAAAAACCTAAACACAACCGTGAGTCGAATCAGGCTGTTGGAACCTTCTTACCCTCTTCAAGGATGTATATCGAAGATCCAAGTACGTTATTTCAGGTTTCAGAAATGACGTCCACAATGTCATACATGAAGTCCCCTTGAACATCAATCTACACTTTATCAGTTGTACCCTTGACAACAGATGTTCCACTCGCAGATTTCTTCCCAAATTTCTCTGAAGCCTCAGTAAAACATGTCAAGACCTTCGATAGTTGTGATACATTTGTGGTTTTTTTTCGAACAACTATCCCATTCAAGATCTCAGGGTTCTCCTTTTTCTTCACCTTGCCTCCTGGCAAGTCCTCACATCTCCATACACTTTGTGTTCGATTGTGCTGCCACCTACTTCAGTTCCTCCAGGCCCGCTTGATAAATTTCTTTCCTTTAACATATGCTGGAGATCATTAATTTCTTCGATGTACTCGTCAATAACTGATACAACATCCTGCACACTTTTGACGGCTGTACTTAGAGCAGCATTGTATTCAAACTCTACTTTTGCATCCTCCAGACCATCACCCATAGATATCTCACACACATGAGTAAAATGGTGCTCATGATTTCTCCTTTCAAAACGAAATTGATAACGTGTAACCACTCTTTCAGAAGGTCTTCATACTCACTCCAAAACCTGAATCTAGGCTGTTGAGAGCGTCAAGTTTTGTAGCTCATCTGTCATGGGAAATGGCAAGCAGCATGCGAAACCTCCAAACCGAGAGAGAGCAAGAAAATCCCTTTGTTGGTGGACGTCCAACCCCACAACCGAGCTTTGCTCCGGGGTGCCTCGATTGGAAGACCCATCACCACCACTTTCCTTGCTGGCTACTCTGAGTCGGCTCTCCCATCCACACCGGGCACACAGAAAAACCAAGCCTTTTTTTTTCCTTCGATCGAAGCTTGCTTCTCCCCGTGCACACCCTCGTGATTTCTCTCTCCTCGAGCACCAATACCCTCGACCGCACACCTGCTAAAAACAATTCCCCCCTCTCGTTCCTGCACACGAAAAAACAGAGAGAGAGAGAGAGAGAGAGAACCACCCAATACCTTCCTGTATATCCCCCGTAGAAAGATAAGGTATTCCAGAAAAAAACCTCTTCCATCTGCTCCACGTCATCAATCACATCCCTTTATCTTGATAAGTCCTCCCCCTCTTTTCCGTTGTGGCAGATGATAAAGAACTGGAGAAGAACCCCCCAAAAAATGAAAGCCGCCCCCCTCTTATCTGTACTTCGGTGCCAAAAACTTCCCCATGCGGGTCTAATAAACGTGGATATCCTTTCTCAGCATAACCCAAAATGAGAGAGTTCCATGTGACCAAGTCTTGACTTGACAGCTTGTCAAAAACATCTTGAACTTTTGATACCAAAAATAAATTTGCATACATACTGATCAAGGCACTTCCCAAAAATAAGGTCCTTGTTGCAAATCCTTGTCTTTCAATACCTGCATGCAACTCTATACCCATGTGAACCGCTCCTTGAACAGCATAGGCTTTCAAAACACAAACATATGTGACTTCATTAGGAGCAATTTTTTCATCTGCTCATAGCAAGCAAGAGCTTTATCAGCATGATCATGTTCTACATATCCTGCAAACCGGGCATTCCATGACACCACATCCTGATTCAGCAGCCTATCGAAGACTTCGTGTGCTTTTCTGATCAAGCCACACTTGACATACATGTCTATCAATGCATTTCCAACAGCAGTACCAAGTTCCCGATCCATTCTGATCATGATGGCGTCATGTAGTTGCAAATACTTCCCTTCAAACATTTGATCACTCTTCAAGTACCTGTAATCAAACATCTTCTTCTGCCAAATACAAACATATTAGTGCATAAAAACCAATCATTTTTTGAGCTAACATACTCCCCTCTTCTTAATTGCGAAGTCGTCCTCGACGAGCCAAGTTGTTCCTGCGCTCAAATCATCCAACATGTGCTCATCACTCAATCAAATACAAATCTTTACCTTGTAGGCCTATTCTCTTCTTCCTCAATGTAGCACCTGCAATCACCCTCATACAATCATTTGTTAGTACCAAAATCCAATCATTTCACTTACCATCTTCGTCCATCTTGATGTATCTTCCTCGCCATGTCCACCTGTCTGCAAACTTCATTAAAACATTAGATCATTTTTCATCACATGACAATATCTACAACCAAAATGAAAAGACAATCATATCAATCATCCACATCACACATATATACTCAACACACACATCACGATCCCGCATCACACATGCATTCTCGTCACACACAACATACATACATGCAAACAGAAGACATGTCCACATTCGCTCTCGTCACTCTTCTCGACTACTCATTCAACACGTCACACATCTTTATTCCACATATCCACACACTTTCCACACACAGCTTATATATGTAAGCAAGTACCATCCTTGAATTTCATTTTTCCTACCTTCGAGGCTATACCGCCACCCCCCCCCAATTCTTCTTCCATTTCCAATCGAGTCCTCCTGTTTATTTTTCATGCCTCTTCAATTTAGGGTTTCCTATTCCCACTTGCCTTCCTGTCTATCTCTCTGTTTTTCTTGCTCGTCGACTAGATCATATGCTAGGTCACCACCACCTCTCCTAAATTGATGGACACACGACAAAGACCACTCAAGCCTAACACGAGCTCACTCTAACAAGATCACTCATCGTCGACGCGATTCCGAACTTCACAAGTCATTGCACCACCTAAGAGCCAAACTGAACACTTCCGGAAGGTTTGCAGACAAACAATGCAACTAGCACGATTGGATTCCTCAAGTCCAAGCTTTCCATAGACACATCGCAACCAAAACCCTAGCCGAGCTTAAGCTTCAATTTGACATGTTTCATCGGGAGCCCACACATAACCCAAATCCCCACAACACAAACACATATATTCCCATCCGAGCATCATGCTCTCTCACCTCTCTTTTGTCCCCCCTCGAGCGAGGAATTCTTCTCATTCATTTTTTCCACATTTTTTTCTCTTTTTTTTTTTATCATTTTTTTCACATATTTACTCACACTTGCCGGCCTACGCCGAAGCTGGATGCGACTCGTGGACTCGACCACCCGATCGAGTTTGTTCCACCCATCTACCAACCCAACGCAGTGCACGACACACAGACAGCTAGCCCTATGTGAAACCGACGTCGATTCGTGGCTTTGACCACCCGGCCAAAGTGGGTCCACCCACCTATCGGCCCACATAGGCGCGTAGCCACATGCACACATACATAAACATATATATTTTTTCATTTTTTTTTCATTCCCGCATCTCGAGAATTAGGAGACAAAAGAAAGGATCTTTTCCCAACCATCCCAATCACGACACACACACATAAACTCCCCCATGGACATCCCAATAAGACACATCTCCTCTCTGCTGCTACTCAAGCCAAAATCCAGCCACTAATGCCATGGTCAACCCGTCCTCGCAAAACCCACACATACTAACCACCTCGTCGACCTGAAACCTCTGAAAGTGTCACTTCAGTCCTAAGTGTACAACAGACTTGGTCCACCCGTCCTCACATCTTTGACTCGCAATCCGCAAAGCAAACCCTAATCAAACTCAAGCCGTCCTAACCGGCATCCATTATATCATCTTTTTCTTTTTCATCTCCATCCTCTGCCTCGCAGAGATTCCACATGATTCGACAGCTTGCTGATATTGTCCTCTAGCCAGGCGATACGGTCTGGAAGGCCACCATTCATTACTACACCTCTTAATGCCTCGATCTTCAAAGCTAAATCCCTTATCCCTTCTTCTTTTCGCTCATCACTGCCTTGGAGTCGGAAAATCTCATCATCCACTTGATGGAACCGAACCCACATTTTCTTCTTCTCCTCTTCTAAACGGCTCATCTTTCTTTCTATTTCCAAAGGAACCTCCTCGCTCCTCTCGACTTGGCCAGACAACTTTTCAACCTCTTCTCGAATCGACCTCTCCTCCCAGATTCTACTCATATTTTCTTCATCCAGATCATCTACCTTCTTCGACAATTCATTCTTCGTTCTTTCTAACTCTGCTCCGAACGCATCCAACCTATCCAACACCGCTTTCAGCTCTTCCTCCGTTTTCCTCGCTCTCGGATCCTCCACCTGTCCTCGCATCTCGTCGTCTTTCCGATTCATCCACCTACTCGAGCACCTATGCATACCTCAGAGCCTTAGCAGTCCTCTCAAAATCTACCCATCTGTCTCACATAATTTTCATCTCACTCTATCCGCTTTGGGCTTACTTTTCATTCGACTTTCTACCACTCCATGAGATGGAACCGTCATGCATGCCTTTACCCTTTGGATCACCTAGAATCGAAAAATTCATGGCTTTGTGACCTTCTCAATTTCCACTTGTCTCCATTCGTTTAATCCTCCTCTTAGTCCAAGGTCACTCCAGCTAGTCACTTACAAAACTTCAATATATGCCTCAAGCTTATAGCTACATCTGCTTGCTTGCTGCCGGACATCTGCAATGTCCACAATGCAAGTTTTCAAGCTCATCACACAAAACCTACAACACAACCGTGAGTACGCAATCATGGCTGTTGGTAACCTTATCTTACCCTTTTCAAGGATCTTCGTATATTTTCCCAAGATCCAAGTACCTCTATTTTCACTTGTTTTCCAAGATAATGACTCCTAAACACAACCGTGAGTCGAATCAGGCTGTTGGAACCTTCTTACCCTCTTCAAGGATGTATATCGAAGATCCAAGTACGTTATTTCAGGTTTCAGAAATGACGTCCACAATGTCATACATGAAGTCCCCTTGAACATCAATCTACACTTTATCAGTTGTACCCTTGACAACAGATGTTCCACTCGCAGATTTCTTCCCAAATTTCTCTGAAGCCTCAGTAAAACATGTCAAGACCTTCGATAGTTGTGATACATTTGTGGTTTTTTTTCGAACAACTATCCCATTCAAGATCTCAGGGTTCTCCTTTTTCTTCACCTTGCCTCCTGGCAAGTCCTCACATCTCCATACACTTTGTGTTCGATTGTGCTGCCACCTACTTCAGTTTCTCCAGGCCCGCTTGATAAATTTCTTTCCTTTAACATATGCTGGAGATCATTAATTTCTTCGATGTACTCGTCAATAACTGATACAACATCCTGCACACTTTTGACGGCTTTACTTAGAGCAGCATTGTATTCAAACTCTACTTTTGCATCCTCCAGACCATCACCCATAGATATCTCACACACATGAGTAAAATGGTGCTCATGATTTCTCCTTTCAAAACGAAATTGATAACGTGTAACCACTCTTTCAGAAGGTCTTCATACTCACTCCAAAACCTGAATCTAGGCTGTTGAGAGCGTCAAGTTTTGTAGCTCATCTGTCATGGGAAATGGCAAGCAGCATGCGAAACCTCCAAACCGAGAGAGAGCAAGAAAATCCCTTTGTTGGTGGACGTCCAACCCCACAACCGAGCTTTGCTCCGGGGTGCCTCGATTGGAAGACCCATCACCACCACTTTCCTTGCTGGCTACTCTGAGTCGGCTCTCCCATCCACACCGGGCACACAGAAAAACCAAGCCTTTTTTTTTCCTTCAATTGAAGCTTGCTTCTCCCCGTGCACACCCTCGTGATTTCTCTCTCCTCGAGCACCAATACCCTCGACCGCACACCTGCTAAAAACAATTCCCCCCTCTCGTTCTTGCACACGAAAAAACAGAGAGAGAGAGAGAGAACCACCCAATACCTTCTTGTATATCCCCCGTAGAAAGATAAGGTATTCCAGAAAAAAACCTCTTCCATCTGCTCCACGTCATCAATCACATCCCTTTATCTTGATAAGTCCTCCCCCTCTTTTCCGTTGTGGCAGATGATAAAGAACTAGAGAAGAACCCCCCAAAAAATGAAAGCCGCCCCCCTCTTATCTGTACTTCGGTGCCAAAAACTTCCCCATGCGGGTCTAATAAACGTGGATATCCTTTCTCAGCATAACCCAAAATGAGAGAGTTCCATGTGACCAAGTCTTGACTTGACAGCTTGTCAAAAACATCTTGAACTTTTGATACCAAAAATAAATTTGCATACATACTGATCAAGGCACTTCCCAAAAATAAGGTCCTTGTTGCAAATCCTTGTCTTTCAATACCTGCATGCAACTCTATACCCATGTGAACCGCTCCTTGAACAGCATAGGCTTTCAAAACACAAACATATGTGACTTCATTAGGAGCAATTTTTTCATCTGCTCATAGCAAGCAAGAGCTTTATCAGCATGATCATGTTCTACATATCCTGCAAACCGGGCATTCCATGACACCACATCCTGATTCAGCAGCCTATCGAAGACTTCGTGTGCTTTTCTGATCAAGCCACACTTGACATACATGTCTATCAATGCATTTCCAACAGCAGTACCAAGTTCCCGATCCATTCTGATCATGATGGCGTCATGTAGTTGCAAATACTTCCCTTCAAACATTTGATCACTCTTCAAGTACCTGTAATCAAACATCTTCTTCTGCCAAATACAAACATATTAGTGCATAAAAACCAATCATTTTTTGAGCTAACATACTCCCCTCTTCTTAATTGCGAAGTCGTCCTCGACGAGCCAAGTTGTTCCTGCGCTCAAATCATCCAACATGTGCTCATCACTCAATCAAATACAAATCTTTACCTTGTAGGCCTATTCTCTTCTTCCTCAATGTAGCACCTGCAATCACCCTCATACAATCATTTGTTAGTACCAAAATCCAATCATTTCACTTACCATCTTCGTCCATCTTGATGTATCTTCCTCGCCATGTCCACCTGTCTGCAAACTTCATTAAAACATTAGATCATTTTTCATCACATGACAATATCTACAACCAAAATGAAAAGACAATCATATCAATCATCCACATCACACATATATACTCAACACACACATCACGATCCCGCATCACACATGCATTCTCGTCACACACAACATACATACATGCAAACAGAAGACATGTCCACATTCGCTCTCGTCACTCTTCTCGACTACTCATTCAACAGGTCACACATCTTTATTCGACATATCCACACACTTTCCACACACAGCTTATATATGTAAGCAAGTACCATCCTTGAATTTCATTTTTCCTACCTTCGAGGCTATACCGCCACCCCCCCCCCCAATTCTTCTTCCATTTCCAATCGAGTCCTCCTGTTTATTTTTCATGCCTCTTCAATTTAGGGTTTCCTATTCCCACTTGCCTTCCTGTCTATCTCTCTGTTTTTCTTGCTCGTCGACTAGATCATATGCTAGGTCACCACCACCTCTCCTAAATTGATGGACACACGACAAAGACCACTCAAGCCTAACACGAGCTCACTCTAACAAGATCACTCATCGTCGACGCGATTCCGAACTTCACAAGTCATTGCACCACCTAAGAGCCAAACTGAACACTTCCGGAAGGTTTGCAGACAAACAATGCAACTAGCACGATTGGATTCCTCAAGTCCAAGCTTTCCATAGACACATGGCAACCAAAACCCTAGCCGAGCTTAAGCTTCAATTTGACATGTTTCATCGGGAGCCCACACATAACCCAAATCCCCACAACACAAACACATATATTCCCATCCGAGCATCATGCTCTCTCACCTCTCTTTTGTCCCCCCTCGAGCGAGGAATTCTTCTCATTCATTTTTTCCACATTTTTTTCTCTTTTTTTTTTTATCATTTTTTTCACATATTTACTCACACTTGCGGGCCTACGCCGAAGCTGGATGCGACTCGTGGACTCGACCACCCGATCGAGTTTGTTCGACCCATCTACCAACCCAACGCAGCGCACGACACACAGACAGCTAGCCCTATGTGAAACCGACGTCGATTCGTGGCTTTGACCACCCGGCCAAAGTGGGTCCACCCACCTATCGGCCCACATAGGCGCGTAGCCACATGCACACATACATAAACATATATATTTTTTCATTTTTTTTTCATTCCCGCATCTCGAGAATTAGGAGACAAAAGAAAGGATCTTTTCCCAACCATCCCAATCACGACACACACACATAAACTCCCCCATGGACATCCCAATAAGACACATCTCCTCTCTGCTGCTACTCAAGCCAAAATCCAGCCACTAATGCCATGGTCAACCCGTCCTCGCAAAACCCACACATACTAACCACCTCGTCGACCTGAAACCTCTGAAAGTGTCACTTCAGTCCTAAGTGTACAACAGACTTGGTCCACCCGTCCTCACATCTTTGACTCGCAATCCGCAAAGCAAACCCTAATCAAACTCAAGCCGTCCTAACCGGCATCCATCATATCATCTTTTTCTTTTTCATCTCCATCCTCTGCCTCGCAGAGATTCCACATGATTCGACAGCTTGCTGATATTGTCCTCTAGCCAGGCGATACGGTCTGGAAGGCCACCATTCATTACTACACCTCTTAATGCCTCGATCTTCAAAGCTAAATCCCTTATCCCTTCTTCTTTTCGCTCATCACTGCCTTGGAGTCGAAAAATCTCATCATCCACTTGATGGAACCGAACCCACATTTTCTTCTTCTCCTCTTCTAAATGGCTCATCTTTCTTTCTATTTCCAAAGGAACCTCCTCGCTCCTCTCGACTTGGCCAGACAACTTTTCAACCTCTTCTCGAATCGACCTCTCCTCCCAGATTCTACTCATATTTTCTTCATCCAGATCATCTACCTTCTTCGACAATTCATTCTTCGTTCTTTCTAACTCTGCTCCGAACGCATCCAACCTATCCAACACCGCTTTCAGCTCTTCCTCCGTTTTCCTCGCTCTCGGATCCTCCACCTGTCCTCGCATCTCGTCGTCTTTCCGATTCATCCACCTACCGAGCTTGCTACTCAGCTTTGCACTCTCTTTTTCTACATGTCTCATTTTCTCATCACTCTCCGCTTGGGCACTTTTCATTCTTTCTAACTCCAGGTGGAACTCGTCACATGCCTTACCCGCTTGATCACTGTATCGACGGATTATGCTTTGTACCTTCTCAATTTCATGCTCCATTCGTTCGATCCTCCTCATCAGGTCATCCTCGTCTCTTGAGAGCTCTTCTTCGATCGCAACTCCAAAGCAGTCGGCTACCATCAAGCCGGATCTCAAGTCCCAGACCACGTTTTCACTCTCGGGCTTCACACGATCTTTCCTCCAACTTTTGTTTACTCTTTTCCTTTCCTTGTTTTCGTTTTTCAACACTCGTACTTGCTTTTCCCAAGTTCCTAGGACCTCGGCCATTTTCACTTGATTTTCCTCTAATTTCTCTATTTTGATCCTCTCATTATCTCGCTCCACGCGAAGCAAATTGACTTGATATTCCAAGCTCTTTACGAGTTCTACCAAGTCTCGATCATGAGATCCAGTGTCCTTGCTTTCACTTGCTCTCGCAGTAGTAACTCCACCTTTGTCAACTTCCACATACAAGGAGGATAAGCACCTATCTGGTTCATTCGTTGCGACCTTTAGGTCAATCACCTCTTTTGAGCCACACACGTGCTCACATAGTCTCTTTTTCCCGCAGTCCTCACATGTGGGGACAAAATCCAACGGGGTGCATACACGAGGGCAATATTTGGCTATATGCCCAATCTGCTCGCAACACCAGCATCTCACATAATTTGATATCGGGCCAAATCGCCACCCTCGGTTCACATGGTGTCTCATGGTCGGATGAGAATCTATCCATCTATTTTGTCCAAAATTCGGTTGCCTTATATTCGCTTTCTCAAAACTAGAAGCTTGTCTTTGTTGGGCCATTTCTCTAATGAAAATCACAGCAGATTTGGGATCGACTTGGCTGTGCCACACGATTGGGGCACCAAGCGAACTCGTAGCACTCTCGATGAGATGTGCTAAGCCAATTCCCGGCAAACGCACCAAAATGATTTGCTCTTTATGCCCAAGGAAAAAGTGATTATCCGGGACTTTATGTTGTTCAAATCCCTCGGAATCGGTCCAGTTGGATCACCTAGAGCCCACAATTATCTCGCAATGGATTCTTCCTATGTCTATGCACTAGCTCATAAATTCCCGGCAAACGCACCAAATGATAAGTTCCTAACGCCCAAGAAAAAGATGATTGTACGGGGCTTTATTTTGTTCAAATCCCTCGCAATTGGTCCACTTGGATCACCTGGAGCCCACAATTATCTCTCGAGGAGTCCTTCCTTTGTATATGTACTAGCTCATATGTTCCCGGCAAACGCACCAAAATGTTACACTCTTAGTCCAAGGGAAAGTGTATACACCCAATGATATTTTGCCAAGACCTTTTGATACTAGGTCACTTTCGGTCCCCCTTAGTCCACAATTTCACTTCAATATATGTTGATGGAGGATACGGGATTCTCACTCTCCAACTCACCAACTCTATAAGCTTACACTATCACTAACTCCTCACTTCTTATCAAAGCTACATGTACCCAAGCACACCCACACTCATGCACTTGCACACTTACTAAATCACGCTTCACCAATACTCTTGTTCACAAATGCACACTTTCACATAACGACATCCTCAAACGTGCACATACTTAGAACTTGATGCTCAAGAGCCTATCTGCAACCAATCAACAATCAAATAATCAAATATACTCTCTCAAACATGCAAGTTTATGCCAACACGCACAAATCTTGTAACTTGCTCATGGAACACACACCCTCCTCCCAAACAGGGCAATACAATGATGAATAGACAAAAAATAGTGCAAAGTGATTGCCGTGAAAAGAATACAAACACGCAATGAAGAAGGATTTTCATGGCGGCTGACGATGAGGATGGTAGCAATAAAGAGGCCTTATCCACTCAAAGCTTGTGTTGCGAATGTAGAGCCTGTATAGAGCATTCGGCCCAAAAAAGAGTAACAAAATAGGGTGCAAAATTATACCTTAGCAGAAGCCTCTTCGACGCAGGAGTAGAAAATATTTTAGAATCCCTCCCCTTCTCTTACTGCTTCCGGAAGACACGATATACCAGCATCCAACAGAGGACCCGAACCAGCATTCCTTCCCCTTCGTCACCAAGAAAACAAAAAAAACAACTCTCTTCTGCTGTCGTCTGGAAGCAAGAGAGTCCCCATTTTTTGTTTAAAGTTTACTCCTATTGTGCTCCTACTCCAGCTTCGTACATAAAAATTAATATATGCCAAGATAGATCTGCTGCTTGTGCCGGCTTATAATGTCCACAATGCATAGTCAAGTCATCCGAAAAACCTAAACACAACCGTGAGTCGAATCAGGCTGTTGGAACCTTCTTACCCTCTTCAAGGATGTATATCGAAGATCCAAGTACGTTATTTCAGGTTTCAGAAATGACGTCCACAATGTCATACATGAAGTCCCCTTGAACATCAATCTACACTTTATCAGTTGTACCCTTGACAACGGATGTTCCACTCGCAGATTTCTTCCCAAATTTCTCTGAAGCCTCAGTAAAACATGTCAAGACCTTCGATAGTTGTGATACATTTGTGGTTTTTTTTCGAACAACTATCCCATTTAAGATCTCAGGGTTCTCCTTTTTCTTCACCTTGCCTCCTGGCAAGTCCTCACATCTCCATACACTTTGTGTTCGATTGTGCTGCCACCTACTTCAGTTCCTCCAGGCCCGCTTGATAAATTTCTTTCCTTTAACATATGCTGGAGATCATTAATTTCTTCGATGTACTCGTCAATAACTGATACAACATCCTGCACACTTTTGACGGCTTTACTTAGAGCAGCATTGTATTCAAACTCTACTTTTGCATCCTCCAGACCATCACCCATAGATATCTCACACACATGAGTAAAATGGTGCTCATGATTTCTCCTTTCAAAACGAAATTGATAACGTGTAACCACTCTTTCAGAAGGTCTTCATACTCACTCCAAAACCTGAATCTAGGCTGTTGAGAGCGTCAAGTTTTGTAGCTCATCTGTCATGGGAAATGGCAAGCAGCATGCGAAACCTCCAAACCGAGACAGAGCAAGAAAATCCCTTTGTTGGTGGACGTCCAACCCCACAACCGAGCTTTGCTCCGGGGTGCCTCGATTGGAAGACCCATCACCACCACTTTCCTTGCTGGCTACTCTGAGTCGGCTCTCCCATCCACACCGGGCACACAGAAAAACCAAGCCTTTTTTTTTCCTTCGATCGAAGCTTGCTTCTCCCCGTGCACACCCTCGTGATTTCTCTCTCCTCGAGCACCAATACCCTCGACCGCACACCTGCTAAAAACAATTCCCCCCTCTCGTTCCTGCACACGAAAAAACAGAGAGAGAGAGAGAACCACCCAATACCTTCCTGTATATCCCCCGTAGAAAGATAAGGTATTCCAGAAAAAAACCTCTTCCATCTGCTCCACGTCATCAATCACATCCCTTTATCTTGATAAGTCCTCCCCCTCTTTTCCGTTGTGGCAGATGATAAAGAACTAGAGAAGAACCCCCCAAAAAATGAAAGCCGCCCCCCTCTTATCTGTACTTCGGTGCCAAAAACTTCCCCATGCGGGTCTAATAAACGTGGATATCCTTTCTCAGCATAACCCAAAATGAGAGAGTTCCATGTGACCAAGTCTTGACTTGACAGCTTGTCAAAAACATCTTGAACTTTTGATACCAAAAATAAATTTGCATACATACTGATCAAGGCACTTCCCAAAAATAAGGTCCTTGTTGCAAATCCTTGTCTTTCAATACCTGCATGCAACTCTATACCCATGTGAACCGCTCCTTGAACAGCATAGGCTTTCAAAACACAAACATATGTGACTTCATTAGGAGCAATTTTTTCATCTGCTCATAGCAAGCAAGAGCTTTATCAGCATGATCATGTTCTACATATCCTGCAAACCGGGCATTCCATGACACCACATCCTGATTCAGCAGCCTATCGAAGACTTCGTGTGCTTTTCTGATCAAGCCACACTTGACATACATGTCTATCAATGCATTTCCAACAGCAATACCAAGTTCCCGATCCATTCTGATCATGATGGCGTCATGTAGTTGCAAATACTTCCCTTCAAACATTTGATCACTCTTCAAGTACCTGTAATCAAACATATTCTTCTGCCAAATACAAACATATTAGTGCATAAAAACCAATCATTTTTTGAGCTAACATACTCCCCTCTTCTTAATTGCGAAGTCGTCCTCGACGAGCCAAGTTGTTCCTGCGCTCAAATCATCCAACATGTGCTCATCCAATCATTTCACTTACCATCTTCGTCCATCTTGATGTATCTTCCTCGCCATGTCCACCTGTCTGCAAACTTCATTAAAACATTAGATCATTTTTCATCACATGACAATATCTACAACCAAAATGAAAAGACAATCATATCAATCATCCACATCACACATATATACTCAACACACACATCACGATCCCGCATCACACATGCATTCTCGTCACACACAACATACATACATGCAAACAGAAGACATGTCCACATTCGCTCTCGTCACTCTTCTCGACTACTCATTCAACACGTCACACATCTTTATTCCACATATCCACACACTTTCCACACACAGCTTATATATGTAAGCAAGTACCATCCTTGAATTTCATTTTTCCTACCTTCGAGGCTATACCGCCACCCCCCCCCCAATTCTTCTTCCATTTCCAATCGAGTCCTCCTGTTTATTTTTCATGCCTCTTCAATTTAGGGTTTCCTATTCCCACTTGCCTTCCTGTCTATCTCTCTGTTTTTCTTGCTCGTCGACTAGATCATATGCTAGGTCACCACCACCTCTCCTAAATTGATGGACACACGACAAAGACCACTCAAGCCTAACACGAGCTCACTCTAACAAGATCACTCATCGTCGACGCGATTCCGAACTTCACAAGTCATTGCACCACCTAAGAGCCAAACTGAACACTTCCGGAAGGTTTGCAGACAAACAATGCAACTAGCACGATTGGATTCCTCAAGTCCAAGCTTTCCATAGACACATCGCAACCAAAACCCTAGCCGAGCTTAAGCTTCAATTTGACATGTTTCATCGGGAGCCCACACATAACCCAAATCCCCACAACACAAACACATATATTCCCATCCGAGCATCATGCTCTCTCACCTCTCTTTTGTCCCCCCTCGAGCGAGGAATTCTTCTCATTCATTTTTTCCACATTTTTTTCTCTTTTTTTTTTTATCATTTTTTTCACATATTTACTCACACTTGCCGGCCTACGCCGAAGCTGGATGCGACTCGTGGACTCGACCACCCGATCGAGTTTGTTCCACCCATCTACCAACCCAACGCAGTGCACGACACACAGACAGCTAGCCCTATGTGAAACCGACGTCGATTCGTGGCTTTGACCACCCGGCCAAAGTGGGTCCACCCACCTATCGGCCCACATAGGCGCGTAGCCACATGCACACATACATAAACATATATATTTTTTCATTTTTTTTTCATTCCCGCATCTCGAGAATTAGGAGACAAAAGAAAGGATCTTTTCCCAACCATCCCAATCACGACACACACACATAAACTCCCCCATGGACATCCCAATAAGACACATCTCCTCTCTGCTGCTACTCAAGCCAAAATCCAGCCACTAATGCCATGGTCAACCCGTCCTCGCAAAACCCACACATACTAACCACCTCGTCGACCTGAAACCTCTGAAAGTGTCACTTCAGTCCTAAGTGTACAACAGACTTGGTCCACCCGTCCTCACATCTTTGACTCGCAATCCGCAAAGCAAACCCTAATCAAACTCAAGCCGTCCTAACCGGCATCCATTATATCATCTTTTTCTTTTTCATCTCCATCCTCTGCCTCGCAGAGATTCCACATGATTCGACAGCTTGCTGATATTGTCCTCTAGCCAGGCGATACGGTCTGGAAGGCCACCATTCATTACTACACCTCTTAATGCCTCGATCTTCAAAGCTAAATCCCTTATCCCTTCTTCTTTTCGCTCATCACTGCCTTGGAGTCGGAAAATCTCATCATCCACTTGATGGAACCGAACCCACATTTTCTTCTTCTCCTCTTCTAAACGGCTCATCTTTCTTTCTATTTCCAAAGGAACCTCCTCGCTCCTCTCGACTTGGCCAGACAACTTTTCAACCTCTTCTCGAATCGACCTCTCCTCCCAGATTCTACTCATATTTTCTTCATCCAGATCATCTACCTTCTTCGACAATTCATTCTTCGTTCTTTCTAACTCTGCTCCGAACGCATCCAACCTATCCAACACCGCTTTCAGCTCTTCCTCCGTTTTCCTCGCTCTCGGATCCTCCACCTGTCCTCGCATCTCGTCGTCTTTCCGATTCATCCACCTACCGAGCTTGCTACTCAGCTTTGCACTCTCTTTTTCTACATGTCTCATTTTCTCATCACTCTCCGCTTGGGCACTTTTCATTCTTTCTAACTCCAGGTGGAACTCGTCACATGCCTTACCCGCTTGATCACTGTATCGACGGATTATGCTTTGTACCTTCTCAATTTCATGCTCCATTCGTTCGATCCTCCTCATCAGGTCATCCTCGTCTCTTGAGAGCTCTTCTTCGATCGCAACTCCAAAGCAGTCGGCTACCATCAAGCCGGATCTCAAGTCCCAGACCACGTTTTCACTCTCGAGCTTCACACGATCTTTCCTCCAACTTTTGTTTACTCTTTTCCTTTCCTTGTTTTCGTTTTTCAACACTCGTACTTGCTTTTCCCAAGTTCCTAGGACCTCGGCCATTTTCACTTGATTTTCCTCTAATTTCTCTATTTTGATCCTCTCATTATCTCGCTCCACGCGAAGCAAATTGACTTGATATTCCAAGCTCTTTACGAGTTCTACCAAGTCTCGATCATGAGATCCAGTGTCCTTGCTTTCACTTGCTCTCGCAGTAGTAACTCCACCTTTGTCAACTTCCACATACAAGGAGGATAAGCACCTATCTGGTTCATTCGTTGCGACCTTTAGGTCAATCACCTCTTTTGAGCCACACACGTGCTCACATAGTCTCTTTTTCCCGCAGTCCTCACATGTGGGGACAAAATCCAACGGGGTGCATACACGAGGGCAATATTTGGCTATATGCCCAATCTGCTCGCAACACCAGCATCTCACATAATTTGATATCGGGCCCCACCCTCGGTTCACATGGTGTCTCATGGTCGGATGAGAATCTATCCATCTATTTTGTCCAAAACTCGGTTGCCTTATATTCGCTTTCTCAAAACTAGAAGCTTGTCTTTGTTGGGCCATTTCTCTAATGAAAATCACAGCAGATTTGGGATCGACTTGGCTGTGCCACACGATTGGGGCACCAAGCGAACTTGTAGCACTCTCGATGAGATGTGCTAAGCCAATTCCCGGCAAACGCACCAAAATGATTTGCTCTTTATGCACAAGGAAAAAGTGATTATCCGGGACTTTATGTTGTTCAAATCCCTCGGAATCGGTCCAGTTGGATCACCTAGAGCCCACAATTATCTCGCAATGGATTCTTCCTATGTCTATGCACTAGCTCATAAATTCCCGGCAAACGCACCAAATGATAAGTTCCTAACGCCCAAGAAAAAGATGATTGTACGGGGCTTTATTTTGTTCAAATCCCTCGCAATTGGTCCACTTGGATCACCTGGAGCCCACAATTATCTCTCGAGGAGTCCTTCCTTGCTCATATGTTCCCGGCAAACGCACCAAAATGTTACACTCTTAGTCCAAGGGAAAGTGTATACACCCAATGATATTTTGCCAAGACCTTTTGATACTAGGTCACTTTTGGTCCCCCTTAGTCCACAATTTAACTTCAATATATGTTGATGGAGGATACGGGATTCTCACTCTCCAACTCACCAACTCTATAAGCTTACACTATCACTAACTCCTCACTTCTTATCAAAGCTACATGTACCCAAGCACACCCACACTCATGCACTTGCACACTTACTAAATCACGCTTCACCAATACTCTTGTTCACAAATGCACACTTTCACATAACGACATCCTCAAACGTGCACATACTTAGAACTTGATGCTCAAGAGCCTATCTGCAACCAATCAACAATCAAATAATCAAATATACTCTCTCAAACATGCAAGTTTATGCCAACACGCACAAATCTTGTAACTTGCTCATGGAACACACACCCTCCTCCCAAACAGGGCAATACAATGATGAATAGACAAAAAATAGTGCAAAGTGATTGCCGTGAAAAGAATACAAACACGCAATGAAGAAGGATTTTCATGGCGGCTGACAATGAGGATGGTAGCAATAAAGAGGCCTTATCCACTCAAAGCTTGTGTTGCGAATGTAGAGCCTGTATAGAGCATTCGGCCCAAAAAAGAGTAACAAAATAGGGTGCAAAATTATACCTTAGCAGAAGCCTCTTCGACGCAGGAGTAGAAAATATTTTAGAATCCCTCCCCTTCTCTTACTGCTTCCGGAAGACACGATATACCAGCATCCAACAGAGGACCCGAACCAGCATTCCTTCCCCTTCGTCACCAAGAAAACAAAAAAAAAAACTCTCTTCTGCTGTCGTTTGGAAGCAAGAGAGTCCCCATTTTTTGTTTAAAGTTTACTCCTGTTGTGCTCCTACTCCAGCTTTGTACATAAAAATTAATATATGCCAAGATAGATCTGCTGCTTGTGCCGGCTTATAATGTCCACAATGCATAGTCAAGTCATCCAAAAAACCTAAACACAACCGTGAGTCGAATCAGGCTGTTGGAACCTTCTTACCCTCTTCAAGGATGTATATCGAAGATCCAAGTACGTTATTTCAGGTTTCAGAAATGACGTCCACAATGTCATACATGAAGTCCCCTTGAACATCAATCTACACTTTATCAGTTGTACCCTTGACAACAGATGTTCCACTCGCAGATTTCTTCCCAAATTTCTCTGAAGCCTCAGTAAAACATGTCAAGACCTTCGATAGTTGTGATACATTTGTGGTTTTTTTTCGAACAACTATCCCATTCAAGATCTCAGGGTTCTCCTTTTTCTTCACCTTGCCTCCTGGCAAGTCCTCACATCTCCATACACTTTGTGTTCGATTGTGCTGCCACCTACTTCAGTTTCTCCAGGCCCGCTTGATAAATTTCTTTCCTTTAACATATGCTGGAGATCATTAATTTCTTCGATGTACTCGTCAATAACTGATACAACATCCTGCACACTTTTGACGGCTTTACTTAGAGCAGCATTGTATTCAAACTCTACTTTTGCATCCTCCAGACCATCACCCATAGATATCTCACACACATGAGTAAAATGGTGCTCATGATTTCTCCTTTCAAAACGAAATTGATAACGTGTAACCACTCTTTCAGAAGGTCTTCATACTCACTCCAAAACCTGAATCTAGGCTGTTGAGAGCGTCAAGTTTTGTAGCTCATCTGTCATGGGAAATGGCAAGCAGCATGCGAAACCTCCAAACCGAGAGAGAGCAAGAAAATCCCTTTGTTGGTGGACGTCCAACCCCACAACCGAGCTTTGCTCCGGGGTGCCTCGATTGGAAGACCCATCACCACCACTTTCCTTGCTGGCTACTCTGAGTCGGCTCTCCCATCCACACCGGGCACACAGAAAAACCAAGCCTTTTTTTTTCCTTCAATTGAAGCTTGCTTCTCCCCGTGCACACCCTCGTGATTTCTCTCTCCTCGAGCACCAATACCCTCGACCGCACACCTGCTAAAAACAATTCCCCCCTCTCGTTCTTGCACACGAAAAAACAGAGAGAGAGAGAGAGAACCACCCAATACCTTCTTGTATATCCCCCGTAGAAAGATAAGGTATTCCAGAAAAAAACCTCTTCCATCTGCTCCACGTCATCAATCACATCCCTTTATCTTGATAAGTCCTCCCCCTCTTTTCCGTTGTGGCAGATGATAAAGAACTAGAGAAGAACCCCCCAAAAAATGAAAGCCGCCCCCCTCTTATCTGTACTTCGGTGCCAAAAACTTCCCCATGCGGGTCTAATAAACGTGGATATCCTTTCTCAGCATAACCCAAAATGAGAGAGTTCCATGTGACCAAGTCTTGACTTGACAGCTTGTCAAAAACATCTTGAACTTTTGATACCAAAAATAAATTTGCATACATACTGATCAAGGCACTTCCCAAAAATAAGGTCCTTATTGCAAATCCTTGTCTTTCAATACCTGCATGCAACTCTATACCCATGTGAACCGCTCCTTGAACAGCATAGGCTTTCAAAACACAAACATATGTGACTTCATTAGGAGCAATTTTTTCATCTGCTCATAGCAAGCAAGAGCTTTATCAGCATGATCATGTTCCACATATCCTGCAAACCGGGCATTCCAAGACACCACATCCTGATTCAGCAGCCTATCGAAGACTTCGTGTGCTTTTCTGATCAAGCCACACTTGACATACATGTCTATCAATGCATTTTCAACAGCAGTACCAAGTTCCCGATCCATTCTGATCATGATGGCGTCATGTAGTTGCAAATACTTCCCTTCAAACATTTGATCACTCTTCAAGTACCTGTAATCAAACATCTTCTTCTGCCAAATACAAACATATTAGTGCATAAAAACCAATCATTTTTTGAGCTAACATACTCCCCTCTTCTTAATTGCGAAGTCGTCCTCGACGAGCCAAGTTGTTCCTGCGCTCAAATCATCCAACATGTGCTCATCACTCAATCAAATACAAATCTTTACCTTGTAGGCCTATTCTCTTCTTCCTCAATGTAGCACCTGCAATCACCCTCATACAATCATTTGTTAGTACCAAAATCCAATCATTTCACTTACCATCTTCGTCCATCTTGATGTATCTTCCTCGCCATGTCCACCTGTCTGCAAACTTCATTAAAACATTAGATCATTTTTCATCACATGACAATATCTACAACCAAAATGAAAAGACAATCATATCAATCATCCACATCACACATATATACTCAACACACACATCACGATCCCGCATCACACATGCATTCTCGTCACACACAACATACATACATGCAAACAGAAGACATGTCCACATTCGCTCTCGTCACTCTTCTCGACTACTCATTCAACAGGTCACACATCTTTATTCCACATATCCACACACTTTCCACACACAGCTTATATATGTAAGCAAGTACCATCCTTGAATTTCATTTTTCCTACCTTCGAGGCTATACCGCCACCCCCCCCCCCAATTCTTCTTCCATTTCCAATCGAGTCCTCCTGTTTATTTTTCATGCCTCTTCAATTTAGGGTTTCCTATTCCCACTTGCCTTCCTGTCTATCTCTCTGTTTTTCTTGCTCGTCGACTAGATCATATGCTAGGTCACCACCACCTCTCCTAAATTGATGGACACACGACAAAGACCACTCAAGCCTAACACGAGCTCACTCTAACAAGATCACTCATCGTCGACGCGATTCCGAACTTCACAAGTCATTGCACCACCTAAGAGCCAAACTGAACACTTCCGGAAGGTTTGCAGACAAACAATGCAACTAGCACGATTGGATTCCTCAAGTCCAAGCTTTCCATAGACACATGGCAACCAAAACCCTAGCCGAGCTTAAGCTTCAATTTGACATGTTTCATCGGGAGCCCACACATAACCCAAATCCCCACAACACAAACACATATATTCCCATCCGAGCATCATGCTCTCTCACCTCTCTTTTGTCCCCCCTCGAGCGAGGAATTCTTCTCATTCATTTTTTCCACATTTTTTTCTCTTTTTTTTTTTATCATTTTTTTCACATATTTACTCACACTTGCGGGCCTACGCCGAAGCTGGATGCGACTCGTGGACTCGACCACCCGATCGAGTTTGTTCGACCCATCTACCAACCCAACGCAGCGCACGACACACAGACAGCTAGCCCTATGTGAAACCGACGTCGATTCGTGGCTTTGACCACCCGGCCAAAGTGGGTCCACCCACCTATCGGCCCACATAGGCGCGTAGCCACATGCACACATACATAAACATATATATTTTTTCATTTTTTTTTCATTCCCGCATCTCGAGAATTAGGAGACAAAAGAAAGGATCTTTTCCCAACCATCCCAATCACGACACACACACATAAACTCCCCCATGGACATCCCAATAAGACACATCTCCTCTCTGCTGCTACTCAAGCCAAAATCCAGCCACTAATGCCATGGTCAACCCGTCCTCGCAAAACCCACACATACTAACCACCTCGTCGACCTGAAACCTCTGAAAGTGTCACTTCAGTCCTAAGTGTACAACAGACTTGGTCCACCCGTCCTCACATCTTTGACTCGCAATCCGCAAAGCAAACCCTAATCAAACTCAAGCCGTCCTAACCGGCATCCATCATATCATCTTTTTCTTTTTCATCTCCATCCTCTGCCTCGCAGAGATTCCACATGATTCGACAGCTTGCTGATATTGTCCTCTAGCCAGGCGATACGGTCTGGAAGGCCACCATTCATTACTACACCTCTTAATGCCTCGATCTTCAAAGCTAAATCCCTTATCCCTTCTTCTTTTCGCTCATCACTGCCTTGGAGTCGAAAAATCTCATCATCCACTTGATGGAACCGAACCCACATTTTCTTCTTCTCCTCTTCTAAATGGCTCATCTTTCTTTCTATTTCCAAAGGAACCTCCTCGCTCCTCTCGACTTGGCCAGACAACTTTTCAACCTCTTCTCGAATCGACCTCTCCTCCCAGATTCTACTCATATTTTCTTCATCCAGATCATCTACCTTCTTCGACAATTCATTCTTCGTTCTTTCTAACTCTGCTCCGAACGCATCCAACCTATCCAACACCGCTTTCAGCTCTTCCTCCGTTTTCCTCGCTCTCGGATCCTCCACCTGTCCTCGCATCTCGTCGTCTTTCCGATTCATCCACCTACCGAGCTTGCTACTCAGCTTTGCACTCTCTTTTTCTACATGTCTCATTTTCTCATCACTCTCCGCTTGGGCACTTTTCATTCTTTCTAACTCCAGGTGGAACTCGTCACATGCCTTACCCGCTTGATCACTGTATCGACGGATTATGCTTTGTACCTTCTCAATTTCATGCTCCATTCGTTCGATCCTCCTCATCAGGTCATCCTCGTCTCTTGAGAGCTCTTCTTCGATCGCAACTCCAAAACAGTCGGCTACCATCAAGCCGGATCTCAAGTCCCAGACCACGTTTTCACTCTCGGGCTTCACACGATCTTTCCTCCAACTTTTGTTTACTCTTTTCCTTTCCTTGTTTTCGTTTTTCAACACTCGTACTTGCTTTTCCCAAGTTCCTAGGACCTCCGCCATTTTCACTTGATTTTCCTCTAATTTCTCTATTTTGATCCTCTCATTATCTCGCTCCACGCGAAGCAAATTGACTTGATATTCCAAGCTCTTTACGAGTTCTACCAAGTCTCGATCATGAGATCCAGTGTCCTTGCTTTCACTTGCTCTCGCAGTAGTAACTCCACCTTTGTCAACTTCCACATACAAGGAGGATAAGCACCTATCTGGTTCATTCGTTGCGACCTTTAGGTCAATCACCTCTTTTGAGCCACACACGTGCTCACATAGTCTCTTTTTCCCGCAGTCCTCACATGTGGGGACAAAATCCAACGGGGTGCATACACGAGGGCAATATTTGGCTATATGCCCAATCTGCTCGCAACACCAGCATCTCACATAATTTGATATCGGGCCAAATCGCCACCCTCGGTTCACATGGTGTCTCATGGTCGGATGAGAATCTATCCATCTATTTTGTCCAAAATTCGGTTGCCTTATATTCGCTTTCTCAAAACTAGAAGCTTGTCTTTGTTGGGCCATTTCTCTAATGAAAATCACAGCAGATTTGGGATCGACTTGGCTGTGCCACACGATTGGGGCACCAAGCGAACTCGTAGCACTCTCGATGACATGTGCTAAGCCAATTCCCGGCAAACGCACCAAAATGATTTGCTCTTTATGCCCAAGGAAAAAGTGATTATCCGGGACTTTATGTTGTTCAAATCCCTCGGAATCGGTCCAGTTGGATCACCTAGAGCCCACAATTATCTCGCAATGGATTCTTCCTATGTCTATGCACTAGCTCATAAATTCCCGGCAAACGCACCAAATGATAAGTTCCTAACGCCCAAGAAAAAGATGATTGTACGGGGCTTTATTTTGTTCAAATCCCTCGCAATTGGTCCACTTGGATCACCTGGAGCCCACAATTATCTCTCGAGGAGTCCTTCCTTTGTATATGTACTAGCTCATATGTTCCCGGCAAACGCACCAAAATGTTACACTCTTAGTCCAAGGGAAAGTGTATACACCCAATGATATTTTGCCAAGACCTTTTGATACTAGGTCACTTTCGGTCCCCCTTAGTCCACAATTTCACTTCAATATATGTTGATGGAGGATACGGGATTCTCACTCTCCAACTCACCAACTCTATAAGCTTACACTATCACTAACTCCTCACTTCTTATCAAAGCTACATGTACCCAAGCACACCCACACTCATGCACTTGCACACTTACTAAATCACGCTTCACCAATACTCTTGTTCACAAATGCACACTTTCACATAACGACATCCTCAAACGTGCACATACTTAGAACTTGATGCTCAAGAGCCTATCTACAACCAATCAACAATCAAATAATCAAATATACTCTCTCAAACATGCAAGTTTATGCCAACACGCACAAATCTTGTAACTTGCTCATGGAACACACACCCTCCTCCCAAACAGGGCAATACAATGATGAATAGACAAAAAATAGTGCAAAGTGATTGCCGTGAAAAGAATACAAACACGCAATGAAGAAGGATTTTCATGGCGGCTGACGATGAGGATGGTAGCAATAAAGAGGCCTTATCCACTCAAAGCTTGTGTTGCGAATGTAGAGCCTGTATAGAGCATTCGGCCCAAAAAAGAGTAAGAAAATAGGGTGCAAAATTATACCTTAGCAGAAGCCTCTTCGACGCAGGAGTAGAAAATATTTTAGAATCCCTCCCCTTCTCTTACTGCTTCCGGAAGACACGATATACCAGCATCCAACAGAGGACCCGAACCAGCATTCCTTCCCCTTCGTCACCAAGAAAACAAAAAAAACAACTCTCTTCTGCTGTCGTCTGGAAGCAAGAGAGTCCCCATTTTTTGTTTAAAGTTTACTCCTATTGTGCTCCTACTCCAGCTTCGTACATAAAAATTAATATATGCCAAGATAGATCTGCTGCTTGTGCCGGCTTATAATGTCCACAATGCATAGTCAAGTCATCCGAAAAACCTAAACACAACCGTGAGTCGAATCAGGCTGTTGGAACCTTCTTACCCTCTTCAAGGATGTATATCGAAGATCCAAGTACGTTATTTCAGGTTTCAGAAATGACGTCCACAATGTCATACATGAAGTCCCCTTGAACATCAATCTACACTTTATCAGTTGTACCCTTGACAACGGATGTTCCACTCGCAGATTTCTTCCCAAATTTCTCTGAAGCCTCAGTAAAACATGTCAAGACCTTCGATAGTTGTGATACATTTGTGGTTTTTTTTCGAACAACTATCCCATTCAAGATCTCAGGGTTCTCCTTTTTCTTCACCTTGCCTCCTGGCAAGTCCTCACATCTCCATACACTTTGTGTTCGATTGTGCTACCACCTACTTCAGTTCCTCCAGGCCCGCTTGATAAATTTCTTTCCTTTAACATATGCTGGAGATCATTAATTTCTTCGATGTACTCGTCAATAACTGATACAACATCCTGCACACTTTTGACGGCTTTACTTAGAGCAGCATTGTATTCAAACTCTACTTTTGCATCCTCCAGACCATCACCCATAGATATCTCACACACATGAGTAAACTGGTGCTCATGATTTCTCCTTTCAAAACGAAATTGATAACGTGTAACCACTCTTTCAGAAGGTCTTCATACTCACTCCAAAACCTGAATCTAGGCTGTTGAGAGCGTCAAGTTTTGTAGCTCATCTGTCATGGGAAATGGCAAGCAGCATGCGAAACCTCCACACCGAGAGAGAGCAAGAAAATCCCTTTGTTGGTGGACGTCCAACCCCACAACCGAGCTTTGCTCCGGGGTGCCTCGATTGGAAGACCCATCACCACCACTTTCCTTGCTGGCTACTCTGAGTCGGCTCTCCCATCCACACCGGGCACACAGAAAAACCAAGCCTTCTTTTTTCCTTCGATCGAAGCTTGCTTCTCCCCGTGCACACCCTCGTGATTTCTCTCTCCTCGAGCACCAATACCCTCGACCGCACACCTGCTAAAAACAATTCCCCCCTCTCGTTCCTGAACACGAAAAAACAGAGAGAGAGAGAGAACCACCCAATACCTTCCTGTATATCCCCCGTAGAAAGATAAGGTATTCCAGAAAAAAACCTCTTCCATCTGCTCCACGTCATCAATCACATCCCTTTATCTTGATAAGTCCTCCCCCTCTTTTCCGTTGTGGCAGATGATAAAGAACTGGAGAAGAACCCCCCAAAAAATGAAAGCCGCCCCCCTCTTATCTGTACTTCGGTGCCAAAAACTTCCCCATGCGGGTCTAATAAACGTGGATATCCTTTCTCAGCATAACCCAAAATGAGAGAGTTCCATGTGATCAAGTCTTGACTTGACAGCTTGTCAAAAACATCTTGAACTTTTGATACCAAAAATAAATTTGCATACATACCGATCAAGGCACTTCCCAAAAATAAGGTCCTTGTTGCAAATCCTTGTCTTTCAATACCTGCATGCAACTCTATACCCATGTGAACCGTTCCTTGAACAGCATAGGCTTTCAAAACACAAACATATGTGACTTCATTAGGAGCAATTTTTTCATCTGCTCATAGCAAGCAAGAGCTTTATCAGCGTGATCATGTTCTACATATCCTGCAAACCGGGCATTCCATGACACCACATCCTGATTCAACAGCCTATCGAAGACTTCGTGTGCTTTTCTGATCAAGCCACACTTGACATACATGTCTATCAATGCATTTCCAACAGCAGTACCAAGTTCCCGATCCATTCTGATCATGATGGCGTCATGTAGTTGCAAATACTTCCCTTCAAACATTTGATCACTCTTCAAGTACCTGTAATCAAACATCTTCTTCTGCCAAATACAAACATATTAGTGCATAAAAACCAATCATTTTTTGAGCTAACAGAGCTTTTTGATTGGTTCTTTAGAGGACAATAACAAAGGACCTCATGCCAAATATAATCAGAAGAATATGACTATCACCAGACAAAATCATCATGTATCAATATCACAAAATGAAAAAGACTACATTTCAAACAGAGCTTTAATATTTGCAATGTCTTTTATTTCTTTGAGAAATAAAGAAGTCATGTATGTACATTTCATGATGTATTAAGCTTTGAAAAGAAATATGTCTATAACCATCAGATGACTTTGACCAGAGAATAGATCATGGATCAATAACAATTAATATTAGGACATGGATCAGTTACACCAGAAAAATTTGCAATGTCTTATATCACATTGGGCAATTTCTGTATATGTACATTTGATGAGTAATAGAATTTGAAAAAATGAAGTCATTCCTTGAGTCTCTTTAAAGAGCCTGGCTCTGGAAAATCACCTCTATATCTGAGGAACTCTTTTCTCCTGTATCCAGCAATGCTTTTTAAATCTGACACCCCTGCAGCCATTGCATAGCTTGAATAACAAAGAAAGTACCCTGCCCTTGAAGCATTGAGTCCTGGGGCATATCCAAAAATTCTGAATGCAGCTGCTCTTTCAAGCAGCAAAACTCTGAAAGCATTAAAGGGTATTGGAGTAAAACCCATGTATTTTGATAGATTCCTCAAGGAGAACAATGCAAAAGGCTGGCTCCTCACTATAGTGCTTGTGAATAACACAAAAAGTGTATGGGTTCAAATTTGGAAGATAGTGGATAATTGAATGAATATCCACCTTTGATTTTCCTTTCTCTTCTATGGGTTTTCTTGTTCCCTTGCCCCTGCTAAGGTAGTTGTCTTCATCCAATATAGTTAATTGTGGTAAAAGTGAAAAACAAGGTGAGATGAAGTGCAAGCACACTTAAGGAGTCATGAAAAGTAACTTGAAACAATTAGACAAAAGCAAGAGACCCGACTGATGCAAGCGATTAGGGTCTTCAGAGAAATTCAGATGGTCATTATCGCTTGCATCGGTCGTTATCAATATCTCTTTACAAACTACCTAGAAACATGTTATATTTGCTAAAGAAGGTGAATTCTTACAAAGCCACATGTCTATTATCAATGCTGCATGCAACTCCTAGACACGACCGATACAAGCGATAAGGCCCAACAAAAAATATCTGATGGGCCTTATCGCTTGCATTGGTCATGATCGATTTCTCACACTTCAAATGGAGATCTTGGACAAAACCGATACAAGCTAAAGATGTTGCATCAGTCGCATCTCATTTCCTAAGCCTAAAATTTTTGAGAATATATTTAATTATATACCTTGACATCATCTTCCTCAAGTCCAAACACAACCGATGCAAGTGATAAGGCCCAACGAAAAATATCCGATGGGCCTTATCGCTTGCATCGGTCGTGATCGATTTCTCATACTTTAAATGGAGATCTTGGAGAAAACCGATACATACTGAAGATGTTGCATCGGTCACATCTCATTTCCTAAGCCTTAAACTCATGAGTGTTGGAGCAAGTCTATGACAAGCCTAAGTATTGGCTTGAGTCCCACAAAGTCATAGAAGACGCTTTAAAATGAGAGTCCACTTGATCAAAAAGGGAAAGAGGAGCCACGAATTCATGATTTGTGGTAGGTAGAGAATCAAATCAATCACTAATTGATTGAAGAGTGATTGAGGGAAGTTAGCCTCCCAAACTCAACTATAAATAGATGGCAACTTTAGTCGTGGTTAGAGAGACCTATGTGAAGACCTCCAAGAGCTGAGCTTTATGCCATATCAAGGGGTGATTACAAGGCACACATATGTATCAGTAAGTCCATTGTATTGTACAAGCAATATACTTTCATTTTCATGATCATTTGAGTTCATATTTTCATGTTCTTGTGAAGTGTACTACTCACTTCCATATCTCTCAGTTTTCTCAGTCAGTTTGCAGAGATGGTTTCTCTGAGCTTGGTGCATCATTTTCAGTGATTTAACTTGGTAACGTTATCTCTATAAGTCTAATATATACTCATCAAATTTCGTTTCATTTGGGTATTGCAATCTTCATTTATGTTCAGTTGAAGTCAACCATGTCTGTCATTTTCACTTCTCTGTTAGGTACCCGATTTGTTTACTCATCTTGTCAGAGCTGTTTCTCAGTGTGTACTTATTAAAATTCAATGATTTAAAGCTTGTTGGATTCAGCTTACTGTCTAGTACAATCATACAAATTTTCATAATCATTGAAGTCTTAAATCTGGAGTTATGTTCGTTTTTCTGCTCACTGGTCTCAAACTGTAGTAGCCCGTGAAAATCGGGATGATGTCATCAATTGCTAAACATCATTCTCAATGTGTGGTTCATTATTTTTTATGAGATTACTCTTGAAAGTTAGCTCTTTAAGTTAACTAGACTTCCCCAAGATTAATTAAGCTAATTGTTGCTGTGCTCAGAGAATTATGCAAAACACTGGACAGGTGTATGAACCAAAAATAGCAAGCTCTTCACCTCTTAGCTAACTCCAACTTATCTGTTTTGATCTATCTTTTTGTGAGTGATCTTCCAAGGTGCATAGGGTGTCTAATACATCCATTGGCAAGCTAAGAGGGCCCACCACATACTCCTAGAGTTCATTTGGCTGGTGTAGATCAAGGATTTTGCAACACCTCTTCATCTTCAAGCACATACCTATCCATCTCTTCACAGTGGTATCAGAGCAAGGATGGGAGATGGAATTCCTTCATCAATTGAAAAATTTGATAGAGGTAACTACTCAGCTTGGTCATTAAGAATGGAAGCTTATCTCCAAGGTAGAAGTTTATATGGTTATGTGGCTGGAGATGAAGTTATGCCAAGTTTCAGGAACAAAAGTCAACCAACACAAGAAGAGCAAGAAAGATTGAGCACATGGTGCTCCAAGGATGCACTTGCAAGGTCTTATCTCCTCAACTCTATCTCAGATTTTTTGTTGCCTCACATTAGAAGTTGTAAGACATCTCAGGAAGTGTGGGATGCACTTGAAGCCTTCTTCTCTTCAAGTACCAAAGCTAGAAAGCATCAACTATGGCTGGATTTCACAACTCTCAAGAAGGCTCCCAAACAAAATGTGACTGATTTTGTCACAAAGCTCAAGGACATAGCGGATCAGTTGGGAAGCATTGGAGAGGTAATAGATGAAGACCAAATTGTAAGGCAGGTCATCAATGGCTTGAAGGCAGATGACAAGTGGGAAGCATTCACCACATCTATGGATTTGTACATGGACATGCATGTACCTAATTTCAATACACTCATTGGACAACTACTTACTCAAGAGGCAAAGCTTATCAAAAATGGAGAAAGCTCTAAAGGTAATCAATCTTCAGCATTATACACTGATAAAAGCAAGTCCAAAGATAACAAAAGAAAGGCAAAGAAAGTGGATGATGAAGCAGCTACATATCAAGTTAACTATACAGGTAGAGGAAGACATGGCAGAGGTAGAGGAAGAGGAGGTATACAAGGCAGGGGGAGATCCCAAGACTCCAACTCATGTTCTATTTGTGGATTAACTAATCATACAACTGAAAATTGCTTTAGGAATTCCAGGAATCAAAGAGGCAGAGGATACAACAGAGGAAGTTATGGCTACTCAAGAGGAAGGTTCAACAATTATCATGGCAACTACAACAACTACAATTATTCAAACTATCAAGGAGGCTACAAAGGAAGGAGAGACTTCAATAACTACACAGAAGAATCAAACAAAGAGGATTCATTATTGATCATGAACATGGCTATGTCACAAGGTAAATCTGATGAGCATGTTTTCTACATAGATTCAGGTTGTTCAAATCATGTGGCAGGAAATGTGGCACTCCTATCAAATTTAGAAGATCCAAGGAATAAGCATGAGGTACAAACAGGAGATGACACAAAACATCTTGTGGAGAAAATAGGCAATGTCAAAGCACCTGATAGAAACATCAACCTACTCAGTAAGGTACTCTATGTCCCTACCATTACAAAGAATTTGATAAGTGTTGGGCAGATAGTAGAGAAAGGGTTGCAAGTCAGGTTCACAAAAGCAGGAGCATTTGTTGAAGATCCAATTCAAGGATTCAGAAGAATTGCAAAAGGTGAAAAGGCAGGTAGATTGTTCACATTTGAATTACAAGACACTAGAAACATTGCTCTCTTTAATTATGGTAGTCAGACACTCACAGGATTGGAAGTATGGCACAAAAGGTTAGCACATATTGGTGAAAGGTCATTAAAGCAAATTGCAGGAACTTGGACATGAGGCAGAATCATCACATCATGGCCTAAGAAGATCTATGAGGGAAAAGAAAAAACCAGAAAGGTATGGGTTTGACACCTCATTAGTAACTAAACATTCTATCTACATAGCACAGGACATAAACCAAGAGGAGCCATCATCATTTGAAGAGGCCAAAGCAAAATCAGAAGCATGCAATGAAGGAAGAGATTGAAGCACTTGAGGAAAACAACACTTGGGATTTGGTGCCCACAACTTCATCCATGAAGGTAATAGGCTCAAGATGGGTCTATAAACTCAAGAAGAATTCTGATGGTTCCATTAACAAGTATAAGGCAAGGCTTTTGCTTAGTATTTCCTCTTCCAAGAATTGGAAGATACTTCAACTAGATGTAAAGAATGCATTCTTGAATGGTTGGATAACAGAAGAGGTATATATGGCACAACCACCTGGTTTTGAGAATCAAATTTATCCTGATTATGTATGTAAACTTAACAAAGCATTGTATGGTCTCAAGCAAGCCCCAAGAGCTTGGAATTTCAGGCTTGTTTCATTCTTGTAGGAAAAGGCTTCCAACCAAGCAAGGCAGATCCTTCACTCTTTATTAAAAAGAGTAATTCTGAGATCATCTACTTATGTGTATATGTAGATGATATTATATTGACAGAAAATGATGCAGATGGTATGAAGAAGATCAAAGATCAGATGAGAGAAGAGTTCAAGATAAGTGATTTGGGTTCACTTACTTCTAGGTTTGGAAGTTGTCTACAAAGATCATGGTTTGTTTCTCATTCAAAGAAAGTACATTAAGGACATGTTGGCAAAATTCAAGATGCAAGATTGTAAGATTGCAGGTACTCCAATGGAGGTCAATCACAAATTGAGCTCACATGAAGGTGAACTCATAGAGGACATCACATCATATCAAAGTCTAGTGGGTAGCCTCAACTATGCCACATTGACAAGAGTAGATATATGTTACAGTATGAGTGTGCTAAGTCAATTTATGCACACACCAAGGAAACCACATATGGATGTTGCCAAAAGGATTCTCAAGTATCTCAAAGGAACCATAAATGAAGGACTTTATTATCCTTATGTATCTGAGTTAGGTTTGAAGCTATTTTCTGATGCAGATTGGGCTGGCTCCAAGGAAGATAGAAGGAGCACTTCAGGTTATCTTACCTTTGCAGGTTCAAAGCTTATTTCATGGTCATCCAAGACGCAACCCACGGTTGCTCTCTCTTCTACTGAAGCTGAATACAGAGGTCTTGCCATAGCTACACAAGAAGCTATGTGGATGAAGACATTATTCAAAGATCTTGGGTTGGAGTTTGGAACTCCAACTATTTATGGTGACAATATGAGTTCTATTCATTTGGCTGCTAATCCTATTTTTCATGCAAGGACTAAACATATTGAAGTTCATTATCACTATGTAAGAGAGAAGGTTCTAAGCAAAGAGATTCAAATATCATATGTGTCCACTCATCAACAATGTGCAGATATTCTAACCAAAGCATTGGATGGTACAAAGCTTTGCAAATTCAAGGCTATGATAGGTTTATAGGTAATCTTGGAAGATTGAAGACCTCAAGCATACTTGGCTTGAGGGGGAGCTGTTGGAGCAAGTCTATGACAAGCCTAAGTATTGGCTTGAGTTCCACAAAGTCATAGAAGAAGCTTTAAAATGAAGACTATGCAAAGTTCACTTGTGAACTACCTCTTGTAACTTTTGAAGAGTTTACTTAATGTAAAAGTGAGAGAATCTTAAGTGGTTGAGTCCACTTGATCAAAAAGGGAAAGAGGAGCCACGAATTCATGATTTGTGGTAGGTAGAGAATCAAATCAATCACTAATTGATTGAAGAGTGATTGAGGGAAGTTAGCCTCCCAAACTCAACTATAAATAGATGGCAGCTTTAGTCGTGGTTAGAGAGACCTATGTGAAGACCTCCAAGAGCTGAGCTTTATGCCATATCAAGGGGTGATTACAAGGCACAAATATGTATCAGTAAGTCCATTGTATTGTACAAGCAATATACTTTCATTTTCATGATAATTTGAGTTCATATTTCCATGTTCTTGTGAAGTGTACTACTCACTGCCATATCTCTCAGTTTTCTCAGTCAGATTGCAGAGATGGTTTCTCTGAGTTTGGTGCATCATTTTCAGTGATTAAACTTGGTAAAGTTAGCTCTGTAAGTCTAATATATGCTCATCAAATTTCATTTCATTTGGGTATTGCAATCTTCAGTTATGTTCAGTTGAAGTCAACCATGTCTGTCATTTTCACTTCTCTGTCAGGTACTCGACTTTTTTACTCATCTTGTCAGAGCTGTTTCTCAGTGTGTACTTATTCAAATTCAATGATTTAAAGCTTGTTCGATTCAGCTTACTGTCTAGTATAAGCATACAAATTTTCATAATCATTGGATTTCTAAATCTAGAGTTATGTTCATTTTTCTGCTCACTGGTCTCAAACTATAGCAGCCCGTGAAAATCGGGATGATGTCATCAGCTGCTAACATCATTCTCAGTGTGTGGTTCATTATTTTTTATGAGATTACTCTTGAAAGTTAGATCTTTAAGTTAACTAGAGTTCCCCAAGAGGAATTAAGCTAATTGCTGCTGTGCTCAGAGAATTATGCAAAACACTAGACAGGTGTATGAACCAAAAATAGCAAGTTCTTCACCTCTGAGCTAACTCCAACTTATCTGTTTTGATCTCTATCTTTTTGTGAGTGATCTTCCAAGGTGCATAGGGTGTCTAATACATCCATTGGCAAGCTAAAAGGGCCCACCACATACTACTGGAGTTCATTTGGCTGGTGTAGATCAAAGATTTTGCAACACCTCTTCATCTTCAAGCACATACCTATCGATCTCTTCACAATGAGAATATATTCAACTACATACCTTGACCCCATCTTCCTCTTCAAGTCCAAACACGACCGATGCAAGCAATAAGGCCCAACGGAGAATATCTGATGGGCCTTATCGCTTGCATCGGTTGTGGTCGATTTGTCACTTTATAAATGGAGATCTTGGACAAAACTAATACAAGCTAAAGATGTTGCATCGGTCGCATCTCATTTCCTAACCCTAAAATTCATGAGAATATATAAAACAACATACCTTGACCTCATCTTCCTCCTCAATGAGCTCTTTTGAGTCAATACATACTGTTCCTTTGTCCTCAGGAACATCCAAGAATGAATAGCCGTGCTTAAACGAGTATATTCCAAGTTGCGTCTGATGCTCATCAAACTCTTCATCAGCAAGTGTTGGCTTCTCTGTGATAGATTTCTCAAAGCATTTTGAAAGAGCTTGTGATGAATCTTTGAATTCTTCATTTGAAAAATCCAAATCAAGATGCAAAAAATCTTCTTTTCTTTCTCCTTTCTTATTGATGAATCTCCTTGCAACTTCTTCTGACTTAGCTATAGCTACAAGGCAGTAGTCCTCCCTAAGATTGAAAAGTTCTTGAATGTAAAATAGAGGGATAAACTCCTTTTCAGAGATAAAGTAAAAAGGTAGATTTGGGAGAAGTAGGGACTTCTCAGACACTTGAACTTCTTCAGTTGGCTCCCTTATTGTAGTCTCTGCTTTAAAAGTGGCCACATCAAAACCTTTGACCTGCTCTTCTTCTGCTTGGAGATTGATCTCCTCAACAATCTCCATGACACCTTTCATAGCTTTTGAGCTTCCCTCAAGTGTCAGCTCTAAGAAACGCTCGTCTTCAACATGAACACTTTCCTCCTTAAACTAAGATGTGATCAAGCCATATCAAGAAAGCAATGTTTAAAGGGAGCAAGCAACAGTTCTTTTCATGCTCTGGGCATAAATCTAGCTTCCTTGGCAAAGGGGATATCCTTTTGCATTTTCTTGTGATTTTTGCCCTATCTATTGGATCTTTCCCAAAGATGTGAGGATGGACATAGGTTTTCTGAGAAATAGAAAAAATCTTTCCATTGATCAACCCCAAGAAGTTCTCCCACTCATCCTTAAGAAAACTTTTTGATTTCTCTAGGAATTTTTCAAAATCAATCTTGGGGTTGAATATCATCATTGCATCAGGAAAGTAATCTACAGTTAAACCCTCTTGAACCATGAAATCAAGTAGTTTCTCTGATGGAAAGACACTAAGGATCTCATTCATTCCCTCCATCTTAGCTGCAGCTTCTCTTGTATGTCCTAGAGGAGAACACAACCAATGCAAGCGACTAAAGCAAGTCAACGTGGGTCAAACAGGGAAAATCGCTTGTATCAGTCGTGTCGGGGATGAAAGAAAAATACGCACGAAAATGAGACAAATTCTCTAAAGGTTCAAAATTTGAATTGGTGAAGGGAGTTGCTATTTATAGGTGAGGAGGGAGGAACTAACGGTCAAATGACATGGACCAATCAGTGAGTGCCACGTGGCAAAGGTATGTTGGGAATCCCAATGGATAGATGACATGGCCCAATCAAATCATGCCACATGGCAAAGAATGTTGGAATTCGCAATGGCTTTATGATGTGGACCAATCGTGGCATGCCACATGGCACCAACGGTCAACTGAGTTTTGAGACCTATTTAAGCTTCCCTATTCATTTATCTCATTTTTTTTCTCAACACTTTCCAAGCATTGAGGTTCCATCACCACCAAGTTTTTTAGCTGCTTCTTAACAATTTCTATAGAGAACGCTCTCTACGTTAGGTAATATGGACACAATCGATCCAAGCGATTAGGGTACATCTGGGATTTGTGGATAACCCTTATCGCTTGGATCGGTCATCTTTCTTAAATGGCATCGAGTCCTTGATCATAGCTTGTAAATTAATATGGACACGACCGATCCAAGGGATCAGGGTACATCCGGGATTTGTGGATAAGCCTAATCGCTTGGATCGGTCATGTTCTTAAATGGCATCGAGTCCTTGATCATAGCTTGCAAATTATGTTTTTCTTAGTGATGCTTGAGTCATTGTAAGCTATATTCGAACTAGTATTGATTGATATTTCATGATGAATTCAAAGACGACCGATGCAAGCGATAACGGACATCCGGGGATTTCCAGATGTTCCTAATCACTTGGATCGATCGTGCTTCTTAAATGGCATCCTTGATCAAAGATTTGAAGTAACATTTTATTTGGTTGATAATTAGCTATAATGCATTCCAAGGGAAATGGTATTCACTGATATTTCTTCACGATTAAAAGCACGACCGATGCAAGCGATAAGGGACATCCGGGCATTTTTGGATGACTCTTATCTCTTGGATCGGTCGTGTCTCTGACAGTGGAAAGAGTCCTTGATCAAAGTTTTTGAGAGTAAGTTGCCTTTCCTTTCCACTTATTTTCCTAAAGACTCTCATTTTGTGCAGAATATGGTTAGGACCAAAAAGACAGCCAGGAAGTTGTACCCTGAGGGTCAGGACCAAAATGCCCAGGAACAAAATGCCCAGGAACAAAATGTCCAGGAGCAAACTCCCCAGAAGGGTCAAGGCAATGTATCAGAGAAGCCTTCAAAGAAAAGGGTCAAGTACCATGTAAAGTCCTTGAGGGAAATTAGAAGAGCTCAAAAGTCTGTGGGACTGTTGATCCCTAGACTTCCATTTATGAGAGTTGTCAAGCAGATCACAGCCAACCTCTGTTCTTTGATGAAGACCTCATCCTTTATCAATGTGAGGTGGCAAACTCAAGCACTGCTATGCCTGCAAGAAGCTGCAGAGGACTTTGCTATTGATTTTATGAATGATGCCTATTTATGTGCTGCTCATTCTCACAGGGCAACACTAATGGCGAAGGATTATGTTATTGTTTCAAGAATAAGATATAAATTTGATAAATCTCTGGTTCCTATTGATCACCATGATGCCTATTATTTTAAATATTCCTTCAGCTCGAGCACCCAAAACAACAGTTGTCATTGAAGAGATCAACCCTCAGGCCACTCATGATCATGAAACTAAAACTGCAGCAAATAGTGAGGAGGAGAAAAAAAAGCAAGGATTATTTACAGAGGAAAGTGTCATCTTAAACCATATTCAAAAGTTACAAAAAGCAAATAAAGAGCTCCTTAAGAAAGGAGATGGGCAGATAATAGTTAATGTTGCAATGGCATGGTAGAATGAATGGTTTCTTGACATTAGACCTGAAGACAACAAAATGTTGAGGGAGTTTCATGTTGAAATATCAGATAGTGTGGTCAACATTTCACTCAAGTATTATCTAGAGGCCATAAAGTGCTCTTGTATTGCTTAATTTTCTAGTTCCTTAACTGAATTTTTATTTCTTGATTTGTAGGGTTCTTCTTCAACAATGTGAGGAAGCAGTTCAAAGAAAAGTATTTATCATAGATCCTCTGGTGTTTTTGCATAAACATGGAGATGCCAAGTCCTTTCTACAGAATTTTACAGAAGAGGTAGAATGTGTTATCTACCCATATATTGAAAATTAAGTATTCATCTTCATTTTGGAAAGATATTTGTTTCATTAAAGAAAGTATATTTACATGCAAATCTTTGACAGGGGCCATTGGAGTCTTATTATTGTTGACTTCAATGCATATCAAGCTCTTTTCCTCAATTCTCTTAAATCACAACATCGGAATTGCAAAGTGTAAGTTGCTATACATTTTGTTTTCTATTTAAGAGCCATGCCATCCATTCTTATTTTCACTTTACAATGCAGTGTTGCAAAGCTTCTCAAGATGCATATTGATCAGAATTTTCCTGGAATTGCTAAATTGAATGAACAAAAGCAATTTGGATACATACAAGTTCATGTGTCATTGCAGAAAGGCGCAACATCATGTGGCTGGAGAGTGATTGCAAATGCTGTAAGATTCTTGGAAAGAAGGTTTTACAGTCCTGAATTAAATTTATCAGACTATCCAGATGCATGGATCATCTTGATCAGAGAGAGAGCAATAAATGGCATTATGAAACATGCAATCTGCCCCAATGATCCAGACTTACCTCCATCCCCTCCACCTGATAAAAAAAAGTCTGAAGAAAAAAAAAGGGCATCCTCTTCACTCACCATTGAAGCATGGGACCAAGAAAATGAGTCAAGGTGAAAGCTCCAAAAAGGGCCACAAGCATCAAAGAAAAGAGGGCTCCAAAAAGGATAGAAAGGGTTGAATCATTTTTTAGTCCAAGATTGAAATCTATTGTAAAACCAACATAGGTTGGAAGATTTATTTATGTACAAATTGTATGTGCTTATGCCAATCTTCATCTAGAAGATGGTCATTGTAACCATATTTATTTGCCTTAACAATATTTATATGCCTTGAGAAATATACAGTTGTATTGAACCTCTTGAGAGTTAAACAAAAGTTCATTGCATGGTCCAATTAAATTTGGTTGTGTCACAAATATGATTGCATTGTGGGTTTCTTACTTCATTCTTGTTGGAAAGTTTAAATTGGAGAAGATAGAGAAGAACGTAAAGAAGAAAGAGGACACGACCGATACAAGCAATACGGGGAATCAAAGAATTTTGGATTGCCTCTATCGCTTGCATCAGCCGTATTATCCATTTCAACATAGCATCCCCTTTTAGCACCTTGCATGAGATGAGCCGTTGCAAGTTGTTTTTATAGTCATGAGTCAAACCTTTACGCAGTCACTTTTTGAAGTCTCTCCCAGTAGTTTGCTAACACGACCAATCTAAGCGATAAGGGCAATCCAACAAGTTCAGATTGCACTAGTCGCTTGAATCGGTCGTCTTCTCTAATCTCATATCCTCTGTTTTATGACTTAAGTCATGCTCTTCATATTTTGAAATATCAAACCTTCGATTGGAATTTGCACCAGGTTGTCCACCCTCTCTAATATTACTTGTTATGTGCACCATGATACTTCTCTTGCATAACTTAAGGACAAAAAGATGGATAGAATCAAATAATTTAATTGAAACTAATGTGCACCTTTGATAGACTCAAATAATTTAATTGAAACTAGATATTAAATTCTAAATCTCTTGTTCATCTAGAATTTACTTATGCAAGTTCCTGTATAATTATTTCTTAGTTGGAACCTCATCAGAATGTTAAGATTAAACAAAAAAAATGCTAATATGAGTTTAGATGAAGGGGAATAATTGAAGTCATCAATTCACTCCTGCAAATAAAAATCAATGGAAATATGAAATAAAGGACCTAAAAAATATCTAAGAATATCTTGGTTTATATTCTTATCATTGTACAATAAGAACCTCATCAAAATCTTGAAATTAAATTAAAAAATGCAAATATGAATATAGACATTTAAAATGCATAATTTAACACACATTCTTTGTCACCATCCTGCAAAGAAAATTCAATGGAAGTATCAATAGAAGCTTCTATAAGAGGGAGATACATTATGTAAGGATGTCAAGGGTTAACTTGTTACAATCTTAAGGGTTGGAACTTAATCACCCTTGGTGGCAAGCAAGTTATGCAAGATAATGATTTCTCTGATCTAATGTTAACTATTGCATCATCAATTGAGAATCTACACTGTGATGATACCTCATCAAGGTATTCTAAGAGCTCCCTTACATTTCTGAGATTCCAATTTGCAGTGACAATTATTTTCCTTGATTAAAAATCTGGATGAATCAATACTTCTAACTCAAAGTCTGGACAGCTCTCCTCTGACTCCAAGGCTATCCAAAGTCCAAGCTTTTTTTTCCACTTCTATAGTCATATCCTAAAACCAGAGATTGTCGATATATCTGATATGAGATTGAAAGAGAATTGGGACTAACTTTACATAAAATAATGTCACCTAGCTTTTGAACTTCTTTGCTATCCCATTCCCTACCTAAAACATCATCAATCTCTAAAATAGAGACTCTTCTATTCAACCACATTGTATTTGTTTTCTGTAATAACATGTTTTTAAAGCATGCTACAAAGACATGAATAGGCAAAAACCATTGAATCTTTATCCTTCTTGAAATTCGGCCTGTTGTCATTGGCTTTTGGATGTCAAATTTCATTTTGCATAGAAAAATTGAAACTGTTTAATGATCAGGAGCATCCCAATCTAATGAACAGATGCAAGGACCAGGTACATGTACAAGATTTCCACAAGAACTCCTCCCTGGTGGCACTTGATAATCTGCATAATGGACAAATAACTCTATGCTATTGAAAAATTGAACAGATTTGTCTGCATACATGAGATCTGCATATTCATTATGAAGAACAAAACCAACCGCATCTCTTCAATTTGAAACTGAGAATACGTCCTTTCCAGTGGTTTCTTGTGTTGTCTCTTTTGATACGCTTGACTTTATGGGCACCTCTACAGCTAGGAAGCATAGTTACCCATTCATTTACTTTCACACAAAGAGGTTTCCACAAAGAATCCTCTCTTTTGTTGTAAACCTCACATGAGGTTACACGATTGGAAGGACAATGAGAAGAATCCATTTGAAATTAGGAGAAGAAGAATGTTCAAAGCGAGAAACCGACGTTCACAAATTTTGGTAGTATTTATAGAGAAAAAGGCTTTGGACACGTGGAAACTTTTGATTTGATGTAAACCCTGTCGTTGAATGATCATGAAATTTTGTGAACCCAAAAATATTTCGTATCTGGATGCTATTGGAGAGAGAGAGAGAGAGAGTCAGAAAGGGTTGTTGCGTATGTATTGGAATGTTAGTGAGGTAGAGAGGTGGTGGGGTGAGAATGTGTGAGTGAAGAATGAATGTGTGTGTGACGAATGAATGTGTGTGTGTGTAAAGAACGAGCATGAGAGCTTGTGTGAACTATGATTGTATGTATCTTTGTGAGTGAGGGTTGGAGAAGAGTGTGAGAAATAGGTCTGGAGTGTGGGAGTAAAGGAGGGAATGAGGGAAAGAAGAGAAGAGAAAAGAGGAGGAGGCTGAAGTAGAAGAAAAGGAAAGAGGAAAAAGGAAAAGAGTACAAAAAGCAAGGTGGGATGAAGTTTGGAGTTTGGAACATTGGCAAGAGTTGGCTGAAGTATGAGAGTATGGGCCAAAAGGTCATTCAATATCGATGTTAAAGTTGGACTGAAGAACTAGATCATACCTTGGTTGAATTTTGGGTTGAACTCGACTTAAGAGTGCAATCCAAAAGATTTGCTCCACTTGGGAGTCAAAAAAAAATGAACCTAATTTCACAAATTTGTGAGCTTAGGTTAAGAAAATCTTGCCAAGATATGAGATTTTGAGCAACTTTTAATTTCAGACAAGCATTTTTTCTTGGGCTTAGGATGTACATTATTTGGCGATCCTACTAGGGATCAAAAAGTTGAGTGTATTTGTGCCCATCTGCAAACCTAGGGTAAGAAAAGTTTGCCAAGATACGTGAAATTAAGCAAATTTAGTTGCAAATAAACATTGGTTTCTCAGGCTTGGGACCTTAATCAGATGCTCATAAATAAAATTCTAAAGAACCCCTTGAAGTGAGCTTTGCCTACAACCTAGGTAGAGGAAAATCATAACATGGCACTATTAGACTTGAGAGAGAGAGGGAGAGACAAAGAGGGAATATGACACATAGAGATGTAGAAGACTTCCATTTACCTAGTCCTAGATACTATTTGAGGACTTTGAGACCTTCTCAAGTAGTGAACGCCATGAAGAATTACTTCGATGGCATAGGAGATCCATACGATCACGTGGTGGAATTCAAAAAAGTTATTTAAACTGAATACATGAACAATGCAAGGAAGGAGAAGATGCTTGGAGCACAACACAAGTGAATGTAAAAAGCTTAGTGACCCATTAGGGTTATAGGCATATACACAAGTTGTGGGGTAAAATGTAAAGAGGGAAAAAGTACCTCGACATTCCTAAGTGTATTCACAAACATCACTACCAAAATATATCAAAAAATCCCCTTGGGAATGATGCGGTGAATAAGGAGTTGGCACTCATATATAAGGAACTGCCAAGCTATGTAGAAACAGTTCAATCCACAAAAGGAAGTAAGCCCAAAGCTTTGCAAAAAACTTCAAACTTCTCCCAATGCAGAGCCTTTGTGAAAAGGTCTACAAAATTATCATGTGTGGGTACCTAAGCCAAACTGATCTCTCAAACAAAGAACCTCTCCCTGACATAAGATACTACACCCCAATGTGCTTTGTGCGAGCATGGAACATGGCATTCCTCACAATTGCCAATGCACTCTACCTATCAATGATAGGGTGGTGGCAAAAAAGTGATGAACACCAAAATCAGCCAAAAGGCATCTAAGCCACACATGCTCAATAGTCATAGTGAAATGTGCCCTGTACTCAGCCTCAAAACTAGAGGTAGCCATAGTAGCTTACTTCTTGCTCAACCAAGATATGCATGAGCTACCAAGCATGAATCAAAAAGCAATGGAAAACACATGAATGATATAGCATCCAACCTAGTTTGAGTAAGAAAAATCCTAATCTGGTGGTAATGATCCCTCCTTGGGATAAAACAATCCAAGCAGCCGAGCACCACTCAAGTAGCAAAAAATGTGCTTATTTTCCTACCAATGCTCAACACTTGGGCAATGCATAAATGTGTCATCTCAGAGACAACAAACTGAATATCAGGCTGCATTATGCATAAGTACATCAAGCATCCAACAACATGTTGATAGAGAATAACATCAAATGCATCTTTAGCATCATGAAGACTCAACTATGAACCTGTTTCAATGGGAGTGGCAATAGGTTTGCAATTTTCAAGGTCAAAACATTGTAATAATATATCAATATAACTTGTTTGACACAAAGTTATTCCCTTGTCAACCTGCATAAATTGAATGCCCAAATAATGATGCAAATGCCCCAAATCTAACATCTCAAAAGAGGCATGCAAATCAGCCTTAAATTCAACAATATGCTTCTCATTAGGACTAATGAGTAGCATGTCATCAACATATACAACAACGATCAGAAGTACATCATATGTGCACTTCACATATAAGGTGCTCTTAGTTGGACTGTTCTAAAAACCATGTGCTATCAAGTAGGCATGACTCTTTTCATACCAAGCACTTGGTGCTTGCTTCAAACCATATAGTGCCTTTTTCAAGCTGCACAATTTCTTTTCATGCCCATTCTACACAAAACCATGGGGCTAAAATACATATAGTTCTTCATGTAATGCACCATTCTAAAATGTAATTTTAATGTGCAACTGATGTATATTCCAACCGTGATGAATTGCAAGTGCAAAAATGCTATGAATAGTGTTCATTCAGCATGTGGGAGCAAAGGTCTCATCAAAATCAATGCCTCTCTCTTGAGCATAACCTTGGAAGAACAATTGTACAAGTGAATGGGCAAAATACCCATGGGAGCCTCCATATCTGACAAAGCGAGAGTTAAGACGGTCCGAAGGCAATACATTGACGATGGCCTCAAAAAAAGTAGAGAATCTAGGTCTGGAGACTGACATAAGGCCCAATACATGTCAATTGCAACTAGCATGGATTGATCCCCACCCTCGTCTTAAGGGGCATGCTTAAGCTGCCTGAAATAACGTTTATAAATAATTATTTTTTTAAGCTCATTTCTAATACTTTTTTGACGTCATTTGGTGTTTCCTTAGTACAAACACTTTAGTGCTTCTTTCGTGCAGGGACGTCAATTAGCTGTATGGGGTTCACTTATTTGTAACTTTTCGTTTCACACATAATTTGTGGACTTTTGTAGTCCTTAGTGTATCATTTCTTCTCTCTCACACATGATTAATTAAACGTATCGAATTCATTTATTTTTGGAATTTTTTCGTTAAGAGGAAGCTTGGCCGATGCCTACTATCCCTCGCCTGAATTAAATTTATAAAAAAAAAAACAAATAGTGAGAGAGCATAGTACCCTTGGATCTGGCATATCTCACAAAGCAAAGGTAGATTGGCTCGAAGGTGTAATGGCTAAGATTCTAAAGGAAACCTATGTTTTAGAGAAAGCTAGATAGGCACACGTAGACGACAACAAACGACCAAAGGGTATATGATTATTTTAGAAAATGACACTATAGCTGAATTAACAATAATTACAACCATCAAAACTTTACACTTCCTATTTTCTTAATCACCTTTGTTGTGCATTTTTCATAGAAACATTGTAAAGAAAGAGTACAACTGCATTTTTGCAGCTGTCGAGAGACTTACAACATTATTCACGAGTCATAATTACCGCATAGAGAGAACAATGGCAATCTTTGGTGTGTGCAATCTGGACCAATTTTTCGATCCCCAATGGGATCGCCAAATGATATTCGCTACCAAGTGCTCCTCTGTAACTTTCTTGGCCCATTTCTGAGGTCTTTCTACGATCAAGTTGGTCCTTATAAAGCTCTTTTTATGCTTTGCTCTTGCTTGACATTCAAATATGCTTGTTTTTGCAAGCTTTTCTTGCTTATACTCGTGTATGCTTTCTTAGTCCAACGTCATCCACTCATTTGATTGCTTACCTACAACTCTCGCACTCACTTTCTCCAATTCCCTCCCTTCTCCATTTTTTTCTCCCACAAAATATCTTAAGCTTTGTTTCTCATACACTTAAGACCCAAAATTTCTTCGTCGACTTCTCTTACTCAACCCACCTTTCCTTCCTCTCTCTCGTGCTTTTCTTCTTCCCTTTTTCTCTCTTTCAACCTCTCAGCTCTTCGTCGACTTCTCTTTACTCAACCCACCTTTCCTTCTTCTCTCTCTTGCTTTTCTTCTTCCCTTTTTCTCTCTTTCAACCTCTCAGCTCTTCGTCGACTTCTCTTACTCAACCCACCTTTCCTTCCTCTCTCTCTTGCTTTTCTTCTTCCCTTTTTCTCTCTTTCAACCTCTCAGCTCTTCTCTTCTTTTCTCGGTCAAGCACGCTCCTTCTCACTCTACCTTTAGATAAACACTCTCAATTCATCCTCGATTCACTCTCAACTCATCTCACCCAACTCACTCTTACTTTTATTCTCTCACTTCTTCCTCTCACTCACTATCTTCTCAACCTTTAATTTCTTTCCCTTATCACTATCACATGCTCAACCAGTCCCCTATAGGCACCTTCACTCCCTCACCAATAGACACTCACACAATCCCACACTTTTCACACATCCATGTACTCATGCACACACACACACAATCATATGATCAGGCACTCACAAGTAAACAATTAAGAAACTTAAAGTAAAACAACCATACCATCAAACACTCATACACAAATGCATACAATTTAACAATCATAGCCTTTCCACACACCCCAAACACACTCGCACCCTTAAGCACCCTCATGCACATTCACCCTCTCACAAACTTGCTCTTTGTCCCTCTCCTCATTCATTCATTCACCCGACTCTCATACACGTGCAAAGTCGTTAGCAATCACATTTTTTTCTCATTGTGAATATAGATTCGAGCTCATTTTACAAATCCAAACACACCCACACAACTAAGGACATATTCCCCTCTCCATAGAGGGTAGATGATCATGAAGAGGGATCCCCAACCATGAGTTATCAGCACAATCTTCTCTATGGGTTTCATTCAAAAGGCCATAAATGAAAGCTTCATCACAAATATATCATAATAATGATCTTTCAAATTCCTCGTGAAAGATGGAAGAGGCCATTTTGAAACTTCCACTCTCCTCATTTTCCTTTTATGTTTCTCCCATTAATGAAAGGGAGAACAAGCTTAAATAATTGAGAAACCATGCACTTGGGAGGGATATAGAAGTGTGAACAGAGAAGAGCAAATACACAGTTCATGCATTATGACAAACATAACAAGTAGCACTGGAGAACCCTTTTTTGTCCCTTTCCCTCTGAACTACAACAATGTTTGATCATCCTATACTCTTCTCTAATTCCCAAATTGACTATTCCTATCATCTTCCTTTCACAGACACCTTTCCATTGAACTCCATTCCTCATGAGACCCATATGACCCACCTTTTCTCTTTGGACCTTGCACCACAATTCGCTAGCCACCATTGCTTCTCGCAAAAGATTTGAAGAAAGGCAAAGATGTTTAAATACATAAGCTGAAAAAGAAAAGAAATATTTTCTTGTTATTCTCCAAAGGTAACCAAGCACATAGATTTTAAGGCCGTTGACCCAACCTCCAAAGCAAATAGCCCACAATAACCACCATTGTTTTTTTTTGCGTAATGCCTCTCTCTCTCTCTCTCTGCTTTCAAGTTGGGTGCATGTATGGATTCATTTATCTATGAAAAGGGCATGTATGTGCTTCATATATGATGAATCTTGGACGCTCTGTAAGGAGGCACATAAGAAGAAAAATGAACTTCATTCTTTACTCGTGCTAAACTGTTTTATTCATATGCACAACATTGTCAACTCACATAGTTCACCATATAACTACATGAGGATACATTAAGAATGCTAAGTTAGTACACAGGTATACATTTTGGCAGTTTTGAAGCTTGCAAACTCTGGAATCTTTGCGCACAAACTATGAATTGTTACACTCCCATAAATCCGAGCAATTTCTTAATGATCATTATACGTTGTGAATGTTCAAGTGTTATAGCAGCAACATTATGATGCTTCTACTTGGAAGAACCATGCTCTTAATCAAGTGCACATGAGTGCATAATCAATGTATGAAATAGATCACCATACAAGTGAATGACAAGAAAGAGAACGATATGTTGAGCAATACATGTCTTTACCTCATTTGTGCTTTGGATACAGTAGGTATAATCGGCTGCAAACCATAGCAAATCTTGGGAATTCATGCCGAAGTGGTCTTCCCAGGCAGATGTACAACTTAACTATTGTGGAGCTTCAGCTTAGTTCACTAATTTCCTTGCTCACTCTCCTTGAATGTTGAAGGCCAGCTCTCTCTTTGTGTTGCCTCAAAATGCTTTTATAAAATGCCCCTCATAATTCCATTACAAAAGAACTTGATTAAGGTCAAATGGAGAGTTTCTTTCTCAAAATTTAATTAATTAAAATAACAAAAACTTCTATTATTACATTTATTCAAATATATGCCTATATATACACACAAAAGAGGCTAGTTAGGCTTATAAAATACGTGCAATTTTTGCCGTAGCATACTCCCCTCTACTTGTATGTGAAGTCGTCCTTGATGAACGATAAGCCACTTTCCTATTCCTGCAAAAAACATACATGTCATATGTACAAAAGTTCTGATCCAATCAACCTCACCTTTGTGGACTTTGTTTTCCCTCTTTGAGTTGCTCAAGGAGATTGTTACTTCACAGAATCTGTTACTAAACCAAGTTTGTTAGTAATACCAAACAAAAATATATAAAAACCACATTACGGATCACATTGAGCAAGCAATGAAAGTAGACACATCACACATGCTTCTATTGTATGATTCCATTTGTTTTCCTTCTACATACTTCTACCATCTACACAATCAACCGCTTCCTGAGTCATCTCTCTAGGCTCTTTTCTAAACTAAGTATTTGTCTTATGGTTCTCACTTCTTTTTCACCTAGATTTCTTTTTCTCTCACTTATCTTTTTCTCTACTTTGTAGTCTCTTTTTCCATCAATCAAGTTTAACTTTTCAACCTTCAGAAGTCCATTCACTTCTCTTTGAATATGTTCACTTCTCTTTGAATATGTTAGACCATGCGGACACATCCACAAGAACATTTCAAGTCTAATATTTGTTTACCTCAATAAAATTGCTCATCGTCATGTGATTCAAGACTTCACGAGTTAATGCACAAACTAAGAGTCCAAGTACACAACTTCCAGAAGGCTCAGAAATGAATCAGACAACTAGCACGATTAGATCTATCAAGTCTAAGTCTTCTATAGACAAGTAGCAAGCTAAATTTCAGCCAAGCTTAAGCTTCAATTTGACATGCTTCATCAGGAGTCCACATGAACCCATATCCCCAAAACACACACACATATTGCCATCCGAGCATCATGCCCTCTCCTCTCTTCTATCCCCCCTCGAGAGAGGGAAATTTTTTCTTCTTTTTCTTTCTTTCTCTTTTTCTTTCTTTCTCTTTTTTTCTATTTATTTATATACAGAAGTCGACCTTCACCGCATCATCATCATCTCTTCATTTTCTACTCCCTTATTTCCATCAGCTTCCACACTCATTCCTCCTAACACGACATTGTCTTGCAAACACTACATAGGATCCCGCCCCTTTTCAAGCTTCATCTCTACCTTCATCAAAAAACATCCCTTGCACTAACTTCTCCTCAAATCCATGTTCCAAACCTCTCCAAAACCACCCCTAACCAAAGAATCCTTGCCTCACAATATGTTCATATCCATGCCTTACAAACTCAATCCATCCTCCTCTACTACTGCAATGCCAATATGTCATTGAAGAGAAGACACACTCATTGACTTCTCATCAATATCCTTCATCCTCTTTTCATTTACACTTTTCATTTCAATCCTTGACACTTCACTTCTTAAATTCAAAGCTTCCTACAAAAGCTCATCTTCTTCAACATGCTCATCTTTTTCAAAAAACGGGTTCATATGACACAACCACATATATCCCAATGTCTTATTTCTAAGTTGCTAACTATATCATGCGAATCATGACATTTTTGCTCATGTGTGGCAACACTCTTATGTTGTCTCTCTATCCTCTTATACAAAACATTTGATCGTTTTAAAAATTTATCTTTTGTAATGGCCCCTTCATCCATTGCGAGAGCTCCCTCACCAATTTTTTTATCACCTTGCTTCACACATTTTCTCTCATTATGATCTATTTCTTCAACAAGAATCCTCAAACTTCCTTTCCTTTTCTCTTTGCAATCACATAATATGCCCTTGCATCTTTTTGCAAAGTCTCTAGTTTCACTTTTCTCGAGGATCCTCTTTACTAGTGGTGTTGTCATGCTTTCCTTGCTACTCTCTACTGATATGGTAGTTTTCTTTCTTGTCTCAATTCCATTTTCCTTTCCTTTTTGACTCACACCTGGTCAATCTCCACTGACTCTCCCTCTAGCCCTTAATTCTTTCTTAGTCCTACATTCCTCCAACTCAACATGTTGAGAATCCAATTTCTCTCCTTTGTCATTTGATGCTACCTTCTCTATTTTTATCCTTTCCCAAATTTGTACCTTTTCCATCAGCACTTCAACTTTCTGTTCTAATTCTTCATGTTTCTCTATTTCACTCACTAGTTTCTCTGTTTGGACTTTTTGATCAATTTCCCATCTCTTGATCAACTCAAAATCCTTCATTTTTTGCGCTAATTGATCTATTCTTTTATTTCTCATATCCCTCATGTCTTTTGTATCCTTAAACCACTCATGAGCCATTCTCTCTATCTCCTTCACTTTTTCTTCTTGTTGTATCCTATTTGTCTTTTCTTATGCCAATTCTCTCTCTAAGTAAGAAACTTTATCTCTTCTCTTCTCCATGTCATGTTCTAACTGTTGGACTTTTCATTATAACCCAACATCTTCTTGAGGGCCACATTCCACTGCATCAACAATTTTTGGAATTGAAATCACATCATTCTTGTGCCGATCTCTCTCCCTTGCAAGTATGGGTTCTTGCCTCTTAGGCCTCTCATCTCCACTCGTTCTCCCTTCATATCTAATTGTTTGAACTCAAGGTACCAATCCTACCCCTAGAACACCTTGGTTAACAATAATCTTTCTTTGTGGCTTTGATTGCATATTGGGTCTACAATCATCAGAACCTTCGACTTCCATGAAGTTTGGACTAAAACAAGGTCTCATGGATATATCTCCTCTAGCGGGTTCTGCGACCTTTGCAACGTACTCATCTTTTTTCGATTTTCTTATCCCATTATATTTATTCATAGCAGTATCAATCCTCAATCCTCGTAAGCTTGGACATTCTCTAACCATATGTCCCCTTTGATTGCAACTCCAACAAACTAATCCCCTTAAGTCAAATTGCACTCGTTTTGTATGTGCTCGTGGATTCCAATTCATTGTTCTTTTTAGTATCCCATATTCTTGACGAGCTTGAAGTACACCACCATTCCAATCATTTGCATCACACAGCCTCTCTCTTTTCCATTCACCATTTTGTGGCGGTGGCTTTGATTCTTGAGGACACTCCAGTGCTCTTACATTCATTGGGAAGGAACTGGATTTGATTCTTGCAAAGAGATTAGCTTTTAACTTATCTAAGAGCTCCACAACCTTCTCCTCAGTGATACATCTTTCCTTAGAGCTCTCTTGGTTCTCTTTTATGCTTCTTTGGTGAATCTTTTCTCAATACATACATTTCAATCACACATTGAACCTCTTCCCAAACTCTCGCCTCATGCTTTGTGTCTTCCAGACTAGTTGGTCTCTTCAGCCTAATATATTTCTCAACCTTTTCATCATGTGGCCACTAAGAACCACCTTTTCAAGGTCTCTCTATCATGTACACTATTTCCCAATTTCCTCACAATGATATCCATTCGATCAATATATTTAAAAATACTCTCATTAGCCCCTTGTCCTAAGTGGTCCAATTGCTTTGCTAGTTTCTCTTCAAATCCTTGAACTTTAAAATATCTCAAGAAGTTAGTTTTTAGTTCATCATAAGTTTCTCTCTATTGCATGGCTAAGTAAGCATACCACTCATTTGCATCACCTCTCAACATTACTGGGAAAATACACAGTTTTTTATTGTCATCCTCTATTTCATGAGCACCACAAATTACCTCAAATAATTGCATGTGGACATCGGGATCTTCATCTGAGGAGCTGAGAAAGCGTGGAAAGTCTTTAAGAGGAGTTGCATGTCTCTGAGCCATTTTGTCTGGGTTATGTGAAGGTTCTGCTACACTAAGGAGCACTAGGTGAGGCCAAGGCACTCTCTTTGAGATATGCCTAACCTTCCCCAGTAGGATTGCTAAATGATATAGGACTTGAACCTTGGAAAACGTCGTTTACTGGCAAACAAACTTGTTTAACACTAGTTCTATACTAGGACACTTGAGTGTCCTGCTTTTGCACCAAATTGATTGATTTTTCTCCATGACACCCTTGACGTTTTGATGGCATACTCACTTGGATTTGATAGCCCACATCATGTACTTTTAGATAAAAATATAATTTTTAACATTTTACAAATTTGCATGGGTTATTAAATGAAGAAGAAAATGAGAATTTTTAAAAACTCAACTTTTAACATAACTGAAAAAATAACACAATTCAAACATTTTAACAAATGGGATATGTTTTAGGAAATGGAAAGCTATTCATGGACTTTGGGAGTGTAAAGAAAATGTTTAGGGATCTCTGGAGAAGTTTGAACACTTCCATAAGTCACAAACATGGACTCAAAACTTGTCTTCTCTAGATCACTACCATTTATCGCATCTTTTAAAGAATGGCTCACTATAATTTGTGTGTACATGAGATTGCAGAGAATTGGTAGGTTATCAATGGATAACCTTCATACTAATTGAATGCATATTTTTATTCAAAGTTAGAAGGGCTCCGCTTTGAACTAGTGGCTATTGCATTTGGTGCTCACTTTCATGATGAATTGGCAAAGCATATATTTCTATGTTCATGAAAAGAACATAGCTCCAAAGGTGGAATAAAAAATTATGATGAAAAATAATAACTATTTAAATGCTATTCTAAGTATTAAACCTTCCAAAATATGCTTTCATGCCATGTTTCATTCTTAATCGCGTCAAATACTATGTGATCTGCAATGGTGATTGTGATAAGAATGAAAACAATTGGCATACATATTTCATTTGACAAAAAGAAGATGGCATCCATGATGAAAATAATGAAATGTTTTCAAATGATCCTTATCATTTGATGATATCAAAGATTATATCAAAGACTTTTGAGTATTATTTTTAGTATGTGTTGATGTGTGCAAGGGATTGTGTGTTCATGCATATAACAACTATCAAAGAAAAAAGTTTACTAAATATGTTAGAACTATGTATTTTTTTTATTCGATATGTACGTGGCTCATGTTCCTTGGTAGGAACTAGTTTATTTTCTCGGATATCAAGCTAAATGTTTGTAATTTGGCATTCCAATTGGATGTTAATATTTTTATGTGGATATATTGGTTGGTGTCCACACATATATTTACTTTGTTTGGTGTACATAGATTTGAAAAACTTGGTTGATTTTCAAAGATTGGTAGTTCCCTTATGTGTACACCTTGTTTGATGTCTTATTTTCTTTCTTCATGTGAAGAAATTGGATTTCTTCAATAATTGTACATGCTCTGTTATGTGTCCACAAACTATTCATGATTGTATCTGTAGAATTTGGTTGATGCCCACACAACAGAAGATTCTTGGTTGTGTCCAAAGATGTGAAATTTTTGGTGGATTTCAATAAATTATTTAGCCTCGTATATGTAAGCTTTGGTTTGTTATGTCACACATTTTCTACTTGATAACTTGAACGTGTACACTTGGATGACGTCCATAAATTCTTCTGAGTCATATATGTAGGTTTTAGTTTTTTGTTTTTGGTGACTAGAGTCATAGCAGTTGATTTTATATGTGTATACCTTGGTTGTTTTCTTCATACCTTCTTTGATTGTTTGCAGTTTTATACACCTCTGTGGATTCACTTTTTATGCTTTCCTCTTGCTTGACATTCAAATATGCTTGTTTTTGCAAGCTTTTCTTGCTTATATTTGTGTATGCTTTCTTAGTCCAACATCATCCACTCATTTAATTGCTTACCTACACCTCTCACACTCACTTTCTCCACTTCCCTCCCATCTCCATTTTTTCTCCCACAAAATCTCTTAAGCTTTGTTTCTCATAGAGTTAGGACCCAAAATTTCTTCATCGACTTCTCTTCCTCAACCCACCTTTCCTTCCTCTCTCTCTCTCTCTCTTGCTTCTCTTCTTCCCTTTTTCTCTCTTTCAAGCTCTTCTCTTCTTTTCTCAGTTAAGCACGCTCCTTCTTGCTCTACCTTTAGATAAACACTCTCAATTCATCCTCGATTTACTCTCAACTCATCTCACCCAACTCACTCTTACTTTTACTCTCTCACTTCTTCCTCTCACTCACTCTCTTCTCAACATTTAGTTTCTTTCCCTTATCACTATCACCAATCGACACTCACACAACCCCACACTTTTCAAACATCCATGTACTCATGCACACACACACACAATCATATGATCAGGCACTCACAATTAAACAATTAAGACACTTAAAGTAAAACAACTATACCATCAAACACTCATGCCCTCATACACAAATGCATACAATATAACAATCATACCCTTTCCACACACCCCAAACACACTCGTGGAGAACAATCTTAAATAATTGAGAAACCATGCACTTGGGAGGGATATAGAAGTGTGAACAAAGAAGAGCAAATACACAATTGATGCATTACAAAAAACAGAACCGTGTTAGAGTATGTATATGAGTATATAAAAGTCATCTCTATAACATCAGAACAAGTAGCACTGGACAACCCTTTTTTGTTCATAACCATGTTAACAGAGAAGCCTAACAAGTTCCCTTTCCCTCTAAACTACAACAATGTTTGATCATCCTATACTCTTCTCTAATTTCCAAATTGACTATTCATATCATCTTCCTTTCACATACACCTTTCCATTGAACTCCAATTCTCATGAGACCCATATGACCCACCTTTTCTCTTTGGACCTTGCACCACAATTCGTTAGCCACCATTGCTTACAGCCCTACCTTCTTGCAAAGGATTTGAAGAAAGGCAAAGATGTTTAAATACATAAGCTAAAAAATAAAAGAAATTTTTTCTTGTTATTCTCCAAAGGTAACCAAGCACATAGATTTTAAGGCTGTTGACACAACTTCCAAAGCAAATAGCCCACAATAACCAAAATATATAAAAACCACATTATGAATCACATTGAGCAAGCAATGAAAGTAGACACATCACACATGCTTCTATTGTATATTTCCATTTGTTTTCCTTCTACATACTTCTCCCATCTACATAATCAACCCCCTTCTTGAGTCATCTCTCTTCTCTTTTCTAAACTAAGTATTTGTCTCATGGTTCTCACTTCTTTTTCACCTAGATTTTTTTTCTCTCACTTACCTTTTTTTCGACTTGTAGTCTCTTTTTTCATCAATCAAGTTTAACTTTTCAACCTTCAGACGTCCATTCACTTCTCTCTGAATATGTTAGACCATGCGCACACATCCACAAGAACCTCTCAAGTGTAATATTTGTTTACCTCAATAAAATTGCTCATGGTCATGTGATTCAAGACTTCACGAGTTAATGCACAATCTAAGAGTCCAAGTGCACAACTTCGAGAAGGCTCAGAAATGAATCAGACAACTACCACGATTAGATATATCAAGTCTAAGTGTTCTATAGACAAGTAGCAAGCTAAATTTCAGCCAAGCTTAAGCTTCAATTTGACATGCTTCATCAGGCGTCCACATGAACCCATATCCCCAAAACACAAACACATATTCCCATCCGAGCATCATGCCCTCTCCTCTCTTCTATCCCCCCTCGAGAGAGGGAAATTTTTTCTTCTTTTGTCTTCTTTCTCTTTTTTCTATTTATTTATATACAGAAGTCGGCCTACGCAAAAGTTGGATGCGAATCATGGCCCTAACGACCTAGACAAGTTTGTTCCACCCATCTACCAACTTGACAATGCTAGCCCTATGCAAAACTGATGTTAGCTTGTGGCTTTGACCACCTAGCCAAAGTGACTCCACCCGCCTATTGTCCCACATAGGCACATAACAACAAATAGATTGGGCCTACGACAAAACTAGCATCAACTCGTGGCCTTGATCACTTGATCAAGGTTGTTCCACCCACCTACTAGCCCACTATAGCACATCCACAACACACACATATACACAATTGTTTTTTTCTTTTTTGATTCCAAAGTCTCAAGAATTAGGAGACAGAAGAAAGGGCTTAGTTTCCCAACCATCCCAATACATCACACATACATATACATGTTGTGGACATCCGGATGAAACATACCATTTCTCTATAACTACTCGAGTTAAAACTCAGCCACTACACACTATAGTCAACTTTTTCCCTTAAGACCCACACATACTAACCATCTCATCAATTTGCAACCTCGTTGAACTGTCACTTCATCTCCTATGTTGGCAACAAAACTCGATCCATCTATCCTCACATATCAAACTTGCAATCTCAAAGAAGCAAACCCTCATCAAACTTAAGCTATCCTTACCAATGGCACACTTGATCATAGATGTCTCAGAGAATATTCATCCAATGGAGCACTTGCTGCCGATGGGTTTCATCATTTATCTATCTCTCAACTTGGTGTCACTCAAGATTGAAAACAAAAACCGTTCTTTCAATATTTTTTTGTTACATTCTAACACACCGTAGTGAATCCTTTATTTTTTCTTTCTCTACATCTTTCCTTGTTTTCACTCAACCTATCCAATTCTCAAGCTTTTCACTCCCTCAACTAACTCATCCCTTCATGTTGCATTCTTGATTTTTTTAATTTCTAGCTCTTCTTCTTTTTCACCTACTCTCACTTCTTAGGGTCTCATCAGACCTCCTTTATCATCACCCCATATCTTTTTTGATCGTCCACCCCACTCGACATTCTCTTCTCTAAATAGCTCTCCACAATTTATCTCTCTAACACTTTTCTAAATCATCTATTTTTCATTCATTAATACCAAATTCAATGATCCCTACCGGTTCCTCATGCAACTAATGCTCATCGCAACACCTCCCCTCACTTCTTCTCAAACCTATTTCTATATCTTTTCATCGGGCTCCATCACTGCATTTTCATTGTGTCTTATTGTTGGCACACAAAGCAACAAAGGAATCATGCACAATACGGCAACAAGGCCAGATCATTTTTTCCCATAGATTATGTACAATTCAAGTGATTTTAATCACTACACAAACATTGTAAATCCCGTTTTTGGTAGATTAGACTCCATTTTGTGCAAGCCGAGGAGTCCTCGAGCTTGAGGAGTATTAGAAGTACCATCGTACCAATTTTCATAATTTTTAGACTTCGTTTGAGCCCTCAAATTGGCCCTGGAACCTAATTTTTAACTAGGTCCGGACACTAGGCCGGACACTAGGTCTGGCCAAAAGCTAGTCAAAAACTATAAAAAGAGCTAGAGAGCTCATTTTTGAGGTTAGATTGTAATTGAAACGAACTTGTAAGAGCTTTTGATAGTAATCTAAAGAACTCCATTGATTCTCTCTCTTTGTCTTGCCGTGTGTGCGCGTGTGTGTGTATATGTGTGCATGCTTGTGTGCTTCTCACTCACACACTTGTGCCGCCACTTGCTCGAGGTCTTCATACCATCCTCACGTCTTCCCGGATTGACATTAAAGGAGGTGCTACTCATCACTGAGCTACACCAAATTTTGGCGCCGTTGCCGGGGAACGAGCTTTGAGGACGAGCGTGTGATGGTAAGACGTAGAGTTGACGCGTTGGAGTGGTAGGTATTTTCTTCACTCTCATCGATTTTCTTTTACTTTCTTCACCATCATCATCATCACCATCTCCCACGTCCATCTCCATCATCGCGAAAATTTCAGTTTTTTGACTATATCCCCACCTCCACCTCATTTCCCTCATTTCACTTGTGAGAGAGAGCGAGAGAGCGAACTTGCATGTGCTGTTTTTGCATGTTTTCTGAGCTATTTTGCAGGTTTTTTGCTGTACCATCATCCCCAGCAGTGTGCGCAGGTACGACAGGCTCTGCACAGGTCCCGGGACGACAGCCTCTGTCTATCGCGACAGACAGAAAATCTTAACATTTTGTGAATGCATGTTTATCACTGTAACCTACACCTTGAGGGCACTCTAGATCACTAGAAGTTTTTCAAAAATTTGCATTTTTTCAGTCTATCGCGACAGACACCGTCTATCGCGACAGACACCGTCTATCGCGACAGACAGAAATCCGCGATAGATACCGTCTATCGCGACAGACACCGTCTATCGCGACAGACAGCAATCCACGATAGACACTGTCTATCGCGACAGACACCGTCTATCGCGACAGACAGAATTTCACGACAGATAGCGTCTATCGCGACAGACACCGTCTATCGCGACAGACAGAAATCCACGATAGACACCGTCTATCGCGACAGACAGAGACCCACGACAGATAGCGTCTATCACGACAGACACCGTCTATCGCGACAGACAGAAATCCACGATAGACACCGTCTATCGCGACAGACACCGTCTATCGCGACAGACAGAAATCCACGATAGACACCGTCTATCGCGACAGACACCGTCTATCGCGACAGACAGAATTTCACGACAGATAGCGTCTATCGCGACAGACACCGTCTATCGCGACAAACAGAATCCGCGACAGATACCGTCTATCGCGACAGACACTGTCTATCGCGACAGACAGCCCCCACGATAGATTGTGTCTATCGCGACAGACACCGTCTATCGCGATAGACAGGCATTTTCGGCAAAAAATTAAGGTGTGAATTTTTGGAAATATAGGCTAAATTTTGGGCATATTTGCACTTTCATGAACTCATATACTTACGAAGGCCTTAGAAAATGCATTAAAACCCCCGAAAGGTTCTGTCTGTCTAGTAACCCCCTAAACCCTGAACGGTCATAACTTTTGCGTATGAAATCCATTTTCTGAGCTCTAGGGCTTGTCAGAAAGCTCGTGACATATACTACACGCCCTCAACTATTTTTTATAAGAATATCGCGTTGATTTTCAGATAGGACATTTGGAAGTTGACACACAGAGGGGTAGGAACACCAAGGGAGCTCTAGAGGAAATTTCTAGCAATACAAGAGGGGGAACAAGGGTTATTAAAAAGTGTCTGAAATAAATTGTCTGTCAATTGAAAGGTCTACTTAAAGCTAATCTTGGGATTTATGCAGGCCTATTGAGAAGCAATTGAGAGTATCCAAGCAAGGGTGTGGCGCACGCTTGAGAATCAACTTCTCGAGCACTAAAGAGCAAGGTTCGGCAAGAAAGGTCGGAATATTCTCAACTCCTCTTCGTCAATTCCTAGCTTAGGCTAAGAACGATTAGAAGTAGGAGTAAGTCAGGGCGACGATAGGCCACTATCAAGTTGAAGACTACCTAAAAACTCAAGTTCAAGCTAAAAACTTAATCTCTGTACTGTCGACAACACAAAGGAAAGAACCTAACGTGGAACGATCAACCTGAAAATACGAAGAACATTTAAGTATTCCTGACGACGTAATAGCAGACAAGACTTTAAACACGAGGAATAACTAAAAAGAATCAAGTGACTGGTACCAATTGATCGGCAACGAGGTTGTACGCTGGGCAAAGAATTGGGCTACTTAGATAGGCATATGAACCTTAGATCAGGACGACACCTAGGAAGAGAGAGACAAAGCCTTAGGTCTTCAGAGGCTAGTGTCAATCACACTACAAGGTCTTGGACCCAGCAGTTGAGTCACCACTCTCATTACTCTAGCTCTGATACCAGTGAATCAGGGATGTCTCAAGGTATGGACAGACCTACGGGAAGTTCAGGTGTGCCTTACTTGTACAGGGTAGAAGGCCCTTACAAAACACAGTTGGAATACCTTAGGACCAACCGATTAGGTGCTAGCATCTATGAGGACGGCCTAGGAAGATCCGTGGTCCAGATTAAAAACCCTGACCAATCCATAGGACTAGAGCACCCAGCTGTCAAGTTTGAAAACGGTGCATACCTGGACAAGGAAGGAACCATATACATAGTCACCAGTCATCCAGATAGGACAGATGAATTTGGAAATGTAATCTCAGAAGCGGACTTAGGCGACTTGGAACAAGGAAATATGGGAGTAGAACCTAGAACCCCTCGAGGTAAATCAGTTCTCACTAGGATTATCACGCCTGAGTGGGTCCCCCAAGATAACAAGTGCATAGATTTGCTTCTCAATCGAGAAACGGACGAAGCCTTTTGGAGGTATAAACCGGATCACCCAACGGATATAGGAACAATCATGATCTATGAGTTTAAGGATCCAGATAGCCCAGGTAGAGTGACCTACTTAGACCACACTTCGGAGAGGATCTTTGTGGTGACAGAAAATGATAGGCATGCTTACACTTGGAAGGGCGAATTCATTTTCCCCCAACCAAGATCAAATGTATCCTATGGTCACCCTGGAGCTGGAACATCCCAGGCTCATGGTATGCAAAGAGACAAAAGTAAAGATAGACCAGAAGTAAGTTTTGCCAATCCAGTGGGCAGAGAAAGAACGAGAACGGAAACGAATAGGGTAGAACCTGAGATGCTTAGAGCCCACAGGAACCAAAGAAATGTAGATGGATTCCCTCTGCCGAGGCCTAGAGAGCACACAAGAACTTTGAGACCCACCCAGCTAGTTAAGTCCATGAAGAATTACTTTGACGGCACAGGAGATCCCTATGATCATGTGGCGGAGTTCAAGCAAGTCTTGAGAGCTGAACAAGTGGAAGATCTGTTCACGCAGTACAATGCCTTCGGTCTAACCCTTAGGAACACAGCACTTACATGGTTTCAGCCATTAGATGAGCGTCAGTTCAGGAGCATAGACCAACTCCTAGAGGCATTTATCGTAGAGTTCTCTAAGAGCGGCATAAGACACAATACCTCCTCACTGATTCACAGCTTCAGGCAAACCCCTCAAGAGACTGTGAGACTTGCAGGAAGAAGATTTAGACAATATCTTGAAAGATGTCCTATTTCGGAGCTACCCACATCTGCCAAACAAGTAGCCTTATTCCTTGACGGATTGCTGAGTACAAAATTGAGATCCTATGTGTATCTGAAGGACCCTAGGACTATAGAAGAATGTGTACGCATGTGCATTGACATTGAAGATAACCTAGGGGAAGAACTAGAGCTCTCCAAGATCTACAAAGATTCAGACAGTGCATCTAGTCACTCTTCCACGCAATCCACATCAATTGAGGAACTCGCAGAAAAAGTAGCTCAGAAATTAGGTGTAACGAGCAAACAAATCCCAAGGTTTGCTCCTGCGAAAAGGTGCTATACATGCGGTGGTGACCATATGGCGAATGTCTGCCCTATTATGGCTCAACCCCAAGTAAACCCTAGTAGCCAGTACTGCACCATAGAACGGAGATACACCAATCACACCGCACAAGATTGCCCATACAACAAGCAGGCAGTTAGGCAACCCTATCCGCAACCCTACCAACAAGGCCGATACCAGAACCAAAATCCACCACCACAATATGCTAGACCCCAACAAACCTATCAGCAACCATATCAGGCCCAACAGAGACCCCAACCGGTACTAGCTCAACAGCCCCCAAACCCCGCTAACGTGATTCCAGTAAAGTATGCTGTTGCAGAAGAAAACCTGAATAGGGCCATAGTACCAGTAACACCCTTGATCTCTGAAAATGACCCAAGTGATCATAGCTTTGATTCTACCCATGTGGATAGCCCCCAGGCTTACTACATGCAGTCTCCAGAACATGGCGAGTCCTACTATGGTGAAGAGCCGAATGAACATAGTTGGGAGTCAGACTACACAAACGTCATGTATGCAAACCCCAGCCCTAGGCCTCAACCTAGGCAGGTACGACCATCAATTCCTAGAGGACCATGCTACCGATGTCAGGGGGATCACTTCATTCGTGATTGTCCCTTGCCTCCGCCCACACAACCTCAGTCCGTGACTATCCAAGGCTTTTGCCAAGACTGCGGAAAAGAGCATCTCTTACGAGATTGCCCAAAGAACCCCAATAGCATGCCAAAAATCACCACTATCAACGTTGTTGGGTTAGTGGTAGACTCCTCAGGAAGTGTCACTTCCACTGCACCAGTACAGGTAGTCACTAGGGCTCAGGCATTGCAGCAAAACCAAGGGGTAGGCCAGGAAAAGAGCCCAGATGCTAGCGATACTGAGAGCCAAAATAAAAAGAGAACAAGAGCTTGGAGAGATAGCCGCGAACGCATGAAAAGGCAATGGGCAAAGAAGATGAGTGAACTTGAGGAAAGTCTACGAGAAACCAAGGCTAAAATCATAGAGATCACATCTCAACCGCACTCTCACACATTACCACCGCTACCATCCCCATCACCCTCCACCCCTCCACCCTCTAAGACAGCCCACGTAACCCACCCACCACCCCAAACAGGATCGGTATTAGCTGATCCCACTCCCGAAGACATAGACATGATGCTTAAAGCATATCAGGCCAGAATCCAAGAAGGGCCAAACGTCACGGATCATGACAAGTGCTATCCTAGAGCTGACCTAGAGATAGAAAGAACCAAACTATGCGCGAAAATGGTCGCATTGGCTCAGACTATGTTTGAAGCCAGTCGCCTTTTCAATTACTCAGGCTCAGCCAAAACGCAATTACATTTGGATGGATTCCTAGAGAAGTTAGAGAGGATAATTGCAAGATCTGACAAGGAAGAAAAAAATCAAGACCAAGAAAAAGCAAGCAAAAACAGGAATCATTTCCAATCAGAAGTGTATGTGGCCAATGCCCCTAAACCGGACAACTTCCCATCCTTAGAAAGAATAGAGAGGCCAATAGCACAGCCAGAAAAGGAACCTACCCCTCAAAGAAAGGAAAGGGCAAGAGAACGGATAAGCCAGCCTCTTCAGGAAGCCCGTGGGCCTCCTCAAGAAGCTTATCTTCCCCCCCAAAAGGCAGATGAGCCTCCCTCGGAAGCTCACGTACTTCCACAGTCTGCCTACATTCCTTCTCAGGGAGTGTATGAGCCTGCTCGAAAGAGTAATAGAATAAGCAATCCTCCCCAAGAAGCTTGTGCTCCAGCCATTTATGAGAGCAAGGAGAGAGCCAACGGAAGAATAAGCCCTCCTTCCCAGGTTGCTTATGCGCCTAATTCTACTGAGCCAGACACTTCTTCTTCTATGAATCGGTTTGCACCAGACTTCCTACGAGAGATTCAAGAAGACAAATGGGATAACGAAAGCGAGGTCGCCCCTCCTTTTGAACTTGTGGACGATGCACACGACCAATTCCCACAAGACATCCCATCTATTTACGGGGAGCATGAGAGTGTTCAGTCTCACGAGAGATTAGACTTTGAGTCTAATTCCATACAAGAGCTACCCCACTTCACAGGCCCATGGGAAGCAAAGTCCACATGTATGAGAGCACCCACAGTCATGGTAAGGAACGACGACTCAGTCATACCAAAGAACACGGAGGTAGTAACGAACACCAAGGTGCAACACGATTGCACCTTGGAAGAACTGCCTGAGGATAGACTAAACGCGCGGAAATGTGCAGCCAGTCGAGTAACTGAAGTTGCAAAACCTCATTCCCGGGTAGGATCCCATAGGACAGTGCCAGAAATTCCCTTGGATAAGATAGGAGATATGTGTGAAGGTGAAGAAGGGAACACCTATCTTCCCATCACCTACCAGGACTACACCACTTAGGCAATTTTGGACTCAGGTGCAGGAGTTGCAATTGCCACTACTTCCCTTTGGAAGCGTTGGGGCAAGCCAGCACTCAGGCCAACGAGGATGAAATTGCAAATGGCCGATGGTCATATTGAGAAACCCTTAGGATTGCTAGAAGGAATAACTCTCACCACTTGTGGTGTTGAGTTCGAGCATAGTTTTGCTATATGTGACTTCAGCAAAAATCATGCCTATGAGATGATTTTAGGAAGACCATTCATGCGACAGTTGCAAGTGGTACAGGATTGGGGAACCAATTCTTTGTACCTGCAGCACTTAGGTGTTACAACCAAAGTCAATCTCAAGGATTATTCTCATAGAGATGTCCCTCCTATCCAATGGAATCCCATCCATAGAGCCAAAGAGGATACAGAATCGGTGCATTCCATTGGGTCGGGATCCTCATGGATGCATGAAGATACTCACTTATGGATGTGCGAGGTAGCAGTAGAAGAAGAGAAGAGAGAGAAAGCCAGAGAGGTAGGTGCGAACGAAACTCATAGACCCATTCAAGACCCAGCCTATGCACCTATAGTCTTTCCAGATGAGGAGTTTGAACCCCATGGCTGGGCGGAAATTTTAGCAACCATGGACGTAGCCATCAACGAAGAACAATGGACACCTCACTGTGATGAGGATGGCTATGACATTTCAGTCTTCTCCATAGAGCCAATCATGGGAGAGGCAGTTTTAGAAGAATGTGAACCTAGCCCTGATGCATTTGAGGAGGCAAGTGACTCCGATCTAGAGTCAATCATTATGGACCCACCATTTGTGTCAGATGAAGAATATTTCCATGAAGTAGAATTTCAACCCCAGAGGTATGGAGAGGTTACAAATGATGTAAGATTAGCAACACATATGACCCCGAAGGAAGAAGGAAAGAAACGAAAGAAGAAAGGAGTCTCACCAGAGGAGGAAGAATCTTTGTTTGAGGTCCCAGAAAATTTTAAGAAGTATGAGATAGATGACAGGAGAGTAATGATAAGAATGCCTAAACGAGAGGCACAAGTAGGAGAGGCCTATGATAACAAAGAAACTACCAAGAAAATAGTAGTGGCCTTAGAAGAAGGAGAGGAGAGATGCACGTATATAGGCCATGACCTGACAAAAGAAGAAGAGTACGAATTGATTGCCTTGCTAAGAGAATACAGAGATGTATTCGCTTGGAGTTACAAGGATTTGAAAGGTGTAGACCCCGAGATATGCTCACACACCATTCCCATGACCTCAGATGCTAAACCCTCTAAGCAAAAGCCTTATACATATAACGATAATTATGCTGCTAAGATCAAGGAAGAGATAGATAGACTGGTTGAAGCTGGATTTATCTACGAAATTGAGCACACTGAATGGGTATCCCCCATCGTAGTGGTGCCCAAGAAGAATGGCAAGCTGCGTGTGTGCATTAACTTGAAAAAGGTTAATGCCGCCACGATTCGAGATAACTATCCGCTGCCCATCACAGAGCATCTCTTAGAAAGAGTGGCAGGCAAGGAAGTGTACAGCTTCCTTGATGGATTCTCGGCCTACAATCAAGTAGCTATAGCTCCAGAGGATCAGCATAAGACAGCTTTTGCCACAGAATGGGGCATTTTTGCTTTTAGAGTAATGCCATTTGGGCTTACCAATGCACCAGCTACCTTCCAGAGGCTGATGTGCCATGTGTTTAAGGAGTTCCTGAGGAAGAGTTTAGAAGTCTATGTTGATGATCTCTGTGCTCATTCCAATGTTAGACAAACCCATATTCCTGAACTCAGACAAATCTTTGACAAATGTAGAGAATATCAGGTCTGCCTGAACCCAGAAAAGTGTGTTTTTATGGTCAGGCAAGGCAAGATTCTAGGACACATAGTGTCAAAGAATGGCATATCTACCGATGAAGAAAAAGTGAGAGCCATAGCAGAGCTACCTAGGCCAAAGAATGTCAAGGAAGTACAAGCTTTCATGGGGCACTGTGGTTATTACCGACGATTTATACACATGTATGCTGTCATTGCAAAGCCCATGTACGGACTTCTGACAAACTTTGAGTGGACGGATGAATGTGAGAATTCCTTCCAAGAGCTTAAACGAAGATTATGTTCAGCACCAATCTTGACCACACCAGATTGGAATAAGCCATTCCATGTCCATGTGGATGCATCCAATTATGCCATTGGATGTGTGCTTGCACAACCTACTGGTGAAGGTAATATGGATCTTCCAATTGCCTATGCCAGCAGACAATTGAATGCGGCTGAACGGAATTACACCACTACAGAGCGAGAAGGATTAGGCATGGTGTATGCAGTTAAGAAATTTAGACACTATTTGCTTGCAAATAATTTTAAATTTTTTACTGATCATCAGGCATTGTTATATCTTGTAAACAAGCCATGCAATACAGGAAGATTAGTGAGATGGTTTCTCTTGCTAATGGAATACGATTTTGAGGTTGTGGTAAGGAAAGGTAGGACTCATTTGAGAGCCGATCATCTCTCTAGGCTCACATCGGGAGAAGCCCCACAAGGAGTGTAAGATGACCTTCCTGATGCTTACTTGTTTAATTTGGAAGTTATACCGCAGTGGGCCAAGCCAATAGTACCAGTATTGACATACGGGCCTAATCATCCAGTGGTGAACACACGGAATAGAGAGATCGTAAAAGCCCAAAAGTACCATATCATGGCAGGAAGCATGTACAAGCACACAGATCAAGGGATCTTGGCTTGTTGCGTAGAAGAGGATGAGTACGCTAAATGGTTGCAATTAGCACATGTAGGTGCGTTAGAGCAACACCATTCAAAGCAACGAACTTTACAGACTCTACAGAGATTCGGAGTGCATTGGCCAACTATGGAAGCTGATGTCCAAAAGTTGTGCAAGGAATGCCCAATCTGTTGCACTAAACCACCAGTGGAACATGCCACTCTTTATCAAGTATCCATTGTGCCAGATTGGAGCGAACCACTAGTATCATTCCTGAGGACAAACACATTCCCTCCAGACATGACTCTGGCTAGGAAAAGGAGTTTAGAACAAGAAGCCCTGGATTACTCACTCATTGGTGATAATCTATACAAACGCGGTAAAGATGGTTACTTGAGACTATGTGTCCACGAAAGTGAATATCTGAAGATCTTGGAAACTGCTCACCAAGGTGTAGCAGGAGGACACTTTGGACCAGATCGGGTGATCAAGGCGATATTATTTGCGGGCTTCTGGTGGCCTACCCTTCACATGGATGCACATACCTATGTGAAACGGTGTGATGTCTGTCAGAGGACTCAGTATCCTATACGCAAAGATGAGATGCCACTGAAACCTATGATGGGTGGACGTGCATTCTCTAAGTGGGGAATAGACTTCGTAGGTCCTATTAATCCCCCAGCTAAAGGTTCTCACGCGGAATACATCATTGTTGCAACAGATTATCTCACCAAGTGGGTTGAGGTAAAAGCTACTACCAAGAACGATGCTCAAACAACTGCCAAATTCTTGTTTGAGAATGTATTCACAAGATACGGACTACCTATAGAGCTTGTAAGTGATAGAGGCACTCATTTCTTGAACGAAGTGATTGAAAATCTACTCCAAGAATTCTTGGTAATACACAAGAAGTCTGCCCCTTATCACCCTCAAGCTAATGGACAAACTGAGAGCACTAACAAGATTTTATGCAATGTACTGACGAAACTAGTGAACACTAAACGCTCTGATTGGGACAAACAGCTACACCATGCTGTTTGGGCATACCGAGTTGCCTATAAAACGGTACTCCAAGCCACCCCCTTCCAGATGGTATTCGGCCAAAACGCTGTGCTACCCTTGGACTTCCTGATCCCTACATTGAGAGTAGCACAAGAGCACGAATGGACAGGTCATGAGCTCTCCTCCAGGATCTTTGACCTTGAACGATTAGGAGAAACAAGACTGAGAGCCGCTGCAGGGATATATGCAGCCAAGAAGAGACAGAAGGCATACTTTGATGCCCACATGAAGGATAAAGGCTTGAAAGCAGGAGATCTAGTCTTAGTCTATACACTAAAACAACACGCGAGGAAGCTAGAAAAGAGAGGCTACGGACCTATGATCATCAATAGGATCTCCACGAGTGGAGCAGTACAATTAGCCACATTAGAGGGCGATGTTCTCCCTAACTATATTAGCGGATGCAGAGTCAAGTTGTATCAGGAACCCCTCACGGAGGAAATGCTCAGCCGACTCAACACTGCTAAGAAACGCAAAGAGGAAGAGAAGCGAATTAGAGCAGAAGCTCAAGCAGAAGCTTTAGAACGCATCAGAAGGATGAAATTACGAAGGCAAGGTAGAGAGCAGCCTAGGACAAATGACTATGCAGATCAAGGATATCATATGGCAATGTGTGAAGTCGCAGGAACCAGCTCACCTAGGATAACTGATCAACGTCCTTTCGTAACCCTAGATATAGGACAAGAAAAGAGTGCAAGGACTGTAAAAGCCTTGATTGACTCAGGTGCAGCCGCTAGTGCTGTTAGAGTGTCTTACTGTCAAGAGTTACAGTTAACTGTCAATCCTGTAGAAGCATATCTCATAGGATTGGGAGGCGTGGAAACCCCTTGCATGGGCGAGGTGGAACTTCCTCTCTACATTCATGATGAGGCAATGACAGTTAAAGCACTAGTGTGTCAAGATGAGGATCTCACTGAACCTCTTGTCTTGGGTCAAGACTGGATCTATGACCAAGCAGTCAACTTAAACCTAAGAAGTGGGCTTCTTCAGGTATGGGTCAATCATAGTCGAGTTACAGTAGAATTAGACAATGGAGCACTCAAGGAACTAGGAAAGGCACAGACTCCTGGTCCTTCCAAGGATACACATGAAGATGACCATGCTGTTCTTGTTCAAAACCCTGTGTTGCAGAGGAATGATATTTGCAAAAAAGGAGTCAGGGATGCAACTGAACTCCCTTCTTTTCCAAAGGCCAGAAGGAGGCAGCAACCAAAGGCGGATCACAAGCAGAAGAAGCAGAGTACTACCTATGTTCGAGATCAAAAGTACCTGCGCAGCAGAATGTCCCAGAAATTAAACCAGGTGTGGGTGCGGAAAGGCAAACAACCGGTTGCACCACCGTCAACTACACGGGCAAAGCCTCTTATTAGTAACCAACAACACGACGCTAATAAGAAGTCTTTCAGGAACTCTTCTGTTAAAGTAAAATCTATTTGGGTGCCCAAGAAGTCGATGAAGGCAAGCCCACAATCTAGACAAATTTGGGTGCCTAAGGCTTGCTTGAGGGCACAAGTAGTTACGCCAAGGCCACAACCTATGCAGCATAACCCATCTACGAGTACAACCAGTATTCCCTCGTGCTCAACACTTAGGAACACACCAAGACCCATGAGCATGCATGTAATCACTTATAAGTGGGTCCCTAAAAGGCCCCATTCCCAAACAGCGACACCGACACAGCTGTCTAGAGTCTCTACGAAACCGAAAGCAAAGCCCATCCACTGCATTTGGCAGTCTAAGACCTGTAATAAAACCCCCGACCCCAATTTGTAAATTCACCCCACTTACTCACGGCATTAGTCTCCTAGGAATACACAAACATTAACTACACTCACTGTCTTCGTGCACTTACTAACCACTAACTCACCATCTACCTCATGTTAATGTTGTAACGGGGACAACAACGGATTTATTCTGTCCATTACGATGTTAACACATGATTCTATATTCTCACAGAATCAGAAGGCAAGAAGAAAAATGGCAGAAGCGACAGGTTCGGGCTCACAAGTAGGGATACTTACTGCAGGAATTGATGTGGATAGCCTACCTGTGGACGTGCCCCCGACTGAACGACCAGTGGAGATGCAACACCTTCAGCAAATCCCGGTGCCAGACCCACCTACAGGGATCACGGAAAGAGTCCATGCCAATTCTCATTGGTTCAATGGCATGCCCGGTCCATTAGGAGAGGCCAAGTATATCTGGGAGTCTAAATGCGAGTATGACAGATCATGGGTGCGATTCCAATTTTTCTCCAAAGAGTTCGAGACTTTACAGAACACCGAAGATCTCCAGACCATATGGCAACGAGCAGGGTTGGCGGAATATTTTGAAGCCCCACTACCTAAACCCGATCTCCTCCGATGTTACTATTTGGTCTCCACATTACAAGCTAATGAAGATAAGGACCAACCCGGATCATTTGTTCTCCCCTCATTGCTGGGCAACAACGAGTTGAAGAGGTTTGAACTTACTGTGGAGTTGGTAAGCGACGCTTTAAATATGCATGGCACGCATGTGCCCTCAGAAAAGGATGCTCTCGTTCCCACCAACATGAAGGACAGGAAACTAGTGAAGCTGAAAGACATGGCAGCACTCACCCCAAATGTGTCCATCCCTCTCCGCATGTGCATGCAACACTTCGCCTTCCCCGGCCAAGACCGATTCACGCAACCACACAAGAAGATCTGGTTTGCTCTCTACTTGGCGGAAGCAGGTGCGTTACCTATTAAGCTACCAGTGTGGATTATAGATCAGTTGTATGAAGCAAACAAACGGGCTTCTAGGAAATTAGTGGTGAACGGATGCTGTGCGATCACACGCATTATTTACCGATGCCTAGCATATGATGTTCCCATTGAACGTGCCTTAATTTGGGCACAATTACAAATGTTTAAAAGGCTCAAGACGTCCAGACATCAGTCCAAGCACATGAGGGGCGCGATCCCTTGTGTCCAGACAAGGGAAGTCCTGACTACTCCTGAGGCATCACCACTAAGAGAGGGCACTGTACCTCCCTTTACCATTAGGATACCCAGGTCGGAATCTGACACTACGACACAACCTACCCCATCGGCTCCTCCTGTTACACCTGAATTCGAATTTGCTGCCACTGGAGAGGCTGAAGGACTGGACCCCCAGGATTTCGAAGCATTCCTACAAAGCACACAATTCTCTGATGTGGAGTTTTATTCAGAGGCAGAGGAGCAGGGCACATCCTCACGAAGAAGAAGAAATTCTACAGACGGTAGACATGTCCATTGGAGTGACGCTCAGCAAAGTCAACAACACGGACACCCGGAAGAAGAAGAAGCATATGAAGAAGAGACCACTGAAGCCCCAGCATATACAGCAGAACTCCGAAGGCTGTATCAGATTATGGAAAGAGTGCGATCGCAGCAATTACTCACTGAACAGAGCAGCAGAGTACTTATGACTCAGTTGTTGGAAGAAGCGGGAATTGACTCAGAGTACAGGGAAGGTCTCTTACTGATGGCAGAAACATATGGAGTTGTAGAAGCTGTGCGCACTGCCATTCAGAGGCCTTCAGTTCAATATGACCCACGAAGGTTCCAGACACGACCTCGCTCAGGTAAAAATATCCAAATCCCCGTTACAGTTGCAGAAGAGCCAACTACTACACCAACCTCCCAAACAGCTAGTCAACAGCACCCCGCCACCCATGAGGAGTCCACCGAACCACTACCACCTACTCCCCCACCATCACCTCCTAGAACAGAGACAGTGGAAATCCCATCGACCACTCAACCCACTGACCCAACCTTCATCTTTCGTACTCCCATCTCTAGTGCCACCCTATTCTCTACCACTGATAATCCAATCTTCGAAGCAAACCCCAACCCTACACAATCCGCTGAACCCCTCCTAGAGCCTGCCCTAGGGCAACCATCCCCAACGCCCTCAGCCACGGGTCATCCTGACCCTAGATCCACATTCATGGGCTTCCCTGCTACCACGCAACCCTTTCAACCCTCCTCAAATTTACGACCTCAACCCCTGACATCCCTCTCTCCATTCCTACAATCCCTCCATGACTTCCTTGCTAGGGCCTTTCAACCAGGCTCTCAACCATTCCCTGTCGTTTCAGCTCCCCACCCCACTTCACATCTATTCACCACTTCCACACACACACCACCTACCATACCAATGTATATGGCAGGCCCCACACTAACACCCACTCCTGAAGGTATGGACATTTCACCACCCACGGCACCTCCACCCACGGTTTCACCTCCTCCCGTTCCCCCTCCACCAATTTCACCCACACACACAACTTCCGTAGACACATCATTCACTGTCTCCCTTCCCCAATTCCCTTCCCATGCATCTCCCACGGTAAACACCCCCCACTCATCTATAGGTAATGCATTGGACACCATGATGGCTTGTATATCAAATTTAAGAACAGATTACATTCAGCTCCGGCAACAAAACGAACGCCTGCGCGAGCACTCAGAGACCCTACAGCACCGCTTTGCGACACTAGAAGAGGAGAACGCTCGCCTCCACACACAGTTCCAAACCCTCCAAGAAGCCCATAATAGATTGGAGGTACAGCTACAGAACGTAGATCAAGAAGCAGTGCAGGTGGTAGAAGGTCACCTACGGACACAGCTGGAACGCAACTCAAAACTTCAGTGAAATATGGCGCTACTTAAACGCCATCTTGCGGCTGCTCAGGAAGAGAACAGACGTCTGCAAATACAAAATCAAGAGAACCTGGAGGCAGCTATTGAGAGCACACCGGGGGCACCCATCAGCCCATCCAAGTTTCAAGCAGTGACCCCCGATAATATCAAGATTATATTGGAAGATTATGCCATGCTGCTCGAAGCACATGATAAGCTATCGGAGGAGCTAGGACAACTGAAGCAGGAACACCAACAAGGACCAACAGCTGCCCCTCCAACCACCCCCTCTGCGGCTTCGCTTCTCAACGCAGAGGCCATAAAAGATCTCCAGGAACAGGTAACTGAATTGCAAACACGCCTACTACAATATGAGAGACCATCTTCCCCTCCGGAGGCTCCCACGGACGAAGAAGTTGTGCAAATTCCTGTGGAACAAACGTTTGATGAAGAATATGATCCGCAACCATTCCTAGGAGGCCAACAAACAGAAGAAGCGCAGGACACGTTCGAGGCGCCACGGCCGCCATGGTTACGACAAGTGGAGGAAATGGGGACTTCGGATGAAGAGCGCACCGTAGTGCAAAATCAGGCCATGAGGGTCATAGAGGAGACTGTGTTACAATCAGCTTACTTCAAGAACCTGTCATCGAGACGCCTGATTCTCTCATCGGAACTCCAATACAGGCCGTATTATATTATCTTGGCTGATTATAATGCAGAAATACAAAGAGTCACGGGTCAGATTCCTACTTTTGCGACCCAATTTCAACCCGAAGACCTTCCTCCAGAGGTGCGAAAAGGCAAGATTCGTCAACCAACATGGCGGCAGAAACTTTTAGAGACCTATCCAGAAATGCTACGCACATGGAACAACGCGCCGTTGCACCTCCTGTACAACCCATGCTACGGTCCAGTCCCCCGCCGCAGGTCGTGGAAGGCATTCAATATCAAGGTACAGAACAATGCGCAATGCAAGGAATGGCTGAACTACCCGTACATCGCGCCACCACAAGGACCACCATCGGTAGCATATATGATGGGAACCATTCGCCACTGGATGCCGCGCTTGAAGCCCATGCCAGATGTAGCAGCGCAAATGATGCTTAAAATCTTAGATATGATGCAAGTAGTGCTGAAGACCTTTAGAAATGCAGCCGCACCACAGGTACGTCTTCCGGGGTTTAGCAATGGAAATTACGACTTGGTGTATGACATGAGCACCACCCCCAGTATCCGTGTGGCTTACGCTTGGCATGCGTGCATCAAATACCTCCCCGCCTGCTACAAACAGACCTTCGAAGAAATGTTCAGATCAGGTTTCTGGGAGTATCACTCGGAGATTTTCGCACCAAAGCCGACACATCTGCTTCAACTGTTTGCTTGTGAACAAGCAATGTATTCAGAGTACTACACCACCCCGCAACCAGAGACCCCCGGTGCAATAAATTGGGAGGCATTGGAAGCCGATCTAGCAAGAGGCTTAAGGATAGGAGAACATGAACTGGCCACCAATGTCATCCAATATTACATCCACCACCCGAGGGAACAAAGGTCTGTGAGGGGCGACAGACGCTAGGAAGGGGGGAGTGTTGGCACACAAAGCAACAAAGGAATCATGCACAATACGGCAACAAGGCCAGATCATTTTTTCCCATAGATTATGTACAATTCAAGTGATTTTAATCACTACACAAACATTGTAAATCCCGTTTTTGGTAGATTAGACTCCATTTTGTGCAAGCCGAGGAGTCCTCGAGCTTGAGGAGTATTAGAAGTACCATCGTACCAATTTTCATAATTTTTAGACTTCGTTTGAGCCCTCAAATTGGCCCTGAAACCTAATTTTTAACTAGGCCGGACACTAGGTCTGGACAGGGCCAAAAGCTAGTCAAAAACTATAAAAAGAGCTAGAGAGCTCATTTTTGAGGTTAGATTGTAATTGAAACGAACTTGTAAGAGCTTTTGATAGTAATCTAAAGAACTCCATTGATTCTCTCTCTTTGTCTTGCCGTGTGTGCGCGTGTGTGTGTATATGTGTACATGCTTGTGTGCTTCTCACTCACACACTTGTGCCGCCACTTGCTCGAGGTCTTCATACCATCCTCACGTCTTCCCGGATTGACATTAAAGGAGGTGCTACTCATCACTGAGCTACACTTATTTTCAACTTCCTTGTTTCCATCAGCTTCCACACTCATTCATCCTAACATGACATTGGCTTGCAAACACTAGATAGGATCCCGCCCCTTTTCAGGCTTCATCTCTACCTTCCTCAAAAAACATCCCTTGCCCTAACTTCTCCTCAAATCCACCCCATTCCAAACCTATCTAAAACCACCCCTAACCAAAGAATCCTTGCCTCACAAGACGTTCATATCCATGCCTTACAAACTCAATCGATCCTCCTCTAGTGCTTCAATGCCAATATGCCATCGAAGAGAAGACACACTCATTGACTTCTCATCAATATCCTTCATCCTCTTTTCATTTACACTTTTCATTTCAATCCTTGACACTTCACTTCTTTAATTCAAAGCTTCTTACAAAAGCTCGTCTTCTTCAACATGCTCATCTTTTTCAAAAAACGGGTTCATATGACACAACCACATATATCACAATGTCTTCTTTTCTAAGTTACTAACTATATCATGTGAATGATGAAATTTTTGCTCATGTGTTGCAACACTCTTATGTTGTCTCTCTATCCTCTTGTACAAAACATTTATTCATTTCAAAAAGTTATCTTTTCTAATGGCCCCTTCATCCATTGTGAGAGCATCTCCCTCACCAATTTGTTTATCACCTTGCTTCACACATTTTCTCTCATTATGATCTATTTCTTCAACAAGAATTCTCGAACTTCCTTTCATTTTCTCTTTGCAATCACCTAATATGCCTTTGCATCTTTTTGCAAAGTCTCTAGTTTCACTTTTCTCTAGGATCCTCTTTACTAGTGGTGTTGTCGTGCTTTCCTTGCTACTCTCTACTGATATGGTAGATTTCTTTCTTGTCTCAATTCTAGTTTCCTTTCCTTTTTGAATCACACCTGCTCAATCTCCACTCACTCTCCCTCGAGCCCTTAATTCTTTCTTAGTCCTACACTCCTCCAACTCAACATGTTGAGAATCCAATTTCTCTCCTTTTTCTTCTGATGCTACCTTCTCTATTTTTATCCTTTCCCAAATTTGTACCTTTTCCATCAACACCAACTTTTTGTTCTAATTCTTCATGTTTCTCTATTTCGCTCAATACTTTCTCTCTTTGGATTTTTTGATCAATTTCCTATCTCTTGATCAACTCTCAAAATCCTTCATTTTTTTGCGCTAATTGATCTATTCTTTTATTTCTTATATCCCTCATGTCTTGTGTATCCTTAAACCACTCATGAGCCACTCTCTCTATCTCCTTCACTTTTTCTTCTTGTTGTATCCTATTTGTCTTTTCTTGTGCCAATTCTCTCTCTAAGTGAGAAACCACATCTCTTATCTTTTCCATGTCATGTTCTAAGTGTTGGACTTTGTGTTATAACCCAACATCTTCTTAAGATCCACATTCCACTGCATCAACAATTTTAGGAATCAAAATCACGTCATTTTTGTGCCAATCTCTCTCCCTTGCAAGTATGGGTTCTAGCCTCTTAGGCCTCTCATCTCCACTCGTTCTCCCTTCATATCTAATTGTTTGAACTCAAGTTACCACTCCTACCCCTAGAACACCTTAATTAATAATAATCTTTCTTTGTGGCTTCGATTGCACTTTGGGTCTACAATCATCAGAACCTTCGACTTCCATGAAGTTTGGACTAAAATAAGGTCTCATGGATATATCTCCTCTAGTGGGTTTTGTGACCTTTGCAACATACTCATCTTTTTTTGTTTTTCTTATCCCATTATATTTATTCATAAGAGTATCACTCCTTGATCCTCATAAGCTTGGGCATTCTCTAACCATATGCCCCCTTTGATTGCAACTCCAACAAACTAATCCCCTTAAGTCAAACTGCACTCCTTTTGTATGTGCTCGTGGATTCCAATTCATTGTTCTTTTTAGTATCCCATATTCTTGAAGAGCTTGAAGTACACCACCATTCCAATCATTTGCATCACACATCCTCTCTCTTTGCCATTCACCATTTTGTGGTGGTGGCTTTGATTCTTGAGGACACTCCAGTGCTCTTACATTCATTGGGAAGCAACTAGGTTTGATTCTTCCAAAGAGATCAGTTTTTAACTTATCTAAGAGCTCCAAAACCTTCTCCTCAGTAATACCTCTTGCCTTACAGCTCTCTTGGTTGGTTTTTGTGCTTCTTTGGTGAATCTATTCTCAATCCATACATTTCAATCACACACTAAACCTCTTCCCAAACTCTCACCTCATGCTTTGCCTCTTCCAGACTAGTTGGCCTCTTCAGCCTAATATATTTCTCAGCCTTTTCATCATGTGCCTACTAAGAACCACCTTTTCAAGGTCTCTCTATCAGGTACACTATTTCCCAATTTCCTCACAATGATATCCATTTGATCAATATATTTAAAAATACTCTCCTCGGCCCCTTGTTGTAAGTGGTCCAACTGCTTTGCTAGTTTCTCTTCAAATCGTTGACCTTTAAAATTTCTCAAGAAGTTAATTTTTAGTTCATCATAAGTTGCTCTATCTTGCATGGCTAAGTAAGTATACCACTCATTTGCATCACCTCTCAACGTTACTGGGAAAATACACGGTTTTCTATCGTCATCCACTATTTCATGAGCGCCACAAAATACCTCAAATAATTGCACGTGGACATCGGGATCTTCATCTGAGGAGCCTAGAAATCCTGGAAAGTCTTTAAGAGGAGTTGCATGTCTCTGAGCCATTTTTTCTAGGTTGTGTGAAGGTTTCGCTACACTAACGAGCACTAGGTGAGGCGAAGACACTCTCTTTGAGATATGCCTAACCTTCCCGTGTAGGATCGCCAAATGGTATAGGTCTTGAACCTCGGAAAACAATGTTTATTGGCAAACAAACTTGTTTAAATTTTGGCAGACTTTTCCCTCCCTAAGTTTGCTCATGTGCACAGTTTGGACCAATTTTCTGATCCCCAATGGGATCGCAAATGATACTTGCTACCAAGTGCTCATAAGTGTATCTTTCTTGGCCGATTTCTCGCAATTTTTTCTTGCTTATACTCATGTATGCTTTCTTACTCCAACTTCATCCACTCCTTTGATTGCTTACGTAAACCTCTTGCACTCATTTTCTCCACTTCCCTCCCTTCTTCATTTTTTCTCCCACAAAATCTCTTAAGCTTTGTTTCTCATACACTTAAGACCAAAGATTTCTTCATCCACTTCTCTTACTCAACCCAACTTTCCTTCCTCTCTCTCTTGCTTCTCTTCTTCCCTTTTTCCCTCTTTCAATCTCTCACCTATTCTCCATTAGCCCCCAAAAAACATGAAAAACCCATATATATATATATATATATATATATATATATATATATATATATATATATATATATATATATATATATATATATATATATGTATGTATGTATGTATGTATGTATGTATGTATGTATGTATGTATGTATGTATGTATGTATGTATGTATGTATGTATGTATGTATGTATGTATGTATGTATGTATGTATATATATATATATATATATATATATATATATATATATATATATATATATATATATATATATATATATAGAGAGAGAGAGAGAGAGAGAGAGAAGTGGGGTGGGGACAAATGCATTTTTTTCTTTTTATTTTCTTTCCCACAAACCCACTTCCCTTGACACCCACTCCCCGCACGCACTCATGTGCACATTTTTTATTTTTCTTTTTCTTTTTACTTTAGTTTGGGGGTTTTTTTCTCAAAATTTTATTAATTAAAATAACAAAAATTTCCATTATTACATGAATTCAAATATATGCTTATACATATACACAAAAGAGGTTAGTTAGGCTTATAAAATACATGTAGTTTTCATTGTATCAGAGAACAATAGCACTCTTTTTAGTAAGTTAAGATACAAGCATGTATAGTATGCAAAGTTAACCTAGAGTTTCACATAAAGCACTAACAATGGCAATGCAAGGCTATTTTTTAAACAAACAAGTGACCCAAAGAGAAAAATTAGTCAGCCTTAAGCATGCTCCAAGAGCTTGGCATCAACAAATTGACAATTGTTTCCAGAACCTAGGCTTTCAAAGAAGTACTTCTGATGCAAAATGTGTATGTTATAAAGAAAGATAATCAACTAGTGATAGTCATCTTCTATGTAGATTATTTGATCATTATAGGAGATCATGCAGATTTCATCAACAAACTCATGCTAACTTGACAATGAGTTTGAGATGATAGATCTTAGGTTACTCTATTATTACCTTGGCATTGAAGTATGGAAAATGATGATGGGATTTTCTTATCGCAATAGAAATATGCTACAGAAATCCTTAAAGCTTTTGGGATGATGGACTTCAAAGCCACTAGCAAACCTATGGAAGTAAATCTTAAACTTTCAACAAAACATGATACACTAGAAGTAGATGTGAAGAAGTACAAAAAGCTAATTGGGAATCTTATCTTTTTGTGCAACACTAGACCAGATATCTATTATGGGGTTGGCGCATTGAGTAGATTCTCTAACAAACCAAAAGAGACCCATTAGAATGCAGGCATGCGAATTCTAAGGTATATTGCAAGAACCTTGGACTTTGGTATTCTTTATACCACATGTGATACGCTTAGAGGATATTGTGATTTGGATTGGGTTGGAGATTGTGATTCTAAAAAATCAATTTGTGGATATTTTTTCTCACTTAATTCATGAATATTTTCTTAGGTAAGTAGGAAGAAACAAGTCTTGCACTCTCCTCCAATAATCAAGCAGAGCACAAAGTAGCTTGCTTTGCCTCTTATGAGGTAGTCCAGTTAAATAGAATTTTTGCAAATCTAGGCTTTCCATCACAAATGGAGACTATACTTAAGATACTCAAAGTTGCAAAGAACCCAATATTTAATGATCGTACCAAACATATGGAAGTACAATACCATTATGTTTGTGATCTAATTGAAGATGAAATTATGAAGCTAGAATATTTTCCAACAAAGGAAAATTGTGTTGATATATTCACTAAAGCACTTGGAAAAGAGAAGCTCAATAGACATCTTCAACACATGGCATATAGGAGCTAGACGTACTTGATTTATCATTCGATAAACATTAAGGGAGAATGTTAGTCTATGACCAATGTCTACCCCTCATGATTGTATGTACTAATGCACATTTTATAAGGGCCCCTGTTGTGAAAGAGATCCATAGCCTCCAAATACAAGATAACTAACTAACTAAATAACTACTAACTAACTAGGAAAACCACAATGGGAAGAGAGATGCACTTTCCACCCAATAAACCCCTCCAATATATAGCTCCAATTCCAAGGGGGCACGTTACTCTCAAGGGGACATGTGTACCTTCCATCACACGGGTCCCTAAGGTGGCCACATGCTTTCAAAGCTTAGGAAATCACATGAAATCACATGGATTTTGAAAGATGACTCTCCAAGCATTATGGACCTTTAGTTGGATCTCAAACCTTAAAGTCATTCTTACCCTTCTAGAATTCTCTCCTTTTATATTCTAGATTAGTTTTAAGATGTCCTATGTTGATAATGTAACTAGATCTTTCTTACTCTTCAGTTGACTTGAATTATCAAGTATCCAAAAGATGATCTTTCTCAGCTTTCTTTCAAGCATGGCCTAAGATCATCTTTAGCCTAGTTCTTTGACTTCAAATTCCTACTTTTGGATGAAGAGTTTAGAGCCTCCAACCTTTGGATTTTACCTTCAAACTCAAAGAAGTTGATCCTCTCTTTGTTTCTAATTCTCTATGAACTTTACTTTAGTATTCATTTGGAAGAATTCTTCTTTCCTTTAAGAGCATAATTGAAGAAGATGCCTATTATCTTCTAGACATATTCCATTGGATCATGAGTCCCTTTTTCTTTTGGGCATCAACAAAAAGTACTCAATGGGATTCAGTACCCATTGTCCCATACCAGTGGGTCCTTCATCCAATCCTCATAACTATGTCTCTATACTTTTGCATCTCACCTTATTTGTCCTCTTTAATGCTCTCAAAATCATATTCTATGTTCTTTGATTATGAGAGCAAGGATTAAGGTGATAGGATACACCAAAACTAATTTTCAGTAATATTTGGTTAGCTGTTTTAAGTGGTGTAATTGATATCATCAAACTTAGAGTTTGACTTGATCTTTGCCCTACTTGGGCCTTTGTATTTTATTCTCTTCTTCAAAAGATAAGACTAAGTCTTTCTCTATTAGATCCCTTTTTCTCATATCAAGTTCAATGTTTTCCCCATGGGTTTTATTTGGGGATCTCTATTGGGTGTGTGTAGAAGTGTGAGAGACACACAAGAAGCACACACAAGCAGCACAAATGCAGCATGACACACGGAGAAGACGATGGCTGGAATAGCTCTCTCTATTGATCGATGAACTGAACTGAAGTAAGAGCTGAATAATATCCCTAAGTACAAAGTACCACCACATATGAGAGTATCAAGTATGTGGTAACATGGGGAAAAAACCTCTAGCCAGCACTAGAGTAAAAAGTGCTCATGTATAGGGAAAAGGTTCACATAAAAGCTACTCGAGGAACACATAAGTGTAACAAACCCCCCTGGAGCGAATGATGTGAACACATACAGAGAGTGACAGATCAGCCCCCACAAGGTAACAAGCCTAAAGCTTTGCGAAAAGCTTCAAACTTTTCCCGTGGAAGAGCTTTGGTGAATATGTCTGCCACATTATCTTGTGTAGGCACATATACCAAATCAATATCTCCTGCATGAAGGTGCTCTCTCACATAGTGATAATGCACCTCAATATGTTTGGTCCGTGCATGAAACACTGGGTTTCATGCAACAGCCAAAGCACTCTGACTATCTGTGAGAATATGCGTAGAAGCATCAATCTCCATGCAAAGATCCATCAATAGGCGTCTCAGCCATATACACTCCACTGTAGCTGTGAAAACTACCCTGTACTCAGCTTCACAACTCGATGTCGCCACTATAGGTTGCTTCTTACTCAACCAAGATATGCATGAGTCTCCAAGGAAAAAGCAATTACCACTAGTGGACATGCGAGTATCATAACAACCAGCCCAATCACTATCTGTAAAAGCATGCAAGCATGGCTGGACATCTCTGCCATAAAAGAGACCTAAGCTCAAAGTGCCTCGAAGATATCTAAACACACGTTTCACCGCTTGCCAATGCTTAGTGCCAGGGCTATGCATGAATCGACTCAACTGGGAAACTGAATACTGTATATCCGGCCTTGTGTTGCATGCATATATAAGACATCCCACAGCCTGCTGATAAAGAGAAGTTTCAAATGCATCACTGGAATCCTCAACTGAGAATCTAAATCCTGTCTCAACTAGTGTGGAAACTGGCTTGCAATCCTCAAAGTCAAAACGCTAAAGTAGTTTTCAACATACTTTCCTTGATGCATAACAATTCCCCCCTCAACGGATATAAACTGGATGCCAAGATAGTAGCTCAAAAGACCAAGATAAGTGATATCAAAAGTATGCTGCAAATCAGCCATAAGAATGTCAAGTTTTGCATTACATGACCCAGTCAAGAGTATGTCATCGACATAAAGAACAAGCACTATAAGATCAGCCCCATTTTTGCGTACATAGAGTGTGCTTTCAATCGGACAACATGTGAAGCCAAGAGCAATCAAGTGCTTATGTATTTTGTCATACCATGCACGTGGAGCTTGCTTGAGACCATACAAGGCTTTATGCAAGCGACAAACCATATGCTCTTTCCCTTTCATAGCAAATCCAGGAGGTTGCTTCACATAGACCTCTTCTTGCAAATCTCCATTCAAGAAGGCTGTTTTTATGTCCAATTGATGCACTTTCCAACCTCGATGGGCAACCAATGCAACCATGGTACGAATGGTAGTCATGCGTGAAGTAGGTGCAAAAGTTTCCTCATAGTCAATGCCATATTGTTGCGCATATCCTTTGGCAACCAATCTAGCTTTGTAGCGATCAATGCTACCATCAGATTTTCTCTTAATCTTGTAAACCCACTTTGTACCAATGGCATTCTTTCCTTTTGGCAATTCACATAACTCCCAAGTACCATTCCTATGTATGGAATCCATTTCTGATTGCATAGCACTCATCCATTGTGGATCATCACATGCATCTTCAAAAGAAAGTGGCTCTTCATTACATGTTGTAGCAATAAGAGAATAATCCACAAAATTACTTGATGCATGGTGAGAGCTTGACCTTGTTCTACCAAGTAAAGGTGCACTCAATTGCTGTCCTGCAAAGTTTGTTTCAGCCACTTTGGCATAGATTGTGCACTCTTGATAGACATGTGTTCATTATGTAAAACATCTTCAATATGTACATCATGTGTGGGCTGAATTTCATGCTCAGTTTCAGTCATATTTTGTCGCATATGTTCAGCCATATGTGGCTGGAAATTTCCAACAGTTTTGACATTTTTTTGGCTGAATTTTTTCAGCCATGTTTGGCTGAAAATTCTCTGCATTTTCAGCTCTATTTGGCTGGAATTTTTCAGCCCTTTGAACCTCAGTTGGCTGGTCTACATGGCCATAGTCAAGCGCACCATTTTGGAACAAAGGCATGAGGGTATCGAACACATCTTGTGAGCTAACTGTTGGCAGTTTTTTGCATTCAAGTAGAGGGAAAACTGAATTTTCAGCAAATACCACATCTCGACTCACAATAAATGTGTTCGTCAATGGATGGTACAACCGATATCCCTTACTTTCAGCACTATAACCAACAAATATACATTTCTTTGCCTTGTCATCAAGTTTGTGACGTTGTTGTGATGGCACAAGAGCATATGCCAAACAACCAAACACACGCATATGACTAACCATAGGCTTATGACCATTCCAAGCCTCATAAGGAGTGATGACTCTCAATGCTTTTGTAGGGCAGCGATTCAACACATAATTTGCACACATGACCGCTTCCATTAGGAAGATGCTTTCCTTTAACCATACATCGTGCAATTTCAAGTAAAGTTCTATTTTTACGCTCGGCAACACCATTTTGTTGAGGTGTATATGGCACCGTACATTGGTGTGAAATACCTCTTTCACGAAGAAAAGCATTAAACTCATGTGACATGTACTCACCACCACGATCCGTGCATAGAGTCAAAAGCTTTTGTGAAGAAAAATTTTCAGCCATAGCTAAAAATGCTTTGAAGCAAGAAAATACATCATTCTTTGCTTTCATAGGATACACCCATGTATGGCGAGTAGCATCATCAATGAAGGTAACAAAATATACATGCTTCCCAAAAGATGGAGTCTTGATCGGACCACATACATCACTATGAACAAGTTGCAATTTTCTTGTAGTGTGTGTGTGACTATCTTTTGGAAAAGAAGCACGATGCATTTTTCCAAGAATGCAACCTTCACATGCATGCTTTTCAATGGACTCAAGTGTAGGCAAGCCAATAAGCTCAATTTCTCCTACTCCAATGATAGGATAAGAGGCATCGTTTGCACACACCACATGTCCTCCTTTAGGTGCATCTTTCAAAGAGGCAAAAAATCTTTTGCATGATGTTATGTGCTTTGAAGCACCACTATCAAAGAACCAATCCGAATCAGCCTCACTCACAACCATGCATTTAGAATGTAAAGAAGCATCATAATGACATGTAACAACACATGCCCAAAAATCTTGAGCCATGTTAGCTTCATCATTCTTTGCATTTGCTGAATTTTCAGCAATAGACATGTCGGATTCCTTCTTCTTTTCATTGCGTTTAGCAAGCATTCTACACTCATCAATAGTATGACCAGCCTTCCGGCAATATTTGCATCTCTTCTTCTTTTGCAAATCACCATCATTAGAGGAATGAGTGGAAGAGGAAGCTTGAGGCTTTGGTTTTGATGAACCAAAAGCTGAACCATACTTGCTTTTCCCCTTTTGTGAGATAGCAAGTGCTTGCGTTCCCTCAATCAAACCACTCCTATTCACTCTAGATTGCTCTTCTTGCAAAAGAAGAGACACAACCTCATCAAATGCATACATATTAGGATTTCCTTTTGCAACCAAACGGAGTGTAGTAGCAAAGCTTTGAAAGGATTCCGGTAATCCTTTCAACAATGTAGAAATGAGTGATGCATCCGGAATGATCTCATCTATGTTTGCCAATTGCTCTTTCAAGTCCTTGATGCGTGTCACATACACATCCACTGACTCATTTTCAGCCATACATACATCCTCAAGTTGCTTCCTCAAGTATGCAACACGTGCTTCATTACGCACGGCATACAAAGAAGCAAGAGTGTCCCATGCCTGTCGTGATGTAGAACATGACCGAATGTGTGGAACTATATGACGCTTCACTGAAAGCGCAATCAAAGCATGAGCTTGAGCATCTTTTCCATCCCATCTAAGCTGCTCCTGTGTAGGTGGAGAAGGAGAAACCACTGTACTCGAAGAAGAAGCTCCATCTATGACAGTAGACTGTGAAGTAGAAGCACCTGTCAGTCTTCGATCTACATCTGCCACTATGTTTCAAACTTGTTTTGCAACAAGAACGTGCTTCATCATGTAAGACCACATCCGATAGTTGGTCCCATCAAGCTTATCTTCAGCTTGAAGCATGCCAAACAAGTCATTGCTGCCCGCCATTTCACTAAGGAACAAGAATGTGACAAAATCTTCACTTCGACAAAAACTGAAATGAGTGCTGAAATTTCAGCTCACAAACCGTCACTCTGATGGCAATTCTGACTGCACGAATGGCTTTGAAATGGGGGTAAAACCCCAGCGCACCTGATGGAAATGTTTCCGGGCTGCTGAAATTCACACTTCTATGCTCTGAAGTCGATTTGCACTGTTAAAGTGCACGCGCGCCGCGACGCGAAAAACCGAAACTTGAGAAGAAGTTGAACCTGCTCTGATACCACTATTGGGTGTGTGTAGAAGTGCGAGAGACACACAAGAAGCACACACAAGGAGCACAAACACAGCAAGACACACGGAGAAGACGATGGCTGGAATAGCTCTCTCTATTGATCGATGAACTAAACTGAAGTAAGAGCTGAATAATATCCCTAAGTACAAAGTACCACCACATATGAGAGTATCAAGTATGTGGTAACATGGGGAAAAAACCTCTAGTCAGCACTAGAGTAAAAAGTGCCCATGTATAGGGAAAAGGTTCACATCAAAGCTACTCGAGGAACACATAAGTGTAACAATCTCACTTTTATGCTTCACCTAGGAAACCTTTTTCCTTAGGTCTCAACTATTGGAATCCATAGCTTAATGTTATTTTATTCCATTAAGCAAAAAGATGCCTTTAGGATTAAGCTTTATATCTCATCCATCTTTTTTTCCTAACCCACTTACGATTTCTACAATCCTTATGGTGTATGAAATTCTTCTCTTGCATTGAGGTTATTTGAAAACTCCCAATCCTTGAGAACTTCATCTAGGTTGGAAGATGTAATGAAAGAAGTATGAAGCACTAGCATGGAGGAAGTACTTCAACTTTATCAATTTCTTGCCTATCTTGTACCTAACAATGCCTTATTTAGTCTTTTTAGAGCATAAGGTATAGGTTATTAGGGACATTCCCCTTCTTAAGAGTTCTCGTCCTCCAAAACTGCTTGAGGCTTTATTGAAAATTTTGATCTTTATATTTCTCTTTATAATTGAAAGAGAATAATTCCAATCTTATATTGTTCCCCGCAGTTAAAAGAACTACTCATAGCTTTTAGTTTTCTCTCCTTCAAGCCTATTGAATAAATATCACAAAATTCAAGTTAAAATTACCCATAAATTAGATGTCCCATACCACCGACTCAACTAAAGTGGTAGTGTAAGCCTAGACATCCCATACCATCTAGCTTACACTTCCACTTTAGTAAAGATAAAGTTGGCTTGAATCTTGGGATCAAACCTACTTTTAGTCTAATCAAGTAAGAGCTATTATTTCCATAAACTTTTAGATGTAATTTCCATTGCATAGCATGTTTGGTGCTCATGAAATTTTAACTTACCAAGTCTTAGTTGTAATTGCAAATTGAGAAGACTTAATGTCAAAGATTGGCCTTTCAATGATTCCTTTGTTCATATGTATTCTAAAAGATCATTTTTATGTTGTCTGATAATAGAGCTAGTTTATATCTCAACTAGATATTATCTTTTTTACATAATGAGTAATTTGAACAAAGATTAATTGACTTGCCAATCAAATCTTTATATTGAGGTACATGGTAATGCCACGTACCATTTTGAATATTCCTTTAATTCTAGGACATTAGAAAATGTTGCATTTTACCTTCTCTTCATGCCTTGCATTTTCTTGGAAGAATAATGTAAGGCTCCAAATAGTTCTCAAGTTCTCTCAAACAAAGAGCTTTCTTGAACAGGAGCACCAATACTCCCATCTTCCAAAACTACATGGATTATTTTATATCATATTTTCTCTTCCTTAGAGCTTGATAAGATGGTGCTATAAGTTACCAACATTGTATCATGGTTTTAGGAGAGAACTTTGTACTATTACCTTAATTCTATGGCCTTGTTGATTAGGCATGCCATGGGCTTTTATGGAATTTAAAATTCCATAAGAGGGATTTTAAGCTTAAGGTATTTTATTATTATTTGGCTTTTTATTACCAAGCCAAATAAAGGAATTAAATGGTTTATAGTGGCCAATTGCCCTCATCATCATCATCATCATTATTCCTAGAACCTAATAAATTCAAATCCTACTTAAGCTTAACTTTAGGAATTTAATCTCCCTCTCAACTCAAAAAACCCATGTAGTGTGTTACAAATGCAATATACCAGTGTATTCCAAATGGTTACACCTTTATTGAAAAAGGTGTTGCATGCATAAGGTTCATAAAATTGAATCCATCCTTAACGCATGCAAAATTTCCAAATCGGAACTTTTTTCATTCTAAGGATGGTGCAAAATTTCCATGGATATTTTTCTTAAATGTGCATATGAGTTGCCAAAATGCATACTTCATAGACCACAACCATATTTATGCACAAGCAACCTTTCTTTTCCAAAACAATATTAATTTGATGCATAATGTTAATCATTCCGTGCCTAATTGTGTATGTGACCAAACAAATAAGGCCACCTCAATCTATGAATCCTTTAAATTCATGTCTATTATGACATACACTACATGTTCTTTAGTCTACAAGGAAAAGAAAGGGGTGCAAATACTTACCTAGAAATTAAGCTTCGTCCATCCCTTGACTTTAATATAGTGATGTCATGGTGATGAAGTGGGCTTGGGCCATCCCATCTTGTCCATTGGGAAGAATGAGGACTTGGGTTCAACTCCCATCTCCTCCATTATTGAGGCACCTCTTGGACTTTTTATACTTACTTGAGTGCCCAAGGTGATTTCATGCATCTATCATGCACACTAAAGGGTGAAATATTTATGCATAGCTATGTGCATGCTTCATTTGCTTTTGAAAAAGGAAATATCTCAAAAAGTACCATGCTCTTATACATTTATACATGCATGTACTAACATTTTGAAAAAAAAAATATGTACATGATCGTTAAATTCATATGCCCTTAAAAACTCGTGAATGGCATGCTAAGAAAGAGCATGATTGAAAGAATACATATCTTGGCCTCAAAACTTGATCTTTATTTGCTCTTTTGGAAGAGCCTTTCTCCATACCTTTCTACTAACACTATGATATTCTATTAAATGGATGCCCTCTTACTTAGAGATTTCAATTTTGATGAAGTCAAATGCGTCACACTTCCTCCACAAGAATTTGAGTTGATCTCTATGCCAGAAGGAAGAGGTTTCCATAGATAACACTCTTACAAAGAGGTGGAATAAGGGGACTTCATGAGAGTTCATTTGAAGGGCTGAGTGGAGGGAGATTTATCCCATACAAAGAGTAAGAACCATCGCAAAAGCCTATATATGGGGTGGGGTAAATTGGTCTAAAGCAAGTCTTATGACCACAATAATGTTAGTTCAAAATCCCATATATCAAATGGGAAAACTTTATGAATTGTGTAGTCTACATAATCACCTTGATAAATATCTAGAGGAGAGGGAGCAATCTACAATGCTTCTCTACTCCAATTTGACTCAAGCTAGTAAGCCCGAGTGAGCAGGCTTCATAGTGGACAATGGGGAAATGAGCAAGTTATCCCATATTTGAGTATAATACCTAGTCAAAGAGCTTTATAATGTGCAACTCATGGGTTTCACAGTTGGTTCAAAGGGAGAGAATGATATCGTTCATGACATGCTTTCTTCCTGGCCATACAAGTGTATTCCACTCTAATAAAAGAGTGAATGTCCAGGCCAATATGCACATGTCCTGGCACCCGCGAATGGATGGCTTGGGGATTCATGCAGTGCTCATGTTGCTCCCTACGAGGGGGTCACACGGTTGATTTTTTTGCAATTTCAAAGGCCAAGAAAGGCTCATGAATCGAAAACTCTTGGTCATGAATAAATTGCAAATTCAAATCTCATCAGAGCAGAGTTGGATGCATGAATATCAATCTCTATGAGAGAACCTATGGCTCTGATACCATTGTTGTGTGAGATCTTCATAGCCTCCACACACAAGATAACTAACTAGGAAAACCACAATGGAACGAGAGATGCACTTTCCACCCGAACAACCCCTTCAATATATAGCTACAAGTCCAAGGGGGTAAGTCCCTCTCAAGGGGACAAGTGTACCTTCCATCACATGGGTCCTTAAGGTGGTCACATGGTTTCCAAACTTAGGAAATCACATGAAATCACATGGCTTCTAAAAGAAGACTCTCCAAGCTCTCACATACAAATCAAGTTGCTAGGAGAAGCTTCCAATCAAGACTAAGGTATTCAACCTTAGAGAATTAATCCTAAGGTTCAATACCAATCTAAAAGGGGTAAATAAATCAAAAATCCCAAGGGTTTCACACCTCGGGACCGAAGGGTTCTACCTCTTAGACCCATGTATTAATTACAATAGCCTCATTATGAGGAGAAGCCAAGCATGCATTACCCAATTGATGGAAACCCAAGTTGCATGTTGGATGAAGGTCAAATTGGACCATCTAAGGTATTTTTAAGGAAAGGGAGTTACCACAGTCCCCAATTGTGGGGTTAGAGAATATTCCATGGAATATTCCTTGTCAAAGTCAGAAATCATTCATATTTGTTAGGTTAGATGAACTCTCCTAAGCCACATATGGGGATTATGCAGGTGGTGGCCGCCCACATTCTACCACCCATGAATAGCCATCCATGGAAGGCTAGATCTCTCCATTAGCCTTTATATACATGACTTCTTCACTACTCTAGATATCAAATTGAGAAAGCATACCTCTAGCCCGTAACTCTCTATCTAGAGTTGTCTAGATCACCATTTAAGCTTTACCTTGAGAGCAGGTGAGTGGACAATGCCATCATGTTTGTACTTGTTGTTAATAGATTTTTTTTTTAAATTCTACTATATTTGTGATCTGCTCTGCTACTACTCCTTTGTTCTCTTGCATAACTACCTTTTCAAAAAAATCTTTTAAAGAGGAAAAATTTCCATGACGGTCCTAACTATGTTCACATACATCACTACCGAAATATATCAACAATTAATCCCCCCAAATATTATGTATGTTATCAAATATACTTTGATTGTCTCTCTGATTAATCTTGTTGATGTTCGTTAGGTCATTTGCAAATTCTTTCCTTTCAATATATTTCTTGACCATATAATCAAATGGACTATATAAGGGGGAGGGACTTCCTAAAGAGGGAACAAATTGCCCTAGTAGTCCTAGTGTGTTCACACACATCACTTCCTAAATATAACAACAAACCCCCCCTAGGAGTGATGCGGTGAACAAAGAGCTGGCACTCATGTATAAGGAAGTGCCAAGCTATGTAGAATCAATCTACAAAAGGAAGTAAGCCCAAAGCTTTGCGAAAAGCTTCAAACTTCTCCCTTGGCAGAGCCTTTGAAAAGGTCTGCAATGTTCTCCTGTGTGGGCACATATGCCAAACTGATCTCTCTGGCAGAGAACCTCTCCCTAACATAATGATAGTGCACCTCAATGTGCTAAGTGCAAGCATGGAACACAGGGTTCCTTGCATTTGCCAATGCACTCTGACTGTTAGTGAAGATGGTGGTGGCAAAAGATTGACCGACACCCAAATCAGCCATAAGGTGTTTGAGCCACACACACTCAACACTCGTTGTGAAAGCTACCCTATACTCAGTCTCACAACTAGAAGTGGCCATAGTAGGTTGTTTCTTACTCAACCAAGATATGCATGAGTTATCAAGCATGAAGCAAAAACCACTTGTGGACACACGAGTGTCATAGCAACTAGCCTAGTGAGAGTTAGAAAAGGCATGTAAATTTGGCAGTAGTGATCCACCCTTGGGATAAAACAATCAAAGTAGTTGGGTACCATTAGAGTAGTGAAAGATGCGCGTAACCACCTACCAATGCTTGACACCTAGGCAATGCATAAACCTCCTCATTTGTATGATAACAAACTGAATATCTAGCCAAGTAATGCATAAGTAAATCAAGCATCTAACTACTTGCTGATAAAAAACAACATTAAATGCATCTCTAGCATCATGAAGACTGAATCGTAAACCTGTCTCCATAGGAGTGGAAATAGGTTTACAGTCTTCAAGGCCAAAATGTTGCAATAATGTGTCAATATATTTTATTTGACACAAAGTTATTCTGCCATCAAATTTCATAAACTAAATGCCCAAATAATGATGCAAATGCCCCAAATCTATCATCTTAAATGAGGCATGCAAATCAGCCTTAAAATCAACTATATGTTTTTCATGAGGACCAATGAGATAACAATTATCAGAAGCACATCATTGGCATGCTTAACATATAAGGTGCTCTGAGTTGGACTATTCTCAAAACCATGTGCAATCAAGTAGGCATGTATTTTTCCATACCAAGCACATGGTGCTTGCTTCAAACCATATAATGCCTTTTCAACCTGCACACTTTGTTTTCATGCCCTTTTTGCACAAAACCACGAGACTTAAAAACATACACTTCTTCACGCAAATCACCATTTAGAAATGCCCAACTGATGTACGTTCTAACCATGATGAGCTGCAAGTCACAGATGCTATTAACAATAGTCATTTGACATGTAGGAGCAAAGGTCTCATCAAAATCAATGCCTCTTTCTTAAGCATAACCCTTTACACCAAGCCTAGCCTTATACCTGTCAATTGTTCCATCACAGTTACGCTTCATCTTGTATACCCACTTAGTGCCAATGGCCTTCTTGCCATGAGGCAAGTCACATAAAGACTAGGTACCATTTTTCATGATAGCATCATATTCGGATTACATAGTAGCCATCCAATTTTCATAATATTGTGCTTCATCAAATGCAATAGGCTCATTCTCATCAGAAAGACTAGAGGTGGCCATAGCATAGGAATCTGATGCAAAAGAAGCACAATGAAAGCTAGAATGAGTTTGATATGATAGAGGTGCATCTAATTTGCTATCTCACAAAGTTCGCACCAATCATTTTGGCATAGTTTTTGCCTTCTCAATATCAGATCTCTCATCAACAAGTGCATCACATAAATCTGCATAAAAAATGGAATGATCTACATCATCAAATGAAGCCTGTAAAGGTTGAAAAATTGCCTCATTTGGACTAGCACTAGATTGTCCACCTGTAAAAAGAGGTAGCAAAGTGTCATACATATATTTGGAGCTAATTGATGCCTCCCTAGAACATGAAAGTAATGGCTGACTTGCATCTTCCACAAAAAAAACATTAGCTAACCAAAGTGTGTTTAGTATATGGATGATACAGACGATAGCCTTTGCTTTCAAAACTATATCCAATAAAAATACATGTCATTACTTTATCATCCAATTTCCTGTGTTGTTGTTTAGGCACAAATGCATATGCCAAACAACCAAAGACACACAAATGAGCAAGATATGGTTTGCGGCCATGTCAAGCCTCATATGGAGTGATAGACTACAATGCTTTAGTGGGACACCTATTAAGTACATATGCTTCACACATAACAGCCTCAAGCTAGAAACTATGTGGTAAAGCTTGACTCTTGACCATACACCTCACCATCTCCATGAGTGATCTGTCCTAATTCCATTCAATAAATCCATTCTATTGAGGTGTATATGGCATTGTACACTGATGTTTTATCCCAAGTTCAACCAGAAATGCATTAGAATTAGAAGACATATATTCCCCCCCTCGATCAGAACGAAGGGTGCCCATTTTACATACTGACAAATTTTCAACCAAAACCATAAACTCTTTGAAGCACATAAACACTTTGAACTTTTCTTTCAGTGGATAAACCCATGCATGCCTCGATAAATCATCAATAAAAGACAAGAAGTAAAGGTAATTCCAAAAGGAGGTTGTTTGCATAGGACCATAGACATCACTGTGAACAAGCTTTAATTCCTAAGTAGCTCAAAATGAACCATCTTTTGGGAACAAGGAACACTACATTTTGCCCAAAATACAGCCTTCACAAACATGTTTACCAGGTGCCTCAAGTTTGGGTAGAGATGACACCATTTTAGATTTCTACAGGCATAGCAAAGTAGATAAATTCAGATGACCAAATTATGCATGCCAAAGCTTTGCATTTGACATAGCCTGAGAATCATGTACTGCACATGCCAAATCATTCACAGATTTTTCATAGTCTATGAGCTTATACAACCCATGACATAAAGTTCCAGAAGCAATAATGATATCATCATTTGATAGATCATGAATTGTAGATCTATCATCAACAAATTTTACAACCAAGCTGATCTTGGCTAATGTTAAAATTGATAACAATTTTTTATTGATCCCTGGCAAATAAAGCATCCAACAATGTAAAAGAACTACCATCAGGAGTATTCATAATGATCTTACCAACTCCCATGACAAGATAAGAGGAGTTGTTGGTGCATGTGATAGTATTTCCTCTAGAGCCAGGCTCAAATGAAACTATGCTGCGAGGTAATATGGTTGGTTGCCCCACTATCAAAGTACCAAACATCTGAGTCTACTATAGCCATACATTATTCATGAGAAGATGGGTCATAACTGCAAATAGTAGTAAATGACCATTCTTCATTCTGCACAGGTTTAGTAGAATTTGTTTTAGGTGTAAAGGCCTCTGCAACAACCATTCCAACCTCTTTGTTCTTTGCCTTTTTTGCAGCCACTTTTGGACAACTCTTTATGACATGATCATTTCCTTTACAATATTTGCAAAAAAAAAAAATCTCCTTTTCTGTTTTCTTCTCGTCTCTATCATCTTTCTTTGATTGTTTAGAACTAATAGATTTTTGCTTACTAGTAGATAAGCTCCATTTACCTTTGCCCTTCTGAATAGCCAAGAAATCTTGATCTACAACATGCATAATGGACCTATTCTGCCTAGACTGATCTTCCTACAGCAGAACATCTACTCTTCAAATGATAAGGCATTTGGATTGCCTTCCATTATCAATCAAAGAGTAGAAGCAAAACTCTGATATGATATGGAAGACCATTCAGAATAGTCTACATAAGCGAATTCTCTAGCAAGACTTCATGAGCAGAAATCAAATGCTCCTTCAAATCTTTGATCTTTGTCAAAAAACTGTCCAAGGAATCTCCTTCATTCATGTGCTCACTCGCCAACTCTTTTCGGAGGTAAGCAACACGAGCCTCATTCCTTGCCTAGTATAATGTGTTAAGTGTTTCCCAAGCATCCTTTGTTGTTTTGCAAGAGCGAATGTGAGGAATAATGGCATGCTTGACGAGTTGCAAGGCTATCAATGCATGTGTGTGAGCATCTTTGCCATCCCAATGAAGTTGCTCTGCAATAGGTGCAGTAGGAACCACAACACAAATAGGAGCTTAAAGAATGTCACCATCTTCAATGCCATCTGCATCATCTTTAACAATTGTATTTATAGGCGTAATAGGATGTTTTTCAAGACCTTGCACAATATTCCATAGTCATTTTGCAACCAATACATGTCACATCATATAAGCCTGTTAAACGCGCTTTTGCCGTCAGAACGCGTTTAAGCTCTTTCCGGGTTCTTGGGAGTGGAAGGGGTCTGAATAATCAGAGGCCCTATACTTGATTTTCCCAAATCAACTCACTCACATGACCTTTTGTTCAAAACAACTCTGCTAATCCAACTTTCTAACAAACTCTGGCTCGTTCCTTTACAGAATTACTATTCGTATTCCAATCAATACATCTCAGTACACAATGCCAGGATAAACATTACCACAACACAGACTTACAGTAAACAACTTACAAATCAACGATTCAATACTTCACTTAATGTAACATTACCGTAACCTAATCTTTACCGTACAGGTGCAGATAATCAAACAAAACAGAAATACACAATAGTATGCAGAATTCTCAAACACACACTACGGAAACTCCACAGAACATCTCGCCCAGACAGACAGTCTAGCAATCTTCTGGTCGTCACCGAAAGTGTCTTTTCATTGCTTTATAAAAAGTTACAACTCATCGCAACGACCTTTTGATTCGTGTGGAATATGAAAAGGAAAAGGCTTACAATTGCCAATCCGGCAGCTTACACTGGCACGCACGGTGGACTTGAACCCGCAAGTATACAAAATTCTATGGTTCATCTATTATACCCTGTAGATACATTGTTCTAGCTAACTTAAAAGTTCTGGCAATTTTCTTTTTTAATGAATCTAACATCTGTTTCAGGATTTCAAGTTCTACTAGCCAAGCATCAGTTCTTACTGAACTGGTTGCAATTACCTGGCTCATCAAAATTTCTGCCTGTGTTTGCAGAAAGGCTTCCTGTAAGTAAAAATCATTTGATAAAGCTGCATCCCGGTTCACTTTCATGTCTGCAATCTGTTTATCAACTCTAGATAGTCTTTCTGCTTGAGCACCCAGTTGGTTCTCTCTTCTTTCCAACTCTTGATTCTGAAATTGTATGGTCTGGTAATAAGCATCTCTTTCTCTTCTTATCCCTGGTATCTCCTTCTGTAGTTGAGCGACCAACATCATCTGGCTTTTAAGAGTAGCATTTGATTCAAATAGGTTTGCAGTTGCAAACTCTAGCTCCGTATTAGTTTGCTTTAGTAAAACCGTCATTTCCTGTCCTTTTTGTACTGCTTCATCCAATTGTGCTCTAGTCTCTTCTAACAAATTTCCCAGTGCTATGCGGGCATCCTCTTTATCTTTGACTAACTGTTTTAATTGCAGGATCTCTGCATCAGCAGCACATAACAAATCATCTTTTGCTTGAATCTCAGCTAACGCCTCATCTTTCTAATTAATCAATGATTCATGTTCAGTAATTATAGCCTGGAGCTGTAATATCTGTTTGTGCAGAGCATGATTTTTTGCCTTTACTATATGTATTTCTTCCTGGAGTGGACTAATGTCTACTTCAAGAATATCTACTTTATGCTGGAATTCGTCTCTGAGATTATCAGTAATCTCCTTCATCTGTGCTGGTAGTTGCTGCGATAGATGAATCAACATCTGACCCATGGATGCGAGCTCAAAAATCATAGGAATCGAAGGAACCGGAAGAGGAGGACGTGGTTGAGATGAAGAGGTTAAAAGATGAGTGGAATCCGGTGGAGAGTAATTGAGTGAGGAGGATGAAGCGGTAGGTTCCTCAGGAGCAAGGGGTGGAACAGGAACGATGGGGGGAGGAATGGGTTGCAGAGTATTAGCTGCTTCGGTAAGTTGCTGCGTAGTCACTTTGGGTTGGGCAATTGCAGATTCTACTGCCGTAATCAATTCCTGAAAAAGTTCTGCAATAATTACCTGCGTATCTTCTTGCACCTCTTGTTTGGACTGCTGCTGAGATTCGTCCTTAGAAGATGTGACTTTAGAATCAGCAGAAACACTTTGATCGTGTTGCTGGTTTGGAGATGATTGAGTTGATGAATCATGGTGCATTGATGTAGCTGTGTCGTGGAAAGTCTCTTCTTCATGTCCTTCTTCTTCATTGTTGTCTGCTTTATTTCCATCAGCAGATCCCTGCACTTGACTGTCAGACGAACTTATTCTGATGCGTTTTCGGCGGAGGAGCTGGAAGATTTCTTCGTCATCTTCTTCGTCGTCTTCCAGTATCTGAGCAGATTCCTCATGATATAAAATTGGACCTTGTGGAGGCGGTTGCGCTGCTTGGATGGTCGGAAACAGAAAACTGAGAATGTGTGGAAGACGTGATCGTGGAAGTTCTCCTTTGTTAACCTACTTTATGATTGAAACGCATTCACGGTGAATGCGCCGAAAAAAATAGGAAGCGAAATTAATAGGCTCTCGAGCAGCCATATCAATTACCGAATAGAATGGCTACTAAAAATTGTAAGGCTGCAGGTTTAAGATGGCTACTAAAAATTGTAAGGCTGTTCTTTCAGGCTCAGGGCGACAGAGTATAGCGTACTCATTTGAAGAGAACCTAGGGAACAATTGAATCATGGTAGCAATTGGCAGATTTGGGCCATTCTCTCGACCTTCCGGAGAGAGTCGGAAAGCATCAGCAAAGGACTGTAGGGTGATTACTACCCGAGATGGTAAGGAAGTAATTGGCCAACTCTGCTCCATAGCAGGTGTGGCAGCGATGGCGGCAATGATCTGGACATAAAACGGGTGACATTCCACTGAATGCCAAGGCAATTCAGCGAAATTGTACAACCCACGGATGCGCAAGAACTCACCCACATCTGCGGGGAGTCCGTCACGGAACGCAGCGAAGTTGGCTAACGCTTCCATGATGCACATGCAACGTAGCACAAAGACACAGTGAATACAGGAAACACAAAGCACACACAGCACACAGACACAATAGTGATTAACAGCAGAAAGAAGAAGATTAAGTAGGTACTTGGTAACGGGAGGCGATCAAAAATGCTAATCATCGCGCGATATTGAGATGATAACCTTCATAATTACGGTGTGCATGCATGAGCAGAATCAATAACAAAAGGCGACTATTATTCATGGTAATGTAGCAAAACAAGGAGTTTATGATTTTTAAGCAACTAACACGCAACTAACACGTTTTGTTTGTACTCTCAGCTAAGCCATTAGCATAAGCCATTAGCCGTCGACTTGCATAATAGACAGGCTGAAACCACTTATCAATTTGTTGCATTAAAACACTTCCAATGGCTATGTCTGATGCGTCTACAAAAACATGAAATGGGCGTTCCCAATCAAGAGGTTGTAATTGGAACCTGCGTTAATAAAACTTTTAGACGATCAAATGCAATTTGACATTCTGGGGTCCAATCAAACTGTCGAGGAGTACTAGTTATTAGCCGATTTAGGGGTATTGCCAAATGGGCAAGCCACCGTAAATGTCGACCATGCCACCTAACTTGACCCATGAATCGCATTACTTCTTTCGGCGTAGCAGGCACAGGAGCTTCTAAGACGGCTGCAATTTTGTCTGGATCAACTTGTATGCCCTGTGCAGATACAATGTGGCCAAGGAGTTTACCACAAGAAACCGCAAAGACAGATTTGGTGGGGTTCAAACAAAGTCGGTATTCTCGGCATTTTTCAAAGCAACACCGTAAATGATACAGGTATTCAACCATCTTACCGAATAAAGAGAAATCATCTAGATATACTTGCATAAAAGAAGTGAGATAGGGTGAAAAGATTTCCTGCATACATCACTGAAAGGTGCTAGGAGCATTCCTCAATCCAAAGCACATGACTGTACAAGCACAAACACCCCAATTCGTAATAAATGTTGTTTTCGGTATATCTTGCTTAGCCATTCGAACCTGGTTATACCCACTATAACCATCAAGAAATGAATACATTTCATGCCCACCCACTCTATCCAGCATTGTATCAAGAAATGGAAGAGGAAATGGATCAGGTACGATGGTTGCATTCAATTTTTGATGATCGACACATATTCGGAGCTGCTTGTTTTTCTTTGGTACGATTACAATCAGGGAGACCCATTCAGCGTGCTCAATGGGTACAATGAATCCTACCTTTAATAGGCGATCAAGTTCTGCTTTGACCTGTGCTGCATAGTTAGGGTTCATACGGTAGCTGGGTTGTTTAATTGGCTTGGCTTCTGGTTTGAGCACGACACGATGCTGATAGATTCGAGGATCTAGACCTTTCATATCACAATAGTCCCATGCAAAAACATCAGAGAACTCACGAATAAGCTGTATCAAATCTGCTTGAAATGCTTCAGACAATCCTTCCTTTATCTTGACAGGTCGTGGATTTACTTCATCTCCCAAATTATAGGTGATTAACTGATCTTTGGAAAAATAGAATTGACGAGGTTTGCCTGGATCGTCAGCTGACTGTAAAAGATGTTGTAGAGCGATTCTTCCCTATCAACAGTATCTTCGGTCTTCACTTCTTCGTTCACAGGCACCACTGTACAGGCTGTCGGACTCTAGTTATCTACAATAGATTGCAGATCTATAGTGCCTAAGGAAATCAGATCTTCATTGTTCTTTAAAAATGCTTCTTCTTCATAGTCAGATAAACCATCCAACATGTGGACTGGCTCTGCTACATATGGCCTGGCATGGAGTTCACAAGGTTGAATGGCATCAAGTTTAACAACATATTTATGATGATTATCCTTAAATGTTAGCTCTTGTGCTGACCAATCCTGTATAACCTTAGCCTGTTTTAACCAGGGTCATCCGAAAAGAAGATTATAATCAAGACTAGAATCCGGTAGTTCTAAGACTACAAAAGTCATCTTAAACATTGTACCCTGCAATGTTATCAGGACATTCCGTATGAGGCCTACCGGATGAACTCGAGATTGATCTGCCATTCTAAAGAAATATTGAACATGCTCGATTTGCGTCCATCCCAACTTTTTACAAAGCGCTACAGTGGCTATGTTTATACCAGACCCACCATCAATTAGTACTTGAGTAATTTTGTGATTTTTGTACCATACCGTAATCAAGGGGACCGAATGATCCGCCGTAGAATCAGCTTTCGGTTGTACCATTGTTGTCGCTGGAATGCAGGAAGATCTAGGACTGAGCTGTTGTTGGATTTGCTACCGAACTCCTGGTACTAGTGCAAGTAACTGTCCAAGAGGGAGAGTAATGGACGCCTTAGATAAAATTTCCCATGCCTGATCTACTTGAATTGTACTTTTCACCGGTTCTGAAGATGATGTGCCTGTTACAGAGGTAGAATCTTGTTCCTGCAATCCTTCCTTTGGCAACGGAACTTGGGTTATCGGAATGGGATTTGGAAACACTGTGGGCTCTTTGGTGGTCCATTGACTAGCTTTGTCATACATTCTCTGTTGTTCATGGATGCCAGGTTCAAACACTTCTGCTACTGGTTATAACTGCTTACCAGATCTTGTTTAAATCACTGTGGCCTGAGTTTCTACTGGTGAAATATATACCATATTGATCATAGGGTTCTGACGCTCTTTCTTCCTCTAATCATATTCAGCTGTATCTTTACAGAATCTGCGTATGTGGCCTAACTCACCGCAAAAATGACTGCGAGGGGGTGGCAAAGAGTTATTTTCCTGTGATGTTCCTGTCTGCCATCGATTTGTATTGTAATTTGTATTCCGCTGTCCTCGATAATTTCTGTATCCTTGTTGCTGATTATTTCTCATCTGAGGTGGAATATAATGAGTGGCCGGCTGCCTTGGTTCTTGTATGATAGCGTTCACAGTTGCTGGTCCCTGCACTTTGGCGTTATAAGCACAGTTTTCGGTGGAATGTCTGGTTGTATTGCAGATAGTGCAATACATCTGATTAAGGGCACATGTGGCACTGGTATGCCCTGGATTCTTGCACTTAGTGCAGTACATTTGTCTAGCCGGATCCTCTGCAACAGTTTTACTGGCTTTTAACCACTCCAAGTCTTCGGTAAAGCCTCCAATCTTATGCTCGAGCTGCAAAGCCATTGCAATAACCGCATCTAATGTCATAGCTCCCACACAACGGATGATCATAATTTGTTTTAGTTGTGGAGTTAACCCATTAATAAACCACTGAGTGATGACATCATCCGATAAATTAGCATGTGCCGGAGGTAGTTGTCTCAAATGAGTTCTGAATAGGGTGGCATATTCCTGCACTGTTTGATTCAGCTTCTATCTATTGTTCTATAAGTAATCAAAAATTTCGGCAGGGTTCTTCTTTAGCCGGAATCTCTGCAGAAACGCATCCCTTACTGCTTCATAGGTGCCGAAATGGTTGATATCATATTCTGTAAGCCACCTTGCTGCTTCATTAACTAAGGTTGACTGGAATACTATGGCCTTGTATGCCGGATCAGGTGGATGGTTAAGTACTGCATAACTTATTTCAAAGGTGCGTACATGAGCATCAGGATCATCACCTGGAAATCCACTGAATTTGGTGTAAGTTACTCCTGTTGGAAGTGGTCGAGATGGAAGTAGTAGTTGTTGTTGTTGTTGTTGTTGTTGTTGTTTTTGTTTTTGTTGTTGTTGTTGTTGCCCACTCATGGTGCTAGTGGCGGTACTGTTACTATTTCCTGAGTTCTGAGGATGTGGTTCTGGTTCTTCAGAGTCTGTATGATTAGACTGCTCTCCTTCCGGTTCGAAAATAGCGCTCAACCTCTTACGAATTTCTAATTCGAATAGCCTATCCTCTTCTGTGGTATCAAACGTAGGCAAACTTGCTCCAAACAGTGGTGTCCGGAATGAAGATTCACTGGGAAGTATAACGCTGTCACTGGAAAATTGTAAATTTTTTGCAACCAGGACCGAATTGCCACCGGAATTAGTGGAACTTTCCCCAATCCAGGGTATTCTTTCACCTTCAATGACCTCTCGACATAACACACCTCTATCTGCAGAGAGGTTTGAATCTTGACCAGACGGTGTCGGATCAACTACACACTGCGTCCTTGTGGACTCCGAAGTTATTGTATCTTCTGCAGACTGCACCGAGATTTCACCAGAATTTATCGGAATTGTAGTATGTTCCACCGGAACGCTACCGGAATCACTACTAATGTGCTTCGCTTCTTCGACGACCAGACCTAACCAATCTGTGCTTCTTCCTCTTGGGGGTGTCCTTCGCAAATTTGGTACCGCCCAAGGCTGTCTGTACTTTGGATACGACTTGCCGGACCGAGTAACCGGCATATATCAACTTTTGCGTACTACTTCTACCTTACTGTCGATTCACAATCAATGGTTACCTTCCCACAATCACTTTGCAACACTCTGGTGCTTTCTCTCGCAATATCTGTCGAGTATCGAGTATCGTGGACCTATTCCTGTGTCAAGTGTCGTGTATCGTTTAGTTGAGATATCATGTATCATGGCAAGGCAAGTATCGTGTATCATCTGCTTCCAAGTATCGCGATACTTGTTAAGTATCGTGTATTGCCTGTTTTGAAGCAATTCTTGAGAGGTCCTGATTCCCTGTTTTAACCCCCAGAACCGTGAACTGGCATAACTTTCTCATACAAAATCTATTCGGAGTGATCTTGGGTCTGTTGAAAAGCTCGTGGGGAGTACAACAAAAACATCGACTGGTTATGGTGAAATTAATACCAGGATTATTAGATAGGGTATTTTTAAGTTGACCCTCAGGTTGGACTAGGAAGCAAGAGGTTCCACAAGATTTTGAGCAGATCAAAGGGCAATTGTGGACTTGTAGACAAGGCTTATGAACCTAAGATCAAGTAGACACTTAGGAAGAGATAGATAAAGTACCAAATCACTTGAAACTAAGGTCAACTGCACATCCAAGTCAGGGACTCAGAACTCAAGGGTTAACACTACGTACTAAGTTCATAGACAAGTGAGTCAAAAATGTCACTTAACTGGGAGAGACTCTTGGTTTCTAAGGACATGCATAGTTCCATACCTAGGGAAGGTTTTATGTCTATAGTGGAAGGGGAATATCGAACGTCTCTTCAATACCTATCCACTAACTTGCAAGGAATACCCATCTACCTTGACGGTCTACAGAGGACTATAGCAAGAATGATAAACACGACAGAAACTGAAATAGTTCCAAGACCAGCAGTCAAGTATGAAGGTGGAGTTTATAGGGACAAGATGGGCCAGATATATGTAGTAACTGAAAACCCTGATCAGATTAATGAAAGAGGAGAGTTAGCTCGAGATCAGGCAACCACCTCACAAAACCCATTTGAGACCGAGCAAAGAACCAAAAATGTGATGTTAGGACAAACAAGCCAAGGTAGTATACCCAATAGACCACATGTACAATTCACCATGCCAGGAATTAACCCCCACAGCCACACTAGCCAGGGAATGGGAAATATAAATAGACTTACCTTTAGGACAGAATTACCCCAAGGTGTAGGAGCTGAAATACATCCAGTAAAACCCGCTTGTCCCATCATAAGTCAAACCCGAGAGCCGGCCAAAATATTGAGACCAATCCAATTGGCCAAATGTATGCGAAATCGTTACGATGGCACAGGAGAGCCGTATGACCACATTGCAGAATTCAAGCAAGTATTGTGAGCGGAGCAAGTGGAGGACTTTTTCATGCAATATGAATCCTTTGGGCTAACCCTTATGGGAATAGCCTTAGCCTGGTTTCAATCCTTGGATCCAAATTCCTTTGGCAATATTGAACAATTCTTCCAAGAACTTATTTGGGAATTCACTAAGCAAGGGATCAAGCATAATTCGTCATCCTTACTACATAGTTTCAAACAAGCTCCTAATGAGACAGTAAAAAATGTCGCACGAAGATTTAAGCAATACGTAACCCGATGCCCTGTGACAGAGAGACCTTCTCAGCAAAAAATGATATCCCTATTTTTAGAAGGTCTAACCAATGGAACATTGAGAATCTTAGTATACGTAAAACGGCTGCAAACTCTGAGTGAGTGTCTTTAGGAGTGCATAGATTTGGAAGACAACTTAGCTGAGGATCTCAAAATCACACAAGATCCTACCAAGTTAGAGAATACAATAAGCAATGAAACTTCTAGTTCGAGTTACATGTAGGAAGTGACAGAGTTAGTGGCCAAGAAATTAGGAGTACAAGGACAAAGGAACTACCAGAACTCCTCTTTGAGAGTGCCAATGTTAGGAAGTTGCACACTTTGCGGTGGGGATCATCCATCTCATGTATGCAACGGAGAAGCATTAGGGTTATCACAACCTTACCCTTATGATAGACAACCAACTCAAGTGCCTAACATGTACTCTTATAGTGAGCAGAAGCACATCAACTACAACACCGAAAACTATCCAATGAATAGATAGCCACGACCATTTGTACCACCCCACTATAGACCATACGAGTACCCTCCTACAGAACAAGGTAGAGAAGTTCCTAGGTATAACCCATGTCCAGGATCACGAGGAGCATCAAGACTGTATGAACATGGAGGATATGCCCAACCTCAACCTATACCAGGACAACAACCACCCCACCCACCAGCTCCGACACAAGGGCAGAACATCACAATACAAGTAGTTTGTCTCGAGTGTGGCAAAGAACAGCTCCTGAAAGATTGCCCCGGACATCCCTCTAGTGCACCAAAGGTGACTCCCATTAATGTAGTTGGCTTTGTAGGGGATTCAAGTTCCAGTAGTGATAATGTGGCTCCTATACATGCAGTTACCAGGGCACAAGCCTTACAAAAAGCTAAAATAACTGAGCAATCAGAGCCAAGTGAATCAAGAGAGCCTAGTAAGAGGAAAACAAGAACATGGAAGGATACTAGAGAAAAGGCCAATCGTAAGTGGACCAAAAAGCTATCCGAACTAGAAGAAAGCCTAAAAGATGCAAAAACAAAAATAGAAGACATTGCCTCTCAAAGCCCCTCACATGTCAAAACTCCATCCACACCACCTCATCCCCACCCACCAACCACTGTAAATAGACCACCACAATCAGGGTATGTTCTTGCAGATCCAACCCCAGAAGACTTGGACATGATGTTCAAGGCATACCAGGCTCGACTTTGAGAAGGGCCAACACCTGCCAACCTAGACAAGAGCTACCCTAGAGCAAATTTAGAGATTGAACGGACAAAAATGTGCATTAAAATGGTGGAACTAGCTCAAGCAATGTTCGAGGCCAATCTATCAATCAATCAGACAAAAACTGTTACACCGGGTTTGCACTTCCAAGGCTTATTAGATAGATTAGAGCAGTTGGTAAACAAACCACAAGTTTCTTTACCTCCACAGGCTTGACTAACTATTGAAAGAGAAAGCTCATCACCAACGAAAGTCTATGTTCCTGACTCCATAGATGATGGGGAACCTCTTTCAATTCAACAACACACTCAAAAGTTCTTGCGGGAAATACAAGAAGAGAAATGGGCCAAGGAGAAGGATGATCCCCCTCCTATTCTTGAGATTGATGACCTTCACGATCAATTTCCACAAGACATTCCATCTATTTATGGAGACCAAACGGAGCAACAAGAAGATGAACGATTAGATTTTGAATCTAATTCTTTACATGAGTTGCCACAATTCACAGGCCCATGGGAATTTGAATCTCTCCAGATCAGAGCTCCCACAATACTGATCAGAAATGAGGACTCAGTGGTTCCAAGAAACACTGATGTCGTGAAGAACACTAAGGTTCAATGTCATCTCACCGTAGAAGAGCTGCTCAAAGCAAAGCCTGAGCTATGGAATCGTGTCAAGGATCAGGTTCTAGAACTTGATTCCAATATGCCAAACGCAGGCTCTAAGCAAAAAGTTCCAGAGATACCTCTTGATAAAATAGGAGACATGAGTGAACGTGAAGAAGGTAATACTTATCTTCCGATCACCTATCAAGGTTACACAACCAAAGCAATCATAGATTCAGGTGTTGGTGTTGCTATTGCAACCACCTCCTTGTAGAAGCGATGGGGCAAGCCCACATTAAGACCAACTAGAATGAAGCTTCAAATGGATGACGGCCATGTGGAAAGACCTTTAGGATTGCTCGAAGGGATAACTCTAACCACCTGTGGTGTAGAGTTTGAACACACATTTGCTATATGTGACTTTGAGAAAAATAATGTCTACGAGATGATCCTAGGGAGACCCTTCCTACGACAACTGCAAATAGTACAGGATTGGGGAACCAACTCGTTATACTTGCAACACTTAGGGGTCACAACCAAGGTCAATTTGAAGGATTACACCTTCAGAGATGTACCACCCCTATAGTGGAATCCTATCCACAAAGAGCAAGAAGATTCAATCTCAGTGCATTCTAAGAGTTCATCTGATACATCTTGGATGCATGAAGATACTCATTTGTGGATGTGCAAGATCGCAAAGGAAGAGGAAAAACGGTTAAAGGCAAGAGAAAAAGGAACTTCTCAAGGAGATAGACCAATTCGAGACCCAGCCTATACGCCGATGATATTTCCAGATGAGGAATTTGAGCCTCATGGTTGGGCAGAAATCTTAGCCACCATGGACATTGTTGTCAATGAAGAACAGTGGACACCTCATTGTGATGAAGAGGGTTATTATATCTCAGTGTTCATGTGTCAGCCCTTGCTAGAAGAATGTGACCCTAGTGACTTCATAGAAAAAGAAGAGAACGATGATGATCTAGAGTCCATTGTGATGGATAGTTGCTTTATTTCAAAGGAGCACTATCTAGAAGACATACGAGTATTTACACAAAAAGAAGAAGAACCTCTCACAAGCATAAAAACGGTAAATTCAAAGGATGGGAGTGAAGGTAGTCAAAAGCAAACGAAAAGAAAAGTAGTGAAACAAGGAGAGGAAGAGCAATTGTTTGAAGTACCAGAAAATTTCAAAAAATACGCAGTTGAGGACCGAAAAATTTTGGTACGAATGCCTAAGAGAGAGGCCACAATAGGAGAAGCATATGATAACAAAGAAAAGACCAAAAAAATCGTAGTCACCATCGAAGAGAACGAAGAGAGATGTACATACATAGGAGATGACCTAAGTAAAGAAGAGGAAGTAGAGTTGGTAGCGTTATTAAGGGAATACAGGGATGTGTTTGCATGGCACTATAGAGACTTGAAGGGAGTAGATCCGAAAATTTGCTCTCATACGATCCCCATGATAGCAGATGCCAAGCCCACCAAACATAAGCCCTACACATATAATGACACTTATGCAACCAAAATAAAAGAAGAAATTGATAGATTGATTGAAGTTGGATTCATCTATGAGATTGAGCATACTGAATGGGTGTCCCCCATTGTAGTGGTGCCCAAGAAGAATGGAAAATTACGAGTGTGTATTAACCTTAAAAAAGTTAATGCCGCCACGATAAGAGATAGTTATCTGCTTCCAATCACTGAACATTTATTGGAGTTTGTTGCAGGCAAGAAAGTTTATGGCTTCCTTGATAGATTTCCAGGTTACAATCAAGTAGCCATTGCCCCAGAAGATCAACATAAAACAGCTTTTGCCACAGAGTGGGGGATCTTTGCATTTCGGGTGATGCCATCTGGCCTCACCAATGCACCTCCAACCTTTCAACGGCTCATGTGCCATGTCTTCAAAGAGTTCTTGCGAAAGAGCTTAGAAGTATATGTGGATGATTTATGTGCTCATTCCCAAGAGCAAAGATACCACATCCCTGAGCTCAAACAGATCTTCAACAAGTGTAGAGAATATCGAGTGTGTCTGAACCCAGAAAAGTGTATTTTCATGGTACGTCAAGGTAAAATCTTAGGTCATATTGTTTCTAAGAATGGAATATCGACAGATGAGGACAAGGTAAAAGCCATAGCGGAGTTGCCGAGGCCAAGGAATGTTAAAGAGGTACAAGCCTTCATGGGCCATTGTGGATAAACCTAAGAAGTCAAATCCTTCAAGTTTGGGCATGTGAACAATGCATTACATTAGAATTAGAAAATTGCATGCTCACAAATCCAGATGTCACACCTTCTCATAGTTCTTGTAGGACTAATCTTAGTAAAGAAAATGTTGTGTGTGTCAATAGCCCTACGAAGCAAAAGGACTCAATCATGGAAGCACACACTCAAAAGCCAACAAACCTCTCTTCTTCTTCACAGCCTAATGCAAGCATAACTCGACCAAAGAGGCAAGCAAAAAAAACACCTGCTATATCAACTAGACAGACGGAATTCAAGAAGGCAGACGCTCCGAGCATGAAGTAGATTTGGGTACGAAAAGGAGAACAACCACCAGCTTTGTCACAACCATTCCCATCAAAGCAAGATAAACATGCTAAAAGAAGCACCCAAAAACGAGGACAAGCTCAATCCCAAGGTCTTCGACACGTTTGGGTACCAAAACAACCGATGAAGGCCGACCATCATCACATGCAAATTTGGGTGCCTAAGAAGTTAGCTACAGCTCAACAAGGGCGATCACAAATGTGGGTACCCAAGAACCTCTTACAAACACAACGGCCTATGCTCCCCATCATGCAAAAGGTCTCAACAAAGAAGCCAAGGAGAGAAAAGGGTAAGAACAGAGCACAAAAACTAAAAGAAGATAAACTCAGCCTTCGGCACAAATAAGCAGACAATCATCAAGGATATGGGTGTGGAAGCCAAAAGTACCAATAGCCTCCACAAAGCCAAAGAGCCAACCACGCTGGATACCAAAATTCAAAAACCACCCAAAGATAAAGAGGATAGAGCTTAAGTCTATAGGGCCAAATACTATCCTGAAATGGATCCCTATAAGAAGGATTACATCATTTCAAGATCCACTGGCTCCCTCCAACAAAGACTGCATCAACATCCACCAACCACATTGAAAGCCTCGACGTGCAACAACCATGTGCCTTTGGCATAACCTTGTCTTTTGCACCATTCAGGTCATGCATTTCCAAAGTATGCATTAATATAGGGCCTCCTTACACGGCCATGCATAGACACAATTGAGAATCCTAGGCACATGATACACATATGACATACGTAAAATATTTGGTTGGTACTAACCTCTTGCTTCCTGTTTTGTGCCATTGTTCTAAAAAAAAAAAAAAGTGGAAAGATAGAAAAGAAAGAAGAGAACTATGTGCTTGAAGATGCTCATCAACAAACCATCAACAAAGAAAAGCCAATGGTCAAACATGATGATGGAGGTACAACACGAAGGGATGAAGATCAACGGACCTTTCACCATGGTAAGACATGTATGCTTCAACAATACCATAACCATGATAGATTAGGAAACCTCTTCGTCGGCATACCCTTGAGCACTTAGCTCAAGATCCAACTTCTTGCACCATAATTCTTCCAATGCATTTTCCAAGTATGCATACGTAGGGCCACATTACACGGCCAGGCACAAGGCACATTCTTCTTCCAACCCATGCACTAATGCACTTACCTGTCAGTCATTATGGGTCACGCGTACTTGGCATGAAAACTAGGGAAGCCATGTGTGAAAACGGCAAGAGAGGACATCAAGGGGACAACAGCAAGAGCAAGGAAGCAATTCCACCACCGACAGCTACTCACAATCAACGTTGACAACCTCTTTTGAGTAGCTCACAATTTTTGGAAGCTAAGAAAGACACCATCAAGCTGGAATACAAGGAAGAAGTCCATACAAAGGTAGCAATGACAAAATGACGAACCAGACAACTGCCCAAGCTACAATTGGAAGATCGACCACTCGTGTAGATACATGATGGACACTATCTCTCCACACACTACATGGAACAACCACTACCACAAGGGTCTGTCTGGGATGACAGACGCTAGAGGGGGGGAGTGTTGAAGCTCAAGATCAAGGACAAAACATGGAAGCGCATCAAAGAAGTGGACACACAAGAAGGAGGAGCATATAGGGAGCTCCAAGAAGCACATGTCAAATTTTCAAAAGAAATCCCTATAAAAATAGTGATTTTCATCACTAAAAATCATTGTAAATACCATTTTCTACTTTTACAACTCCATTTTGTTCAAGCCAAGGAGTCCTTGAGCTTGAGGAGTATTAGATGTACCATACTACCAATTTTCATAATTTTTAGATTCCTTTTGAGCCCCCAAATAAGCCCTAGAACCTAATTTTTAACTAGGCCGGACACTAGGTCTGGACAGGGCCAAAACCACTCAAAAACCTATAAAAAGGGCTGGAGAGCTCATTTTTGGGTGAGCTTGTTGTAGATTTCAGCTTTTTAAGAGAGCTCTTTTGCAATCGAAGATCTTCCATTGTTCCACTCTTTGCTCTTACCTTGTGCGCGTGTGTGTGTATGTGTGTGCATGCATGTGTGCTTTCACTCACACACTTGTGCCATCACTTGCTCGCGGTCTTCATACCGGTCCTCACGTCTCCACAGATTGACATTTATGAGGTGTATCTCCTCACGTTGGTACTCACCATTGTGCTAGAGTGACACCTCTCTTTTGATTCCTCTTTCTTGAAGAAAAGAATCAAACTCATGGGAGAAGTATTCTCCCCCTCCATCTGACCTTAGCTTTTTAAGTGATTTACCAATTTGATTCTCCACAAGAGCCAAATATCTTTGGAAACATGAAAAAACTTCATCTTTGTGTTTCATAAAGAATAGGATAGTCCATCTGCTGCAATCATCAATAAAGGAGACATAATACCTTGATCCGAATATTGAAGCTTCCTTGCTAGGTCCCCATACATTTGTATGAACCAACTCCAAGAGATCTCCATGCATATAACCTTTCTTCATGAATGGTAACCTGTGAGACTTTCCAAATTGACATGCACTACACTTATAAATCATATGTTGTTTTGAGAAATTAGGGAGTCCAAGTACACTTTGGTCCCTGCAAATTTGCTTTAATGACCTTTCACCAATTTGTGCTAACCTTTTGTGCCATACTTCCAATTCTGTGAGTGTCTGACTACCATAATTAAAGAGAGCAATGTTTCTAGTGTCTTGTAATTCAAATGTGAACAATCTACCTGCCTTTTCACCTTTTGCAATTCTTCTGAATCCTTGACTTGGATCTTCAACAAATGCTCCTGCTTTTGTGAACCTGACTTGCAACCCTTTCTCTACTATCTGCCCAACACTTATCAAATTCTTTGTAATGGTAGGGACATAGAGTACCTTACTGAGTAGGTTGATGTTGCCCTCAGGTGCTTTGACATTGCCTATTTTCTCCACAAGATGTCTTGTATCATCTCCTATTTGTACCTCATGCTTATTCCTTGGATCTTCTAAATCTGATAGGAGTGCCACATTTCCTGCCACATGATTTGAACAACCTGAATCTATGTAGAAAACATGCTCATCAGATTTATCTTGTGGCATAGCCATATTCATGATCAATAATGAATCCTCTTTGTTTGAGTCTTCTGTGTAGTTATTGAACTCTCCTTCCTTTGTAGCCTCCTTGATAGTTTGAATGATTGTAGTTGTTGTAGTTGCCATGATAATTGTTGAACCTTCTTCTTGAGTAGCCATAACTTCCTCTATTGTATCCTCTGCCTCTTTGATTCCTGGAATTCCTAAAGCAATTTTCAGTTGTATGATTAGTTAATCCACAAATTGAACATGAGTTGGAGTCTTGGGATCTCCCCCTGCCTTGTCTACCTCCTCTTCCTCTACCTCTTCCATGTCTTCCTCTACCTGCATAGTTAACTTGATATGTACCTGCTTCATCATCCACTTTCTTTGTCTTTCCTTTGTTATCTTTGGACTTGCTTTTATCAGTGTATAAAGCTGAAGATTGATTACCTTTAGAGCTTTCTCCATTTTTGATAAGCTTTGCCTCTTGAGTAAGTAGTTGTCCAATGAGTGTATTGAAATCAGGTACATGCATGTCCATGTACAAATTCATAGCTGTGGTGAATGCTTCCCACTTGTCATCTGCCTTCAAGCCATTGATGACCTGCCTTACAATTTTCTCTTCATCTATTACCTCTCCAATGCTTCCCAACTGATCTGCTATGTCCTTGAGCTTTGTGACAAAATCAGTCACATTTTGTTTGGGAGCCTTCTTGAGAGTTGTGAAATCCATCCATAGTTGATGCTTCCTAGCTTTGGTACTTGAAGAGAAGAAGGCTTCAAGTGCATCCCACACTTCCTGAGATGTCTTACAACTTCTAATGTGAGGCAACAAAAAATCTGAGATAGAGTTGAGGAGATAAGACCTTGCAAATGCATCCTTGGAGCACCATGTGCTCAATCTTTCTTGCTCTTCTTGTGTTGGTTGACTTTTGTTCCTGAAACTTGGCATAACTTCATCTCTAGCCACATAACCATATAAACTTCTACCTTGGAGATAAGCTTCCATTCTTAATGACCAAGCTGAGTAGTTACCTCTATCCAATTTGTCAATTGATGAAGGAAATCCATCTGCCATGTTGTCCAACCTTGCTCTGATACCACTATGAAGAGATGGATAGGTATGTGCTTGAAGATGAAGAGGTGTTGCAAAATCCTTGATCTACACCAGCCAAATGAACTCCAAGAGTATATGGTGGGCCCTTTTGGCTTGCCAATGGATGTATTAGACACCCTATGTACCTTGGAATATCACTCACAAAAAGATAGATCAAAATAGATAAGTTGGAGTTAGCTCAGAGGTGAAGAACTTGCTATTTTGGTTCATACACCTGTCCAGTGTTTTGCATAATTCTCTGAGCACAGCAGCAATTAGCTTAATTCCTCTAGGGGAAGTCTAGTTAACTTAAAGAGCTAACTTTCAAGAGTAATCTCATCAAAAATAATGAGCCACACACTGAGAATGATGCTCAGCAACTGATGACATCATCCCGATTTTCACAGGCTGCTACAATTTGAGACCAGTGAGCAGATAAATGCACATAACTCCAGATTTAAGAACTCAATGATTATGAACATTTATATGATTATACTAGACAGTAAGCTGAATCCAAAAAGCTTTAAATCATTGAATTTGGATAAGTACACACTGAGAAACAACTCTAACAAGATGAGTAAAAAAGTCAGGTACCTGACAGAGAAGTAAAAATGATAGAGAGGGTTGACTTCAACTAAACATAACTGAAGATTTCAATAGCCAAATGAAATGAAATTTTGTGAGCATATATTAGACTTATAGAGCTAACTTTACCAAGTTAAATCATTGAAAATGATGCACCAAGCTCAGAGAAACCATCTGTGCAATCTGACTGAGAAAATTGAGAGATATGGCAGTGAGTAGTACACTTCACAAGAACATGGAAATATGAACTCAAATGATCATGAAAATGAAAGTATATTGCTTGTACAATACAATGGACTTACTGAT